>CAMITZ010000126.1:1200000-1527906 GCA_946251845.1 Andrena fulva | reverse complement strand
CGTCCTCACGACCACGGGCCAAAGTTGCCCTGCCGCCGACATGTCCAACGACTATAGGGTCGTCCCCACGACCCCGGGGCTAGATTGCCCCCGGCACCGTCATGTCCGACGACTATAGGGTCGTCCCCACGACCCCGGGACCAGGTTGGCCCGCCGCCGACTTGTCCCGCCGCCGACTTGTCCCGCCGCCGACTTGTCCGACGACTATAGGGTCGTCTCCACGACCCCGGGACTAGGTTGGCCAGTCACCGACATGTCCGACGACTATAGGGTCGTCCCCACGACTCCGGGACTAGGTTGGCCCGCCGCCGACTTGTCCGACGACTATAGGGCCGTCCCCACGACCCCAGGACTAGATTGGCCCGCCTCCATCATGTCCGACGACTGTAGGGTCGTCCCCACGACCACGGGACTAGGTTGGCCCGCCGCCGACTTGTCCGACGACTATAGGGTCGTCCCCACGAACCCGGGACTACGTTGGCCAGTCACCGGCATGTCCGACGACTATAGGGTCGTCCTCACGACCACGGGCCAAAGTTGCCCTGCCGCCGACATGTCCAACGACTATAGGGTCGTCCCCACGACCCCGGGACTAGGTTGGCCCGCCGCCGACTTGTCCGACGACTATAGGGTCGTCTCCACGACCCCGGGACTAGGTTGGCCAGCCGCCGACATGTCCGACGACTATAGGGTCGTCCCCACGACCACGGGCCAAAGTTGCCCTGCCGCCGACATGTCCGACGACTATAGGGTCGTCCTCACGACCACGGGCCAAAGTTGCCCTGCCGCCGACATGTCCGACGACTATAGGGTCGTCCCCACGACCGCGGGTCTAGGTTGGCCCGCCGCCGACTTGTCCGACGACTATAGGGTCGTCTCCACGACCCCGGGACTAGGTTGGCCAGCCGCCGACATGTCCGACGACTATAGGGTCGTCCCCACGACCACGGGCCAATGTTGCCCTGCCGCCGACATGTCCGACGACTATAGGGTCGTCCTCACGACCACGGGCCAAAGTTGCCCTGCCGCCGACATGTCCGACGACTATAGGGTCGTCCCCACGACCGCGGGTCTAGGTTGACCCGCCGCCGACTTGTCCGACGACTATATGGTCGTCCCCACGACCCCGGGACTAGGTTGGCCCGCCGCCGACTTTTCCGACGACTATAGGGTCGCCCCCACGACCCCGGGGCTAGATTGCCCCGGCACCGTCATGTCCGACGACTATAGGGTCGTCTCCACGACCCCGGGACTAGGTTGGCCAGTCACCGACTTGTCCGACGACTATAGGGTCGTCCCCACGACTCCGGGACTAGGTTGACCCGCCGCCGACTTGTCCGACGACTATAGGGTCGTCCCCACGACCCCGGGACTAGGTTGGCCCGCCGCCGACTTGTCCGGCGACTATAGGGTCGTCCCCACGAACCCGGGACTAGGTTGGCCAGTCACCGACATGTCCGACGACTATAGGGTCGTCCTCACGACCACGGGCCAAAGTTGCCCTGCCGCCGACATGTCCAACGACTATAGGGTCGTCCCCACGACCCCGGGGCTAGATTGCCCCCGGCACCGTCATGTCCGACGACTATAGGGTCGTCCCCACGACCCCGGGACCAGGTTGGCCCGCCGCCGACTTGTCCCGCCGCCGACTTGTCCCGCCGCCGACTTGTCCGACGACTATAGGGTCGTCTCCACGACCCCGGGACTAGGTTGGCCAGTCACCGACATGTCCGACGACTATAGGGTCGTCCCCACGACTCCGGGACTAGGTTGGCCCGCCGCCGACTTGTCCGACGACTATAGGGCCGTCCCCACGACCCCAGGACTAGATTGGCCCGCCACCATCATGTCCGACGACTGTAGGGTCGTCCCCACGACCACGGGACTAGGTTGGCCCGCCGCCGACTTGTCCGACGACTATAGGGTCGTCCCCACGAACCCGGGACTACGTTGGCCAGTCACCGGCATGTCCGACGACTATAGGGTCGTCCTCACGACCACGGGCCAAAGTTGCCCTGCCGCCGACATGTCCAACGACTATAGGGTCGTCCCCACGACCCCGGGGCTAGATTGCCCCCGGCACCGTCATGTCCGACGACTATAGGGTCGTCCCCACGACCCCGGGACCAGGTTGGCCCGCCGCCGACTTGTCCCGCCGCCGACTTGTCCCGCCGCCGACTTGTCCGACGACTATAGGGTCGTCTCCACGACCCCGGGACTAGGTTGGCCAGTCACCGACATGTCCGACGACAATAGGGTCGTCCTCACGACCACGGGCCAAAGTTGCCCTGCCGCCGACATGTCCGACGACTATAGGGTCGTCCCCACGACCACGGGCCAAAGCTGGCCAGCCGCCGACATGTCCGACGACTATAGGGTCGTCTCCACGACCCCGGCACTAGATTGGCCCGCCACCGTCATGTCCGACGACAATAGGGTCGTCCCCACGACCACGGGCCAAAGCTGGCCAGCCGCCGACATGTCCGACGACTATAGGGTCGTCCCCACGACCCCGGGACTAGGTTGGCCCGCCGCCGACTTGTCCGACGACTATAGGGTCGTCCCCACGACCACGGGCCAAAGTTGACCTGCCGCCGACATGTCCGACGACTATAGGGTCGTCCCCACGACCCCGGGACTAGATTGGCCCGCCACCGTCTTGTCCGACGACTATAGGGTCGCCCCCACGACCACGGGCCAAAGTTGCCCTGCCGCCGACATGTCCGACGACTATAGGGTCGTCCCCACGACCCCGGGTCTAGGTTGGCCCGCCGCCGACTTTTCCGACGACTATAGGGTCGTCCCCACGACCCCGGGACTAGGTTGGCCATTCACCGACATGTCCGACGACTATAGGGTCGTCCTCACGACCACGCGTCAAAGTTGCCCTGCCGCCGACACGTCCGACGACTATAGGGTCGTTCCCACGACCCCGGGACTAGGTTGGCCAGCCGCCGACATGTCCGACGTCTATAGGGTCGTCCCCACGACCCCGGGACCAGGTTGGCCCGCCGCCGACTTGTCCCGCCGCCGACTTGTCCCGCCGCCGACTTGTCCGACGACAATAGGGTCGTCTCCACGACCCCGGGACTAGGTTGGCCAGTCACCGACTTGTCCGACGACTATAGGGTCGTCCCCACGACTCCGGGACTAGGTTGACCCGCCGCCGACTTGTCCGACGACTATATGGTCGTCCCCACGACCCCGGGACTAGGTTGGCCCGCCGCCGACTTTTCCGACGACTATAGGGTCGCCCCCACGACCCCAGGACTAGATTGGCCCGCCACCATCATGTCCGACGACTATAGGGTCGTCCCCACGACCCCGGGCCAAAGCTGGCCAGCCGCCAACATGTCCGACGACTATAGGGTCGTCCCCACGACCCCGGGACTAGGTTGGCCAGCCGCCGACATGTCCGACGACTATACGGCCGTCCCCACGACCACGGGACTAGGTTGGCCCGCCGCCGA
The DNA here is from genome assembly GCA_946251845.1 of Andrena fulva. Lineage (NCBI taxonomy): Eukaryota > Metazoa > Arthropoda > Insecta > Hymenoptera > Andrenidae > Andrena > Andrena fulva. The sequence continues at coordinate 1,524,436 of CAMITZ010000126.1, read as the reverse complement.
CTTGTCCGACGACTATAGGGTCGTCCCCACGAACCCGGGACTACGTTGGCCAGTCACCGGCATGTCCGACGACTATAGGGTCGCCCCCACGACCACGGGCCAAAGTTGCCGTGCCGCCGACATGTCCGACGACTATAGGGTCGTCCCCATGACCCCGGGACTAGGTTGGCCAGCCGCCGACATGTCCGACGACTATAGGGTCGTCCCCACGACCACGGGCCAAAGCTGGCCAGCCGCCGACATGTCCGACGACTATAGGGTCGTCTCCACGACCCCGGCACTAGATTGGCCCGCCACCGTCATGTCCGACGACAATAGGGTCGTCCCCACGACCACGGGCCAAAGCTGGCCAGCCGCCGACATGTCCGACGACTATAGGGTCGTCCCCACGACCCCGGGACTAGGTTGGCCCGCCGCCGACTTGTCCGACGACTATAGGGTCGTCCCCACGACCACGGGCCAAAGTTGACCTGCCGCCGACATGTCCGACGACTATAGGGTCGTCCCCACGACCCCGGGACTAGATTGGCCCGCCACCGTCTTGTCCGACGACTATAGGGTCGCCCCCACGACCACGGGCCAAAGTTGCCCTGCAGCCGACATGTCCGACGACTATAGGGTCGTCCCCACGACCCCGGGTCTAGGTTGGCCCGCCGCCGACTTTTCCGACGACTATAGGGTCGTCCCCACGACCCCGGGACTAGGTTGGCCATTCACCGACATGTCCGACGACTATAGGGTCGTACTCACGACCACGCGTCAAAGTTGCCCTGCCGCCGACACGTCCGACGACTATAGGGTCGTTCCCACGACCCCGGGACTAGGTTGGCCAGCCGCCGACATGTCCGACGTCTATAGGGTCGTCCCCACGACCCCGGGACCAGGTTGGCCCGCCGCCGACTTGTCCCGCCGCCGACTTGTCCCGCCGCCGACTTGTCCGACGACAATAGGGTCGTCTCCACGACCCCGGGACTAGGTTGGCCAGTCACCGACTTGTCCGACGACTATAGGGTCGTCCCCACGACTCCGGGACTAGGTTGACCCGCCGCCGACTTGTCCGACGACTATATGGTCGTCCCCACGACCCCGGGACTAGGTTGGCCCGCCGCCGACTTTTCCGACGACTATAGGGTCGCCCCCACGACCCCAGGACTAGATTGGCCCGCCACCATCATGTCCGACGACTGTAGGGTCGTCCCCACGACCACGGGACTAGATTGGCCCGCCACCATCATGTCCGACGACTATAGGGACGTCCCCACGACCACGCGACTAGGTTGGGCCGCCGCCGACTTGTCCGACGACTATAGGGTCGTCTCCACGCCCCCGGGACTAGGTTGGCCAGTCACCGACATGTCCAACGACTATATGGTCGTCTCCACGACCCCGGGACTAGGTTGGCCAGTCACCGACTTGTCCGACGACTATAGGGTCGTCCCCACGACTCCGGGACTAGGTTGACCCGCCGCCGACTTGTCCGACGACTATAGGGTCGTCCCCACGACCCCGGGACTAGGTTGGCCCGCCGCCGACTTGTCCGACGACTATAGGGTCGTCTCCACGACCCCGGGACTAGGTTGGCCAGCCGCCGACATGTCCGACGACTATAGGGTCGTCCCCACGACCACGGGCCAAAGTTGCCCTGCCGCCGACATGTCCGACGACTATAGGGTCGTCCTCACGACCACGGGCCAAAGTTGCCCTGCCGCCGACATGTCCGACGACTATAGGGTCGTCCCCACGACCGCGGGTCTAGGTTGGCCCGCCGCCGACTTGTCCGACGACTATAGGGTCGTCTCCACGACCCCGGGACTAGGTTGGCCAGCCGCCGACATGTCCGACGACTATAGGGTCGTCCCCACGACCACGGGCCAATGTTGCCCTGCCGCCGACATGTCCGACGACTATAGGGTCGTCCTCACGACCACGGGCCAAAGTTGCCCTGCCGCCGACATGTCCGACGACTATAGGGTCGTCCCCACGACCGCGGGTCTAGGTTGACCCGCCGCCGACTTGTCCGACGACTATATGGTCGTCCCCACGACCCCGGGACTAGGTTGGCCCGCCGCCGACTTTTCCGACGACTATAGGGTCGCCCCCACGACCCCGGGGCTAGATTGCCCCGGCACCGTCATGTCCGACGACTATAGGGTCGTCTCCACGACCCCGGGACTAGGTTGGCCAGTCACCGACTTGTCCGACGACTATAGGGTCGTCCCCACGACTCCGGGACTAGGTTGACCCGCCGCCGACTTGTCCGACGACTATAGGGTCGTCCCCACGACCCCGGGACTAGGTTGGCCCGCCGCCGACTTGTCCGACGACTATAGGGCCGTCCCCACGACCCCAGGACTAGATTGGCCCGCCACCATCATGTCCGACGACTGTAGGGTCGTCCCCACGACCACGGGACTAGGTTGGCCCGCCGCCGACTTGTCCGACGACTATAGGGTCGTCCCCACGAACCCGGGACTACGTTGGCCAGTCACCGGCATGTCCGACGACTATAGGGTCGTCCTCACGACCACGGGCCAAAGTTGCCCTGCCGCCGACATGTCCAACGACTATAGGGTCGTCCCCACGACCCCGGGGCTAGATTGCCCCCGGCACCGTCATGTCCGACGACTATAGGGTCGTCCCCACGACCCCGGGACCAGGTTGGCCCGCCGCCGACTTGTCCCGCCGCCGACTTGTCCCGCCGCCGACTTGTCCGACGACTATAGGGTCGTCTCCACGACCCCGGGACTAGGTTGGCCAGTCACCGACATGTCCGACGACTATAGGGTCGTCCTCACGACCACGGGCCAAAGTTGCCCTGCCGCCGACATGTCCGACGACTATAGGGTCGTCCCCACGACCGCGGGTCTAGGTTGGCCCGCCGCCGACTTTTCCGACGACTATAGGGTCGCCCCCACGACCCCAGGACTAGATTGGCCCGCCACCATCATGTCCGACGACTATAGGGTCGTCCCCACGACCCCGGGCCAAAGCTGGCCAGCCGCCAACATGTCCGACGACTATAGGGTCGTCCCCACGACCCCGGGACTAGGTTGGCCAGCCGCCGACTTGTCCGACGACTATAGGGTCGTCCCCACGACTCCGGGACTAGGTTGACCCGCCGCCGACTTGTCCGACGACTATAGGGTCGTCCCCACGAACCCGGGACTACGTTGGCCAGTCACCGGCATGTCCGACGACTATAGGGTCGCCCCCACGACCACGGGCCAAAGTTGCCGTGCCGCCGACATGTCCGACGACTATAGGGTCGTCCCCACGACCCCGGGACTAGGTTGGCCATTCACCGACATGTCCGACGACTATAGGGTCGTCCTCACGACCACGCGTCAAAGTTGCCCTGCCGCCGACACGTCCGACGACTATAGGGACGTCCCCACGACCACGCGACTAGGTTGGGCCGCCGCCGACTTGTCCGACGACTATAGGGTCGTCTCCACGCCCCCGGGACTAGGTTGGCCAGTCACCGACATGTCCAACGACTATATGGTCGTCTCCACGACCCCGGGACTAGGTTGGCCAGTCACCGACTTGTCCGACGACTATAGGGTCGTCCCCACGACTCCGGGACTAGGTTGACCCGCCGCCGACTTGTCCGACGACTATAGGGTCGTCCCCACGACCCCGGGACTAGGTTGGCCCGCCGCCGACTTGTCCGACGACTATAGGGTCGTCTCCACGACCCCGGGACTAGGTTGGCCAGCCGCCGACATGTCCGACGACTATAGGGTCGTCCCCACGACCACGGGCCAAAGTTGCCCTGCCGCCGACATGTCCGACGACTATAGGGTCGTCCTCACGACCACGGGCCAAAGTTGCCCTGCCGCCGACATGTCCGACGACTATAGGGTCGTCCCCACGACCGCGGGTCTAGGTTGGCCCGCCGCCGACTTGTCCGACGACTATAGGGTCGTCTCCACGACCCCGGGACTAGGTTGGCCAGCCGCCGACATGTCCGACGACTATAGGGTCGTCCCCACGACCACGGGCCAATGTTGCCCTGCCGCCGACATGTCCGACGACTATAGGGTCGTCCTCACGACCACGGGCCAAAGTTGCCCTGCCGCCGACATGTCCGACGACTATAGGGTCGTCCCCACGACCGCGGGTCTAGGTTGGCCCGCCGCCGACTTGTCCGACGACTATAGGGTCGTCTCCACGACCCCGGGACTAGGTTGGCCAGCCGCCGACATGTCCGACGACTATAGGGTCGTCCCCACGACCACGGGCCAAAGTTGCCCTGCCGCCGACATGTCCGACGACTGTAGGGTCGTCCCCACGACCACGGAAATAGATTGGCCCGCCACCATCATGTCCGACGACTATAGGGACGTCCCCACGACCACGCGACTAGGTTGGGCCGCCGCCGACTTGTCCGACGACTATAGGGTCGTCCCCACGACCACGGGCCAAAGTTGACCTACCGCCGACATGTCCGACGACTATAGGGTCGTCCGCACGACCCCGGGACTAGATTGGCCCGCCACCGTCATGTCCGACGACAATAGGGTCGTCCCCACGACCACGGGCCAAAGCTGGCCCGCCGCCGACATGTCCGACGACTATAGGGTCGTCTCCACGACCCCAGGACTAGATTGGCCCGCCACCATCATGTCCGACGACTGTAGGGTCGTCCCCACGACCACGGGACTAGGTTGGCCCGCCGCCGACTTGTCCGACGACTATAGGGTCGTCCCCACGAACCCGGGACTAGGTTGGCCAGTCACCGACATGTCCGACGACTATAGGGTCGTCCTCACGACCACGGGCCAAAGTTGCCCTGCCGCCGACATGTCCAACGACTATAGGGTCGTCCCCACGACCCCGGGACTAGGTTGGCCAGCCTCCGACATATCCGACGACTATAGGGTCGTCCCCACGACCACGGGCCAAAGTTGACCTACCGCCGACTTGTCCGACGACTATAGGGTCGTCTCCACGACCCCGGGACTAGGTTGGCCCGCCACCGTCATGTCCGACGACAATAGGGTCGTCCCCACGACCACGGGCCAAAGCTGGCCCGCCGCCGACATGTCCGACGACTATAGGGTCGTCTCCACGACCCCGGGACTAGATTGGCCCGCCACCATCATGTCCGACGACTATAGGGACGTCCCCACGACCACGGGACTAGGATGACCCGCCGCCGACTTTTCCGACGACTATAGGGTCGTCCCCACGAACCCGGGACTAGGTTGGCCAGTCACCGACATGTCCGACGACTATAGGGTCGTCCTCACGACCACGGGCCAAAGTTGCCCTGCCGCCGACATGTCCGACGACTATAGGGACGTCCCCACGACCACGGGACTAGGTTGGCCCGCCGCCGACTTGTCCGACGACTATAGGGTCGTGCCTACCACGCCGGGACTAGGATGACCCGCCGCCGACTTTTCCGACGACTATAGGGTCGTCCCCACGAACCCGGGTCTAGGTTGGCCAGCCGCCGACATGTCCGACGACTATAGGGTCGTCCCCACGACCACGGGCCAAAGTTGCCCTGCCGCCGACATGTCCGACGACTATAGGGTCGTCCTCACGACCACGGGCCAAAGTTGCCCTGCCGCCGACATGTCCGACGACTATAGGTTCGTCCCCACGACCCCGGGACTAGGTTGGCCAGTCACCGACATGTCCGACGACTATAGGGTCGTCCTCACGACCACGGGCCAAAGTTGCCCTGCCGCCGACATGTCCGACGACTATAGGGTCGTCCCCACGACCCCGGGACTAGGTTGGCCAGCCTCCGACATATCCGACAACTATAGGGTCGTCCCCACGACCACGGGCCAAAGTTGACCTGCCGCCGACATGTCCGACGACTATAGGGTCGTCCCCACGACCACGGGTCTAGGTTGGCCCGCCGCCGACTTTTCCGACGACTATAGGGTCGCCCCCACGACCCCAGGACTAGATTGGCCCGCCACCATCATGTCCGACGACTATAGGGTCGTCCCCACGATCACGGGCCAAAGCTGGCCAGCCGCCGACATGTCCGACGACTATAGGGTCGTCTCCACGACCCCGGGACTAGGTTGGCCAGCCGCCGACATGTCCGACGACTATAGGGTCGTCCCCACGACCACGGGCCAAAGCTGGCCAGCCGCCGACATGTCCGACGACTATAGGGTCGTCTCCACGACCCCGGCACTAGAATGGCCCGCCACCGTCATGTCCGACGACTATAGGGTCGTCCCCACGACCCCCGGACCAGATTGGCCCGCCACCATCATGTCCGACGACTATAGGGACGTCCCCACGACCCCGGGTCTAGATTGCCCCGGCACCGTCACGTCCGACGACTATAGGGTCGTCTCCACGACCCCGGGACTAGGTTGGCCAGTCACCGGCATGTCCGACGACTATAGGGTCGTCCCCACGACCCCGGGCCAAATTTGCGCTGCCGCCGACATGTCCGACGACTATAGGGTCGTCCCCACGACCCCGGGCCAAAGCTGGCCAGCCGCCAACATGTCCGACGACTATAGGGTCGTCCCCACGACCCCGGGACTAGGTTGGCCAGTCACCGACATGTCCGACGACTATAGGGTCGTCCTCACGACCACGGGCCAAAGTTGCCCTGCCGCCGACATGTCCGACGACTATAGGGTCGTCCCCACGACCGCGGGTCTAGGTTGGCCCGCCGCCGACTTTTCCGACGACTATAGGGTCGCCCCCACGACCCCAGGACTAGATTGGCCCGCCACCATCATGTCCGACGACTATAGGGTCGTCCCCACGACCCCGGGCCAAAGCTGGCCAGCCGCCAACATGTCCGACGACTATAGGGTCGTCCCCACGACCCCGGGACTAGGTTGGCCAGCCGCCGACATGTCGGACGACTATACGGCCGTCCCCACGACCACGGGACTAGGTTGGCCCGCCGCCGACTTGTCCGACGACTATAGGGTCGTCCCCACGAACCCGGGACTACGTTGGCCAGTCACCGGCATGTCCGACGACTATAGGGTCGCCCCCACGACCACGGGCCAAAGTTGCCGTGCCGCCGACATGTCCGACGACTATAGGGTCGTCCCCATGACCCCGGGACTAGGTTGGCCAGCCGCCGACATGTCCGACGACTATAGGGTCGTCCCCACGACCACGGGCCAAAGCTGGCCAGCCGCCGACATGTCCGACGACTATAGGGTCGTCTCCACGACCCCGGCACTAGATTGGCCCGCCACCGTCATGTCCGACGACAATAGGGTCGTCCCCACGACCACGGGCCAAAGCTGGCCAGCCGCCGACATGTCCGACGACTATAGGGTCGTCCCCACGACCCCGGGACTAGGTTGGCCCGCCGCCGACTTTTCCGACGACTATAGGGTCGTCCCCACGACCACGGGCCAAAGTTGACCTGCCGCCGACATGTCCGACGACTATAGGGTCGTCCCCACGACCCCGGGACTAGATTGGCCCGCCACCGTCTTGTCCGACGACTATAGGGTCGCCCCCACGACCACGGGCCAAAGTTGCCCTGCCGCCGACATGTCCGACGACTATAGGGTCGTCCCCACGACCCCGGGTCTAGGTTGGCCCGCCGCCGACTTTTCCGACGACTATAGGGTCGTCCCCACGACCCCGGGACTAGGTTGGCCATTCACCGACATGTCCGACGACTATAGGGTCGTCCTCACGACCACGCGTCAAAGTTGCCCTGCCGCCGACACGTCCGACGACTATAGGGTCGTTCCCACGACCCCGGGACTAGGTTGGCCAGCCGCCGACATGTCCGACGTCTATAGGGTCGTCCCCACGACCCCGGGACCAGGTTGGCCCGCCGCCGACTTGTCCCGCCGCCGACTTGTCCCGCCGCCGACTTGTCCGACGACAATAGGGTCGTCTCCACGACCCCGGGACTAGGTTGGCCAGTCACCGACTTGTCCGACGACTATAGGGTCGTCCCCACGACTCCGGGACTAGGTTGACCCGCCGCCGACTTGTCCGACGACTATATGGTCGTCCCCACGACCCCGGGACTAGGTTGGCCCGCCGCCGACTTTTCCGACGACTATAGGGTCGCCCCCACGACCCCAGGACTAGATTGGCCCGCCACCATCATGTCCGACGACTGTAGGGTCGTCCCCACGACCACGGGACTAGATTGGCCCGCCACCATCATGTCCGACGACTATAGGGACGTCCCCACGACCACGCGACTAGGTTGGGCCGCCGCCGACTTGTCCGACGACTATAGGGTCGTCCCCACGACTCCGGGACTAGGTTGACCCGCCGCCGACTTGTCCGACGACTATAGGGTCGTCCCCACGACCCCGGGACTAGGTTGGCCCGCCGCCGACTTGTCCGACGACTATAGGGTCGTCTCCACGACCCCGGGACTAGGTTGGCCAGCCGCCGACATGTCCGACGACTATAGGGTCGTCCCCACGACCACGGGCCAAAGTTGCCCTGCCGCCGACATGTCCGACGACTATAGGGTCGTCCTCACGACCACGGGCCAAAGTTGCCCTGCCGCCGACATGTCCGACGACTATAGGGTCGTCCCCACGACCGCGGGTCTAGGTTGGCCCGCCGCCGACTTGTCCGACGACTATAGGGTCGTCTCCACGACCCCGGGACTAGGTTGGCCAGCCGCCGACATGTCCGACGACTATAGGGTCGTCCCCACGACCACGGGCCAATGTTGCCCTGCCGCCGACATGTCCGACGACTATAGGGTCGTCCTCACGACCACGGGCCAAAGTTGCCCTGCCGCCGACATGTCCGACGACTATAGGGTCGTCCCCACGACCGCGGGTCTAGGTTGACCCGCCGCCGACTTGTCCGACGACTATATGGTCGTCCCCACGACCCCGGGACTAGGTTGGCCCGCCGCCGACTTTTCCGACGACTATAGGGTCGCCCCCACGACCCCGGGGCTAGATTGCCCCGGCACCGTCATGTCCGACGACTATAGGGTCGTCTCCACGACCCCGGGACTAGGTTGGCCAGTCACCGACTTGTCCGACGACTATAGGGTCGTCCCCACGACTCCGGGACTAGGTTGACCCGCCGCCGACTTGTCCGACGACTATAGGGTCGTCCCCACGACCCCGGGACTAGGTTGGCCCGCCGCCGACTTGTCCGACGACTATAGGGTCGTCCCCACGAACCCGGGACTAGGTTGGCCAGTCACCGACATGTCCGACGACTATAGGGTCGTCCTCACGACCACGGGCCAAAGTTGCCCTGCCGCCGACATGTCCAACGACTATAGGGTCGTCCCCACGACCCCGGGGCTAGATTGCCCCCGGCACCGTCATGTCCGACGACTATAGGGTCGTCCCCACGACCCCGGGACCAGGTTGGCCCGCCGCCGACTTGTCCCGCCGCCGACTTGTCCCGCCGCCGACTTGTCCGACGACTATAGGGTCGTCTCCACGACCCCGGGACTAGGTTGGCCAGTCACCGACATGTCCGACGACTATAGGGTCGTCCCCACGACTCCGGGACTAGGTTGGCCCGCCGCCGACTTGTCCGACGACTATAGGGCCGTCCCCACGACCCCAGGACTAGATTGGCCCGCCACCATCATGTCCGACGACTGTAGGGTCGTCCCCACGACCACGGGACTAGGTTGGCCCGCCGCCGACTTGTCCGACGACTATAGGGTCGTCCCCACGAACCCGGGACTACGTTGGCCAGTCACCGGCATGTCCGACGACTATAGGGTCGTCCTCACGACCACGGGCCAAAGTTGCCCTGCCGCCGACATGTCCAACGACTATAGGGTCGTCCCCACGACCCCGGGACTAGGTTGGCCCGCCGCCGACTTGTCCGACGACTATAGGGTCGTCTCCACGACCCCGGGACTAGGTTGGCCAGCCGCCGACATGTCCGACGACTATAGGTTCGTCCCCACGACCACGGGCCAAAGTTGCCCTGCCGCCGACATGTCCGACGACTATAGGGTCGTCCTCACGACCACGGGCCAAAGTTGCCCTGCCGCCGACATGTCCGACGACTATAGGGTCGTCCCCACGACCGCGGGTCTAGGTTGGCCCGCCGCCGACTTGTCCGACGACTATAGGGTCGTCTCCACGACCCCGGGACTAGGTTGGCCAGCCGCCGACATGTCCGACGACTATAGGGTCGTCCCCACGACCACGGGCCAATGTTGCCCTGCCGCCGACATGTCCGACGACTATAGGGTCGTCCTCACGACCACGGGCCAAAGTTGCCCTGCCGCCGACATGTCCGACGACTATAGGGTCGTCCCCACGACCGCGGGTCTAGGTTGACCCGCCGCCGACTTGTCCGACGACTATATGGTCGTCCCCACGACCCCGGGACTAGGTTGGCCCGCCGCCGACTTTTCCGACGACTATAGGGTCGCCCCCACGACCCCGGGGCTAGATTGCCCCGGCACCGTCATGTCCGACGACTATAGGGTCGTCTCCACGACCCCGGGACTAGGTTGGCCAGTCACCGACTTGTCCGACGACTATAGGGTCGTCCCCACGACTCCGGGACTAGGTTGACCCGCCGCCGACTTGTCCGACGACTATAGGGTCGTCCCCACGACCCCGGGACTAGGTTGGCCCGCCGCCGACTTGTCCGACGACTATAGGGTCGTCCCCACGAACCCGGGACTAGGTTGGCCAGTCACCGACATGTCCGACGACTATAGGGTCGTCCTCACGACCACGGGCCAAAGTTGCCCTGCCGCCGACATGTCCAACGACTATAGGGTCGTCCCCACGACCCCGGGGCTAGATTGCCCCCGGCACCGTCATGTCCGACGACTATAGGGTCGTCCCCACGACCCCGGGACCAGGTTGGCCCGCCGCCGACTTGTCCCGCCGCCGACTTGTCCCGCCGCCGACTTGTCCGACGACTATAGGGTCGTCTCCACGACCCCGGGACTAGGTTGGCCAGTCACCGACATGTCCGACGACTATAGGGTCGTCCCCACGACTCCGGGACTAGGTTGGCCCGCCGCCGACTTGTCCGACGACTATAGGGCCGTCCCCACGACCCCAGGACTAGATTGGCCCGCCACCATCATGTCCGACGACTGTAGGGTCGTCCCCACGACCACGGGACTAGGTTGGCCCGCCGCCGACTTGTCCGACGACTATAGGGTCGTCCCCACGAACCCGGGACTACGTTGGCCAGTCACCGGCATGTCCGACGACTATAGGGTCGTCCTCACGACCACGGGCCAAAGTTGCCCTGCCGCCGACATGTCCAACGACTATAGGGTCGTCCCCACGACCCCGGGGCTAGATTGCCCCCGGCACCGTCATGTCCGACGACTATAGGGTCGTCCCCACGACCCCGGGACCAGGTTGGCCCGCCGCCGACTTGTCCCGCCGCCGACTTGTCCCGCCGCCGACTTGTCCGACGACTATAGGGTCGTCTCCACGACCCCGGGACTAGGTTGGCCAGTCACCGACATGTCCGACGACTATAGGGTCGTCCTCACGACCACGGGCCAAAGTTGCCCTGCCGCCGACATGTCCGACGACTATAGGGTCGTCCCCACGACCACGGGCCAAAGCTGGCCAGCCGCCGACATGTCCGACGACTATAGGGTCGTCTCCACGACCCCGGCACTAGATTGGCCCGCCACCGTCATGTCCGACGACAATAGGGTCGTCCCCACGACCACGGGCCAAAGCTGGCCAGCCGCCGACATGTCCGACGACTATAGGGTCGTCCCCACGACCCCGGGACTAGGTTGGCCCGCCGCCGACTTGTCCGACGACTATAGGGTCGTCCCCACGACCACGGGCCAAAGTTGACCTGCCGCCGACATGTCCGACGACTATAGGGTCGTCCCCACGACCCCGGGACTAGATTGGCCCGCCACCGTCTTGTCCGACGACTATAGGGTCGCCCCCACGACCACGGGCCAAAGTTGCCCTGCCGCCGACATGTCCGACGACTATAGGGTCGTCCCCACGACCCCGGGTCTAGGTTGGCCCGCCGCCGACTTTTCCGACGACTATAGGGTCGTCCCCACGACCCCGGGACTAGGTTGGCCATTCACCGACATGTCCGACGACTATAGGGTCGTCCTCACGACCACGCGTCAAAGTTGCCCTGCCGCCGACACGTCCGACGACTATAGGGTCGTTCCCACGACCCCGGGACTAGGTTGGCCAGCCGCCGACATGTCCGACGTCTATACGGTCGTCCCCACGACCCCGGGACCAGGTTGGCCCGCCGCCGACTTGTCCCGCCGCCGACTTGTCCCGCCGCCGACTTGTCCGACGACAATAGGGTCGTCTCCACGACCCCGGGACTAGGTTGGCCAGTCACCGACTTGTCCGACGACTATAGGGTCGTCCCCACGACTCCGGGACTAGGTTGACCCGCCGCCGACTTGTCCGACGACTATATGGTCGTCCCCACGACCCCGGGACTAGGTTGGCCCGCCGCCGACTTTTCCGACGACTATAGGGTCGCCCCCACGACCCCAGGACTAGATTGGCCCGCCACCATCATGTCCGACGACTATAGGGTCGTCCCCACGACCCCGGGCCAAAGCTGGCCAGCCGCCAACATGTCCGACGACTATAGGGTCGTCCCCACGACCCCGGGACTAGGTTGGCCAGCCGCCGACATGTCCGACGACTATACGGCCGTCCCCACGACCACGGGACTAGGTTGGCCCGCCGCCGACTTGTCCGACGACTATAGGGTCGTCCCCACGAACCCGGGACTACGTTGGCCAGTCACCGGCATGTCCGACGACTATAGGGTCGCCCCCACGACCACGGGCCAAATTTGCCGTGCCGCCGACATGTCCGACGACTATAGGGTCGTCCCCATGACCCCGGGACTAGGTTGGCCAGCCGCCGACATGTCCGACGACTATAGGGTCGTCCCCACGACCACGGGCCAAAGCTGGCCAGCCGCCGACATGTCCGACGACTATAGGGTCGTCTCCACGACCCCGGCACTAGATTGGCCCGCCACCGTCATGTCCGACGACAATAGGGTCGTCCCCACGACCACGGGCCAAAGCTGGCCAGCCGCCGACATGTCCGACGACTATAGGGTCGTCCCCACGACCCCGGGACTAGGTTGGCCCGCCGCCGACTTGTCCGACGACTATAGGGTCGTCCCCACGACCACGGGCCAAAGTTGACCTGCCGCCGACATGTCCGACGACTATAGGGTCGTCCCCACGACCCCGGGACTAGATTGGCCCGCCACCGTCTTGTCCGACGACTATAGGGTCGCCCCCACGACCACGGGCCAAAGTTGCCCTGCAGCCGACATGTCCGACGACTATAGGGTCGTCCCCACGACCCCGGGTCTAGGTTGGCCCGCCGCCGACTTTTCCGACGACTATAGGGTCGTCCCCACGACTCCGGGACTAGGTTGACCCGCCGCCGACTTGTCCGACGACTATATGGTCGTCCCCACGACCCCGGGACTAGGTTGGCCCGCCGCCGACTTTTCCGACGACTATAGGGTCGCCCCCACGACCCCAGGACTAGATTGGCCCGCCACCATCATGTCCGACGACTGTAGGGTCGTCCCCACGACCACGGGACTAGATTGGCCCGCCACCATCATGTCCGACGACTATAGGGACGTCCCCACGACCACGCGACTAGGTTGGGCCGCCGCCGACTTGTCCGACGACTATAGGGTCGTCTCCACGCCCCCGGGACTAGGTTGGCCAGTCACCGACATGTCCAACGACTATATGGTCGTCTCCACGACCCCGGGACTAGGTTGGCCAGTCACCGACTTGTCCGACGACTATAGGGTCGTCCCCACGACTCCGGGACTAGGTTGACCCGCCGCCGACTTGTCCGACGACTATAGGGTCGTCCCCACGACCCCGGGACTAGGTTGGCCCGCCGCCGACTTGTCCGACGACTATAGGGTCGTCTCCACGACCCCGGGACTAGGTTGGCCAGCCGCCGACATGTCCGACGACTATAGGGTCGTCCCCACGACCACGGGCCAAAGTTGCCCTGCCGCCGACATGTCCGACGACTATAGGGTCGTCCTCACGACCACGGGCCAAAGTTGCCCTGCCGCCGACATGTCCGACGACTATAGGGTCGTCCCCACGACCGCGGGTCTAGGTTGGCCCGCCGCCGACTTGTCCGACGACTATAGGGTCGTCTCCACGACCCCGGGACTAGGTTGGCCAGCCGCCGACATGTCCGACGACTATAGGGTCGTCCCCACGACCACGGGCCAATGTTGCCCTGCCGCCGACATGTCCGACGACTATAGGGTCGTCCTCACGACCACGGGCCAAAGTTGCCCTGCCGCCGACATGTCCGACGACTATAGGGTCGTCCCCACGACCGCGGGTCTAGGTTGACCCGCCGCCGACTTGTCCGACGACTATATGGTCGTCCCCACGACCCCGGGACTAGGTTGGCCCGCCGCCGACTTTTCCGACGACTATAGGGTCGCCCCCACGACCCCAGGACTAGATTGGCCCGCCACCATCATGTCCGACGACTGTAGGGTCGTCCCCACGACCACGGGACTAGATTGGCCCGCCACCATCATGTCCGACGACTATAGGGACGTCCCCACGACCACGCGACTAGGTTGGCCCGCCGCCGACTTGTCCGACGACTATAGGGTCGTCTCCACGACCCCGGGACTAGGTTGGCCAGCCGCCGACATGTCCGACGACTATAGGGTCGTCCCCACGACCACGGGCCAAAGTTGCCCTGCCGCCGACATGTCCGACGACTATAGGGTCGTCCTCACGACCACGGGCCAAAGTTGCCCTGCCGCCGACATGTCCGACGACTATAGGGTCGTCCCCACGACCGCGGGTCTAGGTTGGCCCGCCGCCGACTTGTCCGACGACTATAGGGTCGTCTCCACGACCCCGGGACTAGGTTGGCCAGCCGCCGACATGTCCGACGACTATAGGGTCGTCCCCACGACCACGGGCCAATGTTGCCGTGCCGCCGACATGTCCGACGACTATAGGGTCGTCCCCATGACCCCGGGACTAGGTTGGCCAGTCACCGATTTGTCCGACGACTATAGGGTCGTCCCCACGACTCCGGGACTAGGTTGACCCGCCGCCGACTTGTCCGACGACTATAGGGTCGTCCCCACGACCCCGGGACTAGGTTGGCCCGCCGCCGACTTGTCCGACGACTATAGGGCCGTCCCCACGACCCCAGGACTAGATTGGCCCGCCACCATCATGTCCGACGACTGTAGGGTCGTCCCCACGACCACGGGACTAGGTTGGCCCGCCGCCGACTTGTCCGACGACTATAGGGTCGTCCCCACGAACCCGGGACTACGTTGGCCAGTCACCGGCATGTCCGACGACTATAGGGTCGTCCTCACGACCACGGGCCAAAGTTGCCCTGCCGCCGACATGTCCAACGACTATAGGGTCGTCCCCACGACCCCGGGGCTAGATTGCCCCCGGCACCGTCATGTCCGACGACTATAGGGTCGTCCCCACGACCCCGGGACCAGGTTGGCCCGCCGCCGACTTGTCCCGCCGCCGACTTGTCCCGCCGCCGACTTGTCCGACGACTATAGGGTCGTCTCCACGACCCCGGGACTAGGTTGGCCAGTCACCGACATGTCCGACGACTATAGGGTCGTCCTCACGACCACGGGCCAAAGTTGCCCTGCCGCCGACATGTCCGACGACTATAGGGTCGTCCCCACGACCGCGGGTCTAGGTTGGCCCGCCGCCGACTTTTCCGACGACTATAGGGTCGCCCCCACGACCCCAGGACTAGATTGGCCCGCCACCATCATGTCCGACGACTATAGGGTCGTCCCCACGACCCCGGGCCAAAGCTGGCCAGCCGCCAACATGTCCGACGACTATAGGGTCGTCCCCACGACCCCGGGACTAGGTTGGCCAGCCGCCGACTTGTCCGACGACTATAGGGTCGTCCCCACGACTCCGGGACTAGGTTGACCCGCCGCCGACTTGTCCGACGACTATAGGGTCGTCCCCACGAACCCGGGACTACGTTGGCCAGTCACCGGCATGTCCGACGACTATAGGGTCGCCCCCACGACCACGGGCCAAAGTTGCCGTGCCGCCGACATGTCCGACGACTATAGGGTCGTCCCCACGACCCCGGGACTAGGTTGGCCATTCACCGACATGTCCGACGACTATAGGGTCGTCCTCACGACCACGCGTCAAAGTTGCCCTGCCGCCGACACGTCCGACGACTATAGGGACGTCCCCACGACCACGCGACTAGGTTGGGCCGCCGCCGACTTGTCCGACGACTATAGGGTCGTCTCCACGCCCCCGGGACTAGGTTGGCCAGTCACCGACATGTCCAACGACTATATGGTCGTCTCCACGACCCCGGGACTAGGTTGGCCAGTCACCGACTTGTCCGACGACTATAGGGTCGTCCCCACGACTCCGGGACTAGGTTGACCCGCCGCCGACTTGTCCGACGACTATAGGGTCGTCCCCACGACCCCGGGACTAGGTTGGCCCGCCGCCGACTTGTCCGACGACTATAGGGTCGTCTCCACGACCCCGGGACTAGGTTGGCCAGCCGCCGACATGTCCGACGACTATAGGGTCGTCCCCACGACCACGGGCCAAAGTTGCCCTGCCGCCGACATGTCCGACGACTATAGGGTCGTCCTCACGACCACGGGCCAAAGTTGCCCTGCCGCCGACATGTCCGACGACTATAGGGTCGTCCCCACGACCGCGGGTCTAGGTTGGCCCGCCGCCGACTTGTCCGACGACTATAGGGTCGTCTCCACGACCCCGGGACTAGGTTGGCCAGCCGCCGACATGTCCGACGACTATAGGGTCGTCCCCACGACCACGGGCCAATGTTGCCCTGCCGCCGACATGTCCGACGACTATAGGGTCGTCCTCACGACCACGGGCCAAAGTTGCCCTGCCGCCGACATGTCCGACGACTATAGGGTCGTCCCCACGACCGCGGGTCTAGGTTGGCCCGCCGCCGACTTGTCCGACGACTATAGGGTCGTCTCCACGACCCCGGGACTAGGTTGGCCAGCCGCCGACATGTCCGACGACTATAGGGTCGTCCCCACGACCACGGGCCAAAGTTGCCCTGCCGCCGACATGTCCGACGACTGTAGGGTCGTCCCCACGACCACGGAAATAGATTGGCCCGCCACCATCATGTCCGACGACTATAGGGACGTCCCCACGACCACGCGACTAGGTTGGGCCGCCGCCGACTTGTCCGACGACTATAGGGTCGTCCCCACGACCACGGGCCAAAGTTGACCTACCGCCGACATGTCCGACGACTATAGGGTCGTCCGCACGACCCCGGGACTAGATTGGCCCGCCACCGTCATGTCCGACGACAATAGGGTCGTCCCCACGACCACGGGCCAAAGCTGGCCCGCCGCCGACATGTCCGACGACTATAGGGTCGTCTCCACGACCCCAGGACTAGATTGGCCCGCCACCATCATGTCCGACGACTGTAGGGTCGTCCCCACGACCACGGGACTAGGTTGGCCCGCCGCCGACTTGTCCGACGACTATAGGGTCGTCCCCACGAACCCGGGACTAGGTTGGCCAGTCACCGACATGTCCGACGACTATAGGGTCGTCCTCACGACCACGGGCCAAAGTTGCCCTGCCGCCGACATGTCCAACGACTATAGGGTCGTCCCCACGACCCCGGGACTAGGTTGGCCAGCCTCCGACATATCCGACGACTATAGGGTCGTCCCCACGACCACGGGCCAAAGTTGACCTACCGCCGACTTGTCCGACGACTATAGGGTCGTCTCCACGACCCCGGGACTAGGTTGGCCCGCCACCGTCATGTCCGACGACAATAGGGTCGTCCCCACGACCACGGGCCAAAGCTGGCCCGCCGCCGACATGTCCGACGACTATAGGGTCGTCTCCACGACCCCGGGACTAGATTGGCCCGCCACCATCATGTCCGACGACTATAGGGACGTCCCCACGACCACGGGACTAGGATGACCCGCCGCCGACTTTTCCGACGACTATAGGGTCGTCCCCACGAACCCGGGACTAGGTTGGCCAGTCACCGACATGTCCGACGACTATAGGGTCGTCCTCACGACCACGGGCCAAAGTTGCCCTGCCGCCGACATGTCCGACGACTATAGGGACGTCCCCACGACCACGGGACTAGGTTGGCCCGCCGCCGACTTGTCCGACGACTATAGGGTCGTGCCTACCACGCCGGGACTAGGATGACCCGCCGCCGACTTTTCCGACGACTATAGGGTCGTCCCCACGAACCCGGGTCTAGGTTGGCCAGCCGCCGACATGTCCGACGACTATAGGGTCGTCCCCACGACCACGGGCCAAAGTTGCCCTGCCGCCGACATGTCCGACGACTATAGGGTCGTCCTCACGACCACGGGCCAAAGTTGCCCTGCCGCCGACATGTCCGACGACTATAGGTTCGTCCCCACGACCCCGGGACTAGGTTGGCCAGTCACCGACATGTCCGACGACTATAGGGTCGTCCTCACGACCACGGGCCAAAGTTGCCCTGCCGCCGACATGTCCGACGACTATAGGGTCGTCCCCACGACCCCGGGACTAGGTTGGCCAGCCTCCGACATATCCGACGACTATAGGGTCGTCCCCACGACCACGGGCCAAAGTTGACCTGCCGCCGACATGTCCGACGACTATAGGGTCGTCCCCACGACCACGGGTCTAGGTTGGCCCGCCGCCGACTTTTCCGACGACTATAGGGTCGCCCCCACGACCCCAGGACTAGATTGGCCCGCCACCATCATGTCCGACGACTATAGGGTCGTCCCCACGATCACGGGCCAAAGCTGGCCAGCCGCCGACATGTCCGACGACTATAGGGTCGTCTCCACGACCCCGGGACTAGGTTGGCCAGCCGCCGACATGTCCGACGACTATAGGGTCGTCCCCACGACCACGGGCCAAAGCTGGCCAGCCGCCGACATGTCCGACGACTATAGGGTCGTCTCCACGACCCCGGCACTAGAATGGCCCGCCACCGTCATGTCCGACGACTATAGGGTCGTCCCCACGACCCCCGGACCAGATTGGCCCGCCACCATCATGTCCGACGACTATAGGGACGTCCCCACGACCCCGGGTCTAGATTGCCCCGGCACCGTCACGTCCGACGACTATAGGGTCGTCTCCACGACCCCGGGACTAGGTTGGCCAGTCACCGGCATGTCCGACGACTATAGGGTCGTCCCCACGACCCCGGGCCAAATTTGCGCTGCCGCCGACATGTCCGACGACTATAGGGTCGTCCCCACGACCCCGGGACTAGGTTGGCCAGTCACCGACTTGTCCGACGACTATAGGGTCGTCCCCACGACTCCGGGACTAGGTTGACCCGCCGCCGACTTGTCCGACGACTATATGGTCGTCCCCACGACCCCGGGCCAAAGTTGACCTGCCGCCGACATGTCCGACGACTATAGGGTCGTCCCCACGACCCCGGGACTAGATTGGCCCGCCACCGTCTTGTCCGACGACTATAGGGTCGCCCCCACGACCCCGGGACTAGGTTGGCCAGTCACCGGCATGTCCGACGACTATAGGGTCGTCCCCACGACCCCGGGCCAAATTTGCGCTGCCGCCGACTTGTCCGACGACTATAGGGTCGTCCCCACGACCACGGGCCAAAGTTGACCTGCCGCCGACATGTCCGACGACTATAGGGTCGTCCCCACGACCCCGGGACTAGATTGGCCCGCCACCGTCTTGTCCGACGACTATAGGGTCGCCCCCACGACCACGGGCCAAAGTTGCCCTGCCGCCGACATGTCCGACGACTATAGGGTCGTCCCCACGACCCCGGGTCTAGGTTGGCCCGCCGCCGACTTTTCCGACGACTATAGGGTCGTCCCCACGACCCCGGGACTAGGTTGGCCATTCACCGACATGTCCGACGACTATAGGGTCGTCCTCACGACCACGCGTCAAAGTTGCCCTGCCGCCGACACGTCCGACGACTATAGGGTCGTTCCCACGACCCCGGGACTAGGTTGGCCAGCCGCCGACATGTCCGACGTCTATACGGTCGTCCCCACGACCCCGGGACCAGGTTGGCCCGCCGCCGACTTGTCCCGCCGCCGACTTGTCCCGCCGCCGACTTGTCCGACGACAATAGGGTCGTCTCCACGACCCCGGGACTAGGTTGGCCAGTCACCGACTTGTCCGACGACTATAGGGTCGTCCCCACGACTCCGGGACTAGGTTGACCCGCCGCCGACTTGTCCGACGACTATATGGTCGTCCCCACGACCCCGGGACTAGGTTGGCCCGCCGCCGACTTTTCCGACGACTATAGGGTCGCCCCCACGACCCCAGGACTAGATTGGCCCGCCACCATCATGTCCGACGACTATAGGGTCGTCCCCACGACCCCGGGCCAAAGCTGGCCAGCCGCCAACATGTCCGACGACTATAGGGTCGTCCCCACGACCCCGGGACTAGGTTGGCCAGCCGCCGACATGTCCGACGACTATACGGCCGTCCCCACGACCACGGGACTAGGTTGGCCCGCCGCCGACTTGTCCGACGACTATAGGGTCGTCCCCACGAACCCGGGACTACGTTGGCCAGTCACCGGCATGTCCGACGACTATAGGGTCGCCCCCACGACCACGGGCCAAATTTGCCGTGCCGCCGACATGTCCGACGACTATAGGGTCGTCCCCATGACCCCGGGACTAGGTTGGCCAGCCGCCGACATGTCCGACGACTATAGGGTCGTCCCCACGACCACGGGCCAAAGCTGGCCAGCCGCCGACATGTCCGACGACTATAGGGTCGTCTCCACGACCCCGGCACTAGATTGGCCCGCCACCGTCATGTCCGACGACAATAGGGTCGTCCCCACGACCACGGGCCAAAGCTGGCCAGCCGCCGACATGTCCGACGACTATAGGGTCGTCCCCACGACCCCGGGACTAGGTTGGCCCGCCGCCGACTTGTCCGACGACTATAGGGTCGTCCCCACGACCACGGGCCAAAGTTGACCTGCCGCCGACATGTCCGACGACTATAGGGTCGTCCCCACGACCCCGGGACTAGATTGGCCCGCCACCGTCTTGTCCGACGACTATAGGGTCGCCCCCACGACCACGGGCCAAAGTTGCCCTGCAGCCGACATGTCCGACGACTATAGGGTCGTCCCCACGACCCCGGGTCTAGGTTGGCCCGCCGCCGACTTTTCCGACGACTATAGGGTCGTCCCCACGACTCCGGGACTAGGTTGACCCGCCGCCGACTTGTCCGACGACTATATGGTCGTCCCCACGACCCCGGGACTAGGTTGGCCCGCCGCCGACTTTTCCGACGACTATAGGGTCGCCCCCACGACCCCAGGACTAGATTGGCCCGCCACCATCATGTCCGACGACTGTAGGGTCGTCCCCACGACCACGGGACTAGATTGGCCCGCCACCATCATGTCCGACGACTATAGGGACGTCCCCACGACCACGCGACTAGGTTGGGCCGCCGCCGACTTGTCCGACGACTATAGGGTCGTCTCCACGCCCCCGGGACTAGGTTGGCCAGTCACCGACATGTCCAACGACTATATGGTCGTCTCCACGACCCCGGGACTAGGTTGGCCAGTCACCGACTTGTCCGACGACTATAGGGTCGTCCCCACGACTCCGGGACTAGGTTGACCCGCCGCCGACTTGTCCGACGACTATAGGGTCGTCCCCACGACCCCGGGACTAGGTTGGCCCGCCGCCGACTTGTCCGACGACTATAGGGTCGTCTCCACGACCCCGGGACTAGGTTGGCCAGCCGCCGACATGTCCGACGACTATAGGGTCGTCCCCACGACCACGGGCCAAAGTTGCCCTGCCGCCGACATGTCCGACGACTATAGGGTCGTCCTCACGACCACGGGCCAAAGTTGCCCTGCCGCCGACATGTCCGACGACTATAGGGTCGTCCCCACGACCGCGGGTCTAGGTTGGCCCGCCGCCGACTTGTCCGACGACTATAGGGTCGTCTCCACGACCCCGGGACTAGGTTGGCCAGCCGCCGACATGTCCGACGACTATAGGGTCGTCCCCACGACCACGGGCCAATGTTGCCCTGCCGCCGACATGTCCGACGACTATAGGGTCGTCCTCACGACCACGGGCCAAAGTTGCCCTGCCGCCGACATGTCCGACGACTATAGGGTCGTCCCCACGACCGCGGGTCTAGGTTGACCCGCCGCCGACTTGTCCGACGACTATATGGTCGTCCCCACGACCCCGGGACTAGGTTGGCCCGCCGCCGACTTTTCCGACGACTATAGGGTCGCCCCCACGACCCCAGGACTAGATTGGCCCGCCACCATCATGTCCGACGACTGTAGGGTCGTCCCCACGACCACGGGACTAGATTGGCCCGCCACCATCATGTCCGACGACTATAGGGACGTCCCCACGACCACGCGACTAGTTTGGCCCGCCGCCGACTTGTCCGACGACTATAGGGTCGTCTCCACGACCCCGGGACTAGGTTGGCCAGCCGCCGACATGTCCGACGACTATAGGGTCGTCCCCACGACCACGGGCCAAAGTTGCCCTGCCGCCGACATGTCCGACGACTATAGGGTCGTCCTCACGACCACGGGCCAAAGTTGCCCTGCCGCCGACATGTCCGACGACTATAGGGTCGTCCCCACGACCGCGGGTCTAGGTTGGCCCGCCGCCGACTTGTCCGACGACTATAGGGTCGTCTCCACGACCCCGGGACTAGGTTGGCCAGCCGCCGACATGTCCGACGACTATAGGGTCGTCCCCACGACCACGGGCCAATGTTGCCGTGCCGCCGACATGTCCGACGACTATAGGGTCGTCCCCATGACCCCGGGACTAGGTTGGCCACTCACCGATTTGTCCGACGACTATAGGGTCGTCCCCACGACTCCGGGACTAGGTTGACCCGCCGCCGACTTGTCCGACGACTATAGGGTCGTCCCCACGACCCCGGGACTAGGTTGGCCCGCCGCCGACTTGTCCGACGACTATAGGGCCGTCCCCACGACCCCAGGACTAGATTGGCCCGCCACCATCATGTCCGACGACTGTAGGGTCGTCCCCACGACCACGGGACTAGGTTGGCCCGCCGCCGACTTGTCCGACGACTATAGGGTCGTCCCCACGAACCCGGGACTACGTTGGCCAGTCACCGGCATGTCCGACGACTATAGGGTCGTCCTCACGACCACGGGCCAAAGTTGCCCTGCCGCCGACATGTCCAACGACTATAGGGTCGTCCCCACGACCCCGGGGCTAGATTGCCCCCGGCACCGTCATGTCCGACGACTATAGGGTCGTCCCCACGACCCCGGGACCAGGTTGGCCCGCCGCCGACTTGTCCCGCCGCCGACTTGTCCCGCCGCCGACTTGTCCGACGACTATAGGGTCGTCTCCACGACCCCGGGACTAGGTTGGCCAGTCACCGACATGTCCGACGACTATAGGGTCGTCCTCACGACCACGGGCCAAAGTTGCCCTGCCGCCGACATGTCCGACGACTATAGGGTCGTCCCCACGACCGCGGGTCTAGGTTGGCCCGCCGCCGACTTTTCCGACGACTATAGGGTCGCCCCCACGACCCCAGGACTAGATTGGCCCGCCACCATCATGTCCGACGACTATAGGGTCGTCCCCACGACCCCGGGCCAAAGCTGGCCAGCCGCCAACATGTCCGACGACTATAGGGTCGTCCCCACGACCCCGGGACTAGGTTGGCCAGCCGCCGACTTGTCCGACGACTATAGGGTCGTCCCCACGACTCCGGGACTAGGTTGACCCGCCGCCGACTTGTCCGACGACTATAGGGTCGTCCCCACGAACCCGGGACTACGTTGGCCAGTCACCGGCATGTCCGACGACTATAGGGTCGCCCCCACGACCACGGGCCAAAGTTGCCGTGCCGCCGACATGTCCGACGACTATAGGGTCGTCCCCACGACCCCGGGACTAGGTTGGCCATTCACCGACATGTCCGACGACTATAGGGTCGTCCTCACGACCACGCGTCAAAGTTGCCCTGCCGCCGACACGTCCGACGACTATAGGGACGTCCCCACGACCACGCGACTAGGTTGGGCCGCCGCCGACTTGTCCGACGACTATAGGGTCGTCTCCACGCCCCCGGGACTAGGTTGGCCAGTCACCGACATGTCCAACGACTATATGGTCGTCTCCACGACCCCGGGACTAGGTTGGCCAGTCACCGACTTGTCCGACGACTATAGGGTCGTCCCCACGACTCCGGGACTAGGTTGACCCGCCGCCGACTTGTCCGACGACTATAGGGTCGTCCCCACGACCCCGGGACTAGGTTGGCCCGCCGCCGACTTGTCCGACGACTATAGGGTCGTCTCCACGACCCCGGGACTAGGTTGGCCAGCCGCCGACATGTCCGACGACTATAGGGTCGTCCCCACGACCACGGGCCAAAGTTGCCCTGCCGCCGACATGTCCGACGACTATAGGGTCGTCCTCACGACCACGGGCCAAAGTTGCCCTGCCGCCGACATGTCCGACGACTATAGGGTCGTCCCCACGACCGCGGGTCTAGGTTGGCCCGCCGCCGACTTGTCCGACGACTATAGGGTCGTCTCCACGACCCCGGGACTAGGTTGGCCAGCCGCCGACATGTCCGACGACTATAGGGTCGTCCCCACGACCACGGGCCAATGTTGCCCTGCCGCCGACATGTCCGACGACTATAGGGTCGTCCTCACGACCACGGGCCAAAGTTGCCCTGCCGCCGACATGTCCGACGACTATAGGGTCGTCCCCACGACCGCGGGTCTAGGTTGGCCCGCCGCCGACTTGTCCGACGACTATAGGGTCGTCTCCACGACCCCGGGACTAGGTTGGCCAGCCGCCGACATGTCCGACGACTATAGGGTCGTCCCCACGACCACGGGCCAAAGTTGCCCTGCCGCCGACATGTCCGACGACTGTAGGGTCGTCCCCACGACCACGGAAATAGATTGGCCCGCCACCATCATGTCCGACGACTATAGGGACGTCCCCACGACCACGCGACTAGGTTGGGCCGCCGCCGACTTGTCCGACGACTATAGGGTCGTCCCCACGACCACGGGCCAAAGTTGACCTACCGCCGACATGTCCGACGACTATAGGGTCGTCCGCACGACCCCGGGACTAGATTGGCCCGCCACCGTCATGTCCGACGACAATAGGGTCGTCCCCACGACCACGGGCCAAAGCTGGCCCGCCGCCGACATGTCCGACGACTATAGGGTCGTCTCCACGACCCCAGGACTAGATTGGCCCGCCACCATCATGTCCGACGACTGTAGGGTCGTCCCCACGACCACGGGACTAGGTTGGCCCGCCGCCGACTTGTCCGACGACTATAGGGTCGTCCCCACGAACCCGGGACTAGGTTGGCCAGTCACCGACATGTCCGACGACTATAGGGTCGTCCTCACGACCACGGGCCAAAGTTGCCCTGCCGCCGACATGTCCAACGACTATAGGGTCGTCCCCACGACCCCGGGACTAGGTTGGCCAGCCTCCGACATATCCGACGACTATAGGGTCGTCCCCACGACCACGGGCCAAAGTTGACCTACCGCCGACTTGTCCGACGACTATAGGGTCGTCTCCACGACCCCGGGACTAGGTTGGCCCGCCACCGTCATGTCCGACGACAATAGGGTCGTCCCCACGACCACGGGCCAAAGCTGGCCCGCCGCCGACATGTCCGACGACTATAGGGTCGTCTCCACGACCCCGGGACTAGATTGGCCCGCCACCATCATGTCCGACGACTATAGGGACGTCCCCACGACCACGGGACTAGGATGACCCGCCGCCGACTTTTCCGACGACTATAGGGTCGTCCCCACGAACCCGGGACTAGGTTGGCCAGTCACCGACATGTCCGACGACTATAGGGTCGTCCTCACGACCACGGGCCAAAGTTGCCCTGCCGCCGACATGTCCGACGACTATAGGGACGTCCCCACGACCACGGGACTAGGTTGGCCCGCCGCCGACTTGTCCGACGACTATAGGGTCGTGCCTACCACGCCGGGACTAGGATGACCCGCCGCCGACTTTTCCGACGACTATAGGGTCGTCCCCACGAACCCGGGTCTAGGTTGGCCAGCCGCCGACATGTCCGACGACTATAGGGTCGTCCCCACGACCACGGGCCAAAGTTGCCCTGCCGCCGACATGTCCGACGACTATAGGGTCGTCCTCACGACCACGGGCCAAAGTTGCCCTGCCGCCGACATGTCCGACGACTATAGGTTCGTCCCCACGACCCCGGGACTAGGTTGGCCAGTCACCGACATGTCCGACGACTATAGGGTCGTCCTCACGACCACGGGCCAAAGTTGCCCTGCCGCCGACATGTCCGACGACTATAGGGTCGTCCCCACGACCCCGGGACTAGGTTGGCCAGCCTCCGACATATCCGACGACTATAGGGTCGTCCCCACGACCACGGGCCAAAGTTGACCTGCCGCCGACATGTCCGACGACTATAGGGTCGTCCCCACGACCACGGGTCTAGGTTGGCCCGCCGCCGACTTTTCCGACGACTATAGGGTCGCCCCCACGACCCCAGGACTAGATTGGCCCGCCACCATCATGTCCGACGACTATAGGGTCGTCCCCACGATCACGGGCCAAAGCTGGCCAGCCGCCGACATGTCCGACGACTATAGGGTCGTCTCCACGACCCCGGGACTAGGTTGGCCAGCCGCCGACATGTCCGACGACTATAGGGTCGTCCCCACGACCACGGGCCAAAGCTGGCCAGCCGCCGACATGTCCGACGACTATAGGGTCGTCTCCACGACCCCGGCACTAGAATGGCCCGCCACCGTCATGTCCGACGACTATAGGGTCGTCCCCACGACCCCCGGACCAGATTGGCCCGCCACCATCATGTCCGACGACTATAGGGACGTCCCCACGACCCCGGGTCTAGATTGCCCCGGCACCGTCACGTCCGACGACTATAGGGTCGTCTCCACGACCCCGGGACTAGGTTGGCCAGTCACCGGCATGTCCGACGACTATAGGGTCGTCCCCACGACCCCGGGCCAAATTTGCGCTGCCGCCGACATGTCCGACGACTATAGGGTCGTCCCCACGACCCCGGGCCAAAGCTGGCCAGCCGCCAACATGTCCGACGACTATAGGGTCGTCCCCACGACCCCGGGACTAGGTTGGCCAGTCACCGACATGTCCGACGACTATAGGGTCGTCCTCACGACCACGGGCCAAAGTTGCCCTGCCGCCGACATGTCCGACGACTATAGGGTCGTCCCCACGACCGCGGGTCTAGGTTGGCCCGCCGCCGACTTTTCCGACGACTATAGGGTCGCCCCCACGACCCCAGGACTAGATTGGCCCGCCACCATCATGTCCGACGACTATAGGGTCGTCCCCACGACCCCGGGCCAAAGCTGGCCAGCCGCCAACATGTCCGACGACTATAGGGTCGTCCCCACGACCCCGGGACTAGGTTGGCCAGCCGCCGACATGTCCGACGACTATACGGCCGTCCCCACGACCACGGGACTAGGTTGGCCCGCCGCCGACTTGTCCGACGACTATAGGGTCGTCCCCACGAACCCGGGACTACGTTGGCCAGTCACCGGCATGTCCGACGACTATAGGGTCGCCCCCACGACCACGGGCCAAAGTTGCCGTGCCGCCGACATGTCCGACGACTATAGGGTCGTCCCCACGACCCCGGGACCAGGTTGGCCCGCCGCCGACTTGTCCCGCCGCCGACTTGTCCCGCCGCCGACTTGTCCGACGACAATAGGGTCGTCTCCACGACCCCGGGACTAGGTTGGCCAGTCACCGACTTGTCCGACGACTATAGGGTCGTCCCCACGACTCCGGGACTAGGTTGACCCGCCGCCGACTTGTCCGACGACTATATGGTCGTCCCCACGACCCCGGGACTAGGTTGGCCCGCCGCCGACTTTTCCGACGACTATAGGGTCGCCCCCACGACCGCGGGTCTAGGTTGGCCCGCCGCCGACTTGTCCGACGACTATAGGGTCGTCTCCACGACCCCGGGACTAGGTTGGCCAGCCGCCGACATGTCCGACGACTATAGGGTCGTCCCCACGACCACGGGCCAATGTTGCCCTGCCGCCGACATGTCCGACGACTATAGGGTCGTCCTCACGACCACGGGCCAAAGTTGCCCTGCCGCCGACATGTCCGACGACTATAGGGTCGTCCCCACGACCGCGGGTCTAGGTTGACCCGCCGCCGACTTGTCCGACGACTATATGGTCGTCCCCACGACCCCGGGACTAGGTTGGCCCGCCGCCGACTTTTCCGACGACTATAGGGTCGCCCCCACGACCCCGGGGCTAGATTGCCCCGGCACCGTCATGTCCGACGACTATAGGGTCGTCTCCACGACCCCGGGACTAGGTTGGCCAGTCACCGACTTGTCCGACGACTATAGGGTCGTCCCCACGACTCCGGGACTAGGTTGACCCGCCGCCGACTTGTCCGACGACTATAGGGTCGTCCCCACGACCCCGGGACTAGGTTGGCCCGCCGCCGACTTGTCCGACGACTATAGGGTCGTCCCCACGAACCCGGGACTAGGTTGGCCAGTCACCGACATGTCCGACGACTATAGGGTCGTCCTCACGACCACGGGCCAAAGTTGCCCTGCCGCCGACATGTCCAACGACTATAGGGTCGTCCCCACGACCCCGGAGCTAGATTGCCCCCGGCACCGTCATGTCCGACGACTATAGGGTCGTCCCCACGACCCCGGGACCAGGTTGGCCCGCCGCCGACTTGTCCCGCCGCCGACTTGTCCCGCCGCCGACTTGTCCGACGACTATAGGGTCGTCTCCACGACCCCGGGACTAGGTTGGCCAGTCACCGACATGTCCGACGACTATAGGGTCGTCCCCACGACTCCGGGACTAGGTTGGCCCGCCGCCGACTTGTCCGACGACTATAGGGCCGTCCCCACGACCCCAGGACTAGATTGGCCCGCCACCATCATGTCCGACGACTGTAGGGTCGTCCCCACGACCACGGGACTAGCTGGCCCGCCGCCGACTTGTCCGACGACTATAGGGTCGTCCCCACGAACCCGGGACTACGTTGGCCAGTCACCGGCATGTCCGACGACTATAGGGTCGTCCTCACGACCACGGGCCAAAGTTGCCCTGCCGCCGACATGTCCAACGACTATAGGGTCGTCCCCACGACCCCGGGGCTAGATTGCCCCCGGCACCGTCATGTCCGACGACTATAGGGTCGTCCCCACGACCCCGGGACCAGGTTGGCCCGCCGCCGACTTGTCCCGCCGCCGACTTGTCCCGCCGCCGACTTGTCCGACGACTATAGGGTCGTCTCCACGACCCCGGGACTAGGTTGGCCAGTCACCGACATGTCCGACGACTATAGGGTCGTCCTCACGACCACGGGCCAAAGTTGCCCTGCCGCCGACATGTCCGACGACTATAGGGTCGTCCCCACGACCACGGGCCAAAGCTGGCCAGCCGCCGACATGTCCGACGACTATAGGGTCGTCTCCACGACCCCGGCACTAGATTGGCCCGCCACCGTCATGTCCGACGACAATAGGGTCGTCCCCACGACCACGGGCCAAAGCTGGCCAGCCGCCGACATGTCCGACGACTATAGGGTCGTCCCCACGACCCCGGGACTAGGTTGGCCCGCCGCCGACTTGTCCGACGACTATAGGGTCGTCCCCACGACCACGGGCCAAAGTTGACCTGCCGCCGACATGTCCGACGACTATAGGGTCGTCCCCACGACCCCGGGACTAGATTGGCCCGCCACCGTCTTGTCCGACGACTATAGGGTCGCCCCCACGACCACGGGCCAAAGTTGCCCTGCCGCCGACATGTCCGACGACTATAGGGTCGTCCCCACGACCCCGGGTCTAGGTTGGCCCGCCGCCGACTTTTCCGACGACTATAGGGTCGTCCCCACGACCCCGGGACTAGGTTGGCCATTCACCGACATGTCCGACGACTATAGGGTCGTCCTCACGACCACGCGTCAAAGTTGCCCTGCCGCCGACACGTCCGACGACTATAGGGTCGTTCCCACGACCCCGGGACTAGGTTGGCCAGCCGCCGACATGTCCGACGTCTATAGGGTCGTCCCCACGACCCCGGGACCAGGTTGGCCCGCCGCCGACTTGTCCCGCCGCCGACTTGTCCCGCCGCCGACTTGTCCGACGACAATAGGGTCGTCTCCACGACCCCGGGACTAGGTTGGCCAGTCACCGACTTGTCCGACGACTATAGGGTCGTCCCCACGACTCCGGGACTAGGTTGACCCGCCGCCGACTTGTCCGACGACTATATGGTCGTCCCCACGACCCCGGGACTAGGTTGGCCCGCCGCCGACTTTTCCGACGACTATAGGGTCGCCCCCACGACCCCAGGACTAGATTGGCCCGCCACCATCATGTCCGACGACTATAGGGTCGTCCCCACGACCCCGGGCCAAAGCTGGCCAGCCGCCAACATGTCCGACGACTATAGGGTCGTCCCCACGACCCCGGGACTAGGTTGGCCAGCCGCCGACATGTCCGACGACTATACGGCCGTCCCCACGACCACGGGACTAGGTTGGCCCGCCGCCGACTTGTCCGACGACTATAGGGTCGTCCCCACGAACCCGGGACTACGTTGGCCAGTCACCGGCATGTCCGACGACTATAGGGTCGCCCCCACGACCACGGGCCAAAGTTGCCGTGCCGCCGACATGTCCGACGACTATAGGGTCGTCCCCATGACCCCGGGACTAGGTTGGCCAGCCGCCGACATGTCCGACGACTATAGGGTCGTCCCCACGACCACGGGCCAAAGCTGGCCAGCCGCCGACATGTCCGACGACTATAGGGTCGTCTCCACGACCCCGGCACTAGATTGGCCCGCCACCGTCATGTCCGACGACAATAGGGTCGTCCCCACGACCACGGGCCAAAGCTGGCCAGCCGCCGACATGTCCGACGACTATAGGGTCGTCCCCACGACCCCGGGACTAGGTTGGCCCGCCGCCGACTTGTCCGACGACTATAGGGTCGTCCCCACGACCACGGGCCAAAGTTGACCTGCCGCCGACATGTCCGACGACTATAGGGTCGTCCCCACGACCCCGGGACTAGATTGGCCCGCCACCGTCTTGTCCGACGACTATAGGGTCGCCCCCACGACCACGGGCCAAAGTTGCCCTGCAGCCGACATGTCCGACGACTATAGGGTCGTCCCCACGACCCCGGGTCTAGGTTGGCCCGCCGCCGACTTTTCCGACGACTATAGGGTCGTCCCCACGACCCCGGGACTAGGTTGGCCATTCACCGACATGTCCGACGACTATAGGGTCGTACTCACGACCACGCGTCAAAGTTGCCCTGCCGCCGACACGTCCGACGACTATAGGGTCGTTCCCACGACCCCGGGACTAGGTTGGCCAGCCGCCGACATGTCCGACGTCTATAGGGTCGTCCCCACGACCCCGGGACC
This sequence comes from Andrena fulva, assembly GCA_946251845.1. Taxonomy (NCBI): domain Eukaryota; kingdom Metazoa; phylum Arthropoda; class Insecta; order Hymenoptera; family Andrenidae; genus Andrena; species Andrena fulva. The sequence continues at coordinate 1,492,919 of CAMITZ010000126.1, read as the reverse complement.
AGGTTGGCCCGCCGCCGACTTGTCCCGCCGCCGACTTGTCCCGCCGCCGACTTGTCCGACGACAATAGGGTCGTCTCCACGACCCCGGGACTAGGTTGGCCAGTCACCGACTTGTCCGACGACTATAGGGTCGTCCCCACGACTCCGGGACTAGGTTGACCCGCCGCCGACTTGTCCGACGACTATATGGTCGTCCCCACGACCCCGGGACTAGGTTGGCCCGCCGCCGACTTTTCCGACGACTATAGGGTCGCCCCCACGACCCCAGGACTAGATTGGCCCGCCACCATCATGTCCGACGACTGTAGGGTCGTCCCCACGACCACGGGACTAGATTGGCCCGCCACCATCATGTCCGACGACTATAGGGACGTCCCCACGACCACGCGACTAGGTTGGGCCGCCGCCGACTTGTCCGACGACTATAGGGTCGTCTCCACGCCCCCGGGACTAGGTTGGCCAGTCACCGACATGTCCAACGACTATATGGTCGTCTCCACGACCCCGGGACTAGGTTGGCCAGTCACCGACTTGTCCGACGACTATAGGGTCGTCCCCACGACTCCGGGACTAGGTTGACCCGCCGCCGACATGTCCGACGACTATAGGGTCGTCCTCACGACCACGGGCCAAAGTTGCCCTGCCGCCGACATGTCCGACGACTATAGGGTCGTCCCCACGACCGCGGGTCTAGGTTGACCCGCCGCCGACTTGTCCGACGACTATATGGTCGTCCCCACGACCCCGGGACTAGGTTGGCCCGCCGCCGACTTTTCCGACGACTATAGGGTCGCCCCCACGACCCCAGGACTAGATTGGCCCGCCACCATCATGTCCGACGACTGTAGGGTCGTCCCCACGACCACGGGACTAGATTGGCCCGCCACCATCATGTCCGACGACTATAGGGACGTCCCCACGACCACGCGACTAGGTTGGCCCGCCGCCGACTTGTCCGACGACTATAGGGTCGTCTCCACGACCCCGGGACTAGGTTGGCCAGCCGCCGACATGTCCGACGACTATAGGGTCGTCCCCACGACCACGGGCCAAAGTTGCCCTGCCGCCGACATGTCCGACGACTATAGGGTCGTCCCCACGACCGCGGGTCTAGGTTGGCCCGCCGCCGACTTTTCCGACGACTATAGGGTCGCCCCCACGACCCCAGGACTAGATTGGCCCGCCACCATCATGTCCGACGACTATAGGGTCGTCCCCACGACCCCGGGCCAAAGCTGGCCAGCCGCCAACATGTCCGACGACTATAGGGTCGTCCCCACGACCCCGGGACTAGGTTGGCCAGCCGCCGACTTGTCCGACGACTATAGGGTCGTCCCCACGACTCCGGGACTAGGTTGACCCGCCGCCGACTTGTCCGACGACTATAGGGTCGTCCCCACGAACCCGGGACTACGTTGGCCAGTCACCGGCATGTCCGACGACTATAGGGTCGCCCCCACGACCACGGGCCAAAGTTGCCGTGCCGCCGACATGTCCGACGACTATAGGGTCGTCCCCACGACCCCGGGACTAGGTTGGCCATTCACCGACATGTCCGACGACTATAGGGTCGTCCTCACGACCACGCGTCAAAGTTGCCCTGCCGCCGACACGTCCGACGACTATAGGGACGTCCCCACGACCACGCGACTAGGTTGGGCCGCCGCCGACTTGTCCGACGACTATAGGGTCGTCTCCACGCCCCCGGGACTAGGTTGGCCAGTCACCGACATGTCCAACGACTATATGGTCGTCTCCACGACCCCGGGACTAGGTTGGCCAGTCACCGACTTGTCCGACGACTATAGGGTCGTCCCCACGACTCCGGGACTAGGTTGACCCGCCGCCGACTTGTCCGACGACTATAGGGTCGTCCCCACGACCCCGGGACTAGGTTGTCCCGCCGCCGACTTGTCCGACGACTATAGGGTCGTCTCCACGACCCCGGGACTAGGTTGGCCAGCCGCCGACATGTCCGACGACTATAGGGTCGTCCCCACGACCACGGGCCAAAGTTGCCCTGCCGCCGACATGTCCGACGACTATAGGGTCGTCCTCACGACCACGGGCCAAAGTTGCCCTGCCGCCGACATGTCCGACGACTATAGGGTCGTCCCCACGACCGCGGGTCTAGGTTGGCCCGCCGCCGACTTGTCCGACGACTATAGGGTCGTCTCCACGACCCCGGGACTAGGTTGGCCAGCCGCCGACATGTCCGACGACTATAGGGTCGTCCCCACGACCACGGGCCAATGTTGCCCTGCCGCCGACATGTCCGACGACTATAGGGTCGTCCTCACGACCACGGGCCAAAGTTGCCCTGCCGCCGACATGTCCGACGACTATAGGGTCGTCCCCACGACCGCGGGTCTAGGTTGGCCCGCCGCCGACTTGTCCGACGACTATAGGGTCGTCTCCACGACCCCGGGACTAGGTTGGCCAGCCGCCGACATGTCCGACGACTATAGGGTCGTCCCCACGACCACGGGCCAAAGTTGCCCTGCCGCCGACATGTCCGACGACTGTAGGGTCGTCCCCACGACCACGGAAATAGATTGGCCCGCCACCATCATGTCCGACGACTATAGGGACGTCCCCACGACCACGCGACTAGGTTGGGCCGCCGCCGACTTGTCCGACGACTATAGGGTCGTCCCCACGACCACGGGCCAAAGTTGACCTACCGCCGACATGTCCGACGACTATAGGGTCGTCCGCACGACCCCGGGACTAGATTGGCCCGCCACCGTCATGTCCGACGACAATAGGGTCGTCCCCACGACCACGGGCCAAAGCTGGCCCGCCGCCGACATGTCCGACGACTATAGGGTCGTCTCCACGACCCCAGGACTAGATTGGCCCGCCACCATCATGTCCGACGACTGTAGGGTCGTCCCCACGACCACGGGACTAGGTTGGCCCGCCGCCGACTTGTCCGACGACTATAGGGTCGTCCCCACGAACCCGGGACTAGGTTGGCCAGTCACCGACATGTCCGACGACTATAGGGTCGTCCTCACGACCACGGGCCAAAGTTGCCCTGCCGCCGACATGTCCAACGACTATAGGGTCGTCCCCACGACCCCGGGACTAGGTTGGCCAGCCTCCGACATATCCGACGACTATAGGGTCGTCCCCACGACCACGGGCCAAAGTTGACCTACCGCCGACTTGTCCGACGACTATAGGGTCGTCTCCACGACCCCGGGACTAGGTTGGCCCGCCACCGTCATGTCCGACGACAATAGGGTCGTCCCCACGACCACGGGCCAAAGCTGGCCCGCCGCCGACATGTCCGACGACTATAGGGTCGTCTCCACGACCCCGGGACTAGATTGGCCCGCCACCATCATGTCCGACGACTATAGGGACGTCCCCACGACCACGGGACTAGGATGACCCGCCGCCGACTTTTCCGACGACTATAGGGTCGTCCCCACGAACCCGGGACTAGGTTGGCCAGTCACCGACATGTCCGACGACTATAGGGTCGTCCTCACGACCACGGGCCAAAGTTGCCCTGCCGCCGACATGTCCGACGACTATAGGGACGTCCCCACGACCACGGGACTAGGTTGGCCCGCCGCCGACTTGTCCGACGACTATAGGGTCGTGCCTACCACGCCGGGACTAGGATGACCCGCCGCCGACTTTTCCGACGACTATAGGGTCGTCCCCACGAACCCGGGTCTAGGTTGGCCAGCCGCCGACATGTCCGACGACTATAGGGTCGTCCCCACGACCACGGGCCAAAGTTGCCCTGCCGCCGACATGTCCGACGACTATAGGGTCGTCCTCACGACCACGGGCCAAAGTTGCCCTGCCGCCGACATGTCCGACGACTATAGGTTCGTCCCCACGACCCCGGGACTAGGTTGGCCAGTCACCGACATGTCCGACGACTATAGGGTCGTCCTCACGACCACGGGCCAAAGTTGCCCTGCCGCCGACATGTCCGACGACTATAGGGTCGTCCCCACGACCCCGGGACTAGGTTGGCCAGCCTCCGACATATCCGACGACTATAGGGTCGTCCCCACGACCACGGGCCAAAGTTGACCTGCCGCCGACATGTCCGACGACTATAGGGTCGTCCCCACGACCACGGGTCTAGGTTGGCCCGCCGCCGACTTTTCCGACGACTATAGGGTCGCCCCCACGACCCCAGGACTAGATTGGCCCGCCACCATCATGTCCGACGACTATAGGGTCGTCCCCACGATCACGGGCCAAAGCTGGCCAGCCGCCGACATGTCCGACGACTATAGGGTCGTCTCCACGACCCCGGGACTAGGTTGGCCAGCCGCCGACATGTCCGACGACTATAGGGTCGTCCCCACGACCACGGGCCAAAGCTGGCCAGCCGCCGACATGTCCGACGACTATAGGGTCGTCTCCACGACCCCGGCACTAGATTGGCCCGCCACCGTCATGTCCGACGACAATAGGGTCGTCCCCACGACCACGGGCCAAAGCTGGCCAGCCGCCGACATGTCCGACGACTATAGGGTCGTCCCCACGACCCCGGGACTAGGTTGGCCCGCCGCCGACTTGTCCGACGACTATAGGGTCGTCCCCACGACCACGGGCCAAAGTTGACCTGCCGCCGACATGTCCGACGACTATAGGGTCGTCCCCACGACCCCGGGACTAGATTGGCCCGCCACCGTCTTGTCCGACGACTATAGGGTCGCCCCCACGACCACGGGCCAAAGTTGCCCTGCCGCCGACATGTCCGACGACTATAGGGTCGTCCCCACGACCCCGGGTCTAGGTTGGCCCGCCGCCGACTTTTCCGACGACTATAGGGTCGTCCCCACGACCCCGGGACTAGGTTGGCCATTCACCGACATGTCCGACGACTATAGGGTCGTCCTCACGACCACGCGTCAAAGTTGCCCTGCCGCCGACACGTCCGACGACTATAGGGTCGTTCCCACGACCCCGGGACTAGGTTGGCCAGCCGCCGACATGTCCGACGTCTATAGGGTCGTCCCCACGACCCCGGGACCAGGTTGGCCCGCCGCCGACTTGTCCCGCCGCCGACTTGTCCCGCCGCCGACTTGTCCGACGACAATAGGGTCGTCTCCACGACCCCGGGACTAGGTTGGCCAGTCACCGACTTGTCCGACGACTATAGGGTCGTCCCCACGACTCCGGGACTAGGTTGACCCGCCGCCGACTTGTCCGACGACTATATGGTCGTCCCCACGACCCCGGGACTAGGTTGGCCCGCCGCCGACTTTTCCGACGACTATAGGGTCGCCCCCACGACCCCAGGACTAGATTGGCCCGCCACCATCATGTCCGACGACTGTAGGGTCGTCCCCACGACCACGGGACTAGATTGGCCCGCCACCATCATGTCCGACGACTATAGGGACGTCCCCACGACCACGCGACTAGGTTGGGCCGCCGCCGACTTGTCCGACGACTATAGGGTCGTCCCCACGACTCCGGGACTAGGTTGACCCGCCGCCGACTTGTCCGACGACTATAGGGTCGTCCCCACGACCCCGGGACTAGGTTGGCCCGCCGCCGACTTGTCCGACGACTATAGGGTCGTCTCCACGACCCCGGGACTAGGTTGGCCAGCCGCCGACATGTCCGACGACTATAGGGTCGTCCCCACGACCACGGGCCAAAGTTGCCCTGCCGCCGACATGTCCGACGACTATAGGGTCGTCCTCACGACCACGGGCCAAAGTTGCCCTGCCGCCGACATGTCCGACGACTATAGGGTCGTCCCCACGACCGCGGGTCTAGGTTGGCCTGCCGCCGACTTGTCCGACGACTATAGGGTCGTCTCCACGACCCCGGGACTAGGTTGGCCAGCCGCCGACATGTCCGACGACTATAGGGTCGTCCCCACGACCACGGGCCAATGTTGCCCTGCCGCCGACATGTCCGACGACTATAGGGTCGTCCTCACGACCACGGGCCAAAGTTGCCCTGCCGCCGACATGTCCGACGACTATAGGGTCGTCCCCACGACCGCGGGTCTAGGTTGACCCGCCGCCGACTTGTCCGACGACTATATGGTCGTCCCCACGACCCCGGGACTAGGTTGGCCCGCCGCCGACTTTTCCGACGACTATAGGGTCGCCCCCACGACCCCGGGGCTAGATTGCCCCGGCACCGTCATATCCGACGACTATAGGGTCGTCTCCACGACCCCGGGACTAGGTTGGCCAGTCACCGACTTGTCCGACGACTATAGGGTCGTCCCCACGACTCCGGGACTAGGTTGACCCGCCGCCGACTTGTCCGACGACTATAGGGTCGTCCCCACGACCCCGGGACTAGGTTGGCCCGCCGCCGACTTGTCCGACGACTATAGGGTCGTCCCCACGAACCCGGGACTAGGTTGGCCAGTCACCGACATGTCCGACGACTATAGGGTCGTCCTCACGACCACGGGCCAAAGTTGCCCTGCCGCCGACATGTCCAACGACTATAGGGTCGTCCCCACGACCCCGGGGCTAGATTGCCCCCGGCACCGTCATGTCCGACGACTATAGGGTCGTCCCCACGACCCCGGGACCAGGTTGGCCCGCCGCCGACTTGTCCCGCCGCCGACTTGTCCCGCCGCCGACTTGTCCGACGACTATAGGGTCGTCTCCACGACCCCGGGACTAGGTTGGCCAGTCACCGACATGTCCGACGACTATAGGGTCGTCCCCACGACTCCGGGACTAGGTTGGCCCGCCGCCGACTTGTCCGACGACTATAGGGCCGTCCCCACGACCCCAGGACTAGATTGGCCCGCCACCATCATGTCCGACGACTGTAGGGTCGTCCCCACGACCACGGGACTAGGTTGGCCCGCCGCCGACTTGTCCGACGACTATAGGGTCGTCCCCACGAACCCGGGACTACGTTGGCCAGTCACCGGCATGTCCGACGACTATAGGGTCGTCCTCACGACCACGGGCCAAAGTTGCCCTGCCGCCGACATGTCCAACGACTATAGGGTCGTCCCCACGACCCCGGGACTAGGTTGGCCCGCCGCCGACTTGTCCGACGACTATAGGGTCGTCTCCACGACCCCGGGACTAGGTTGGCCAGCCGCCGACATGTCCGACGACTATAGGGTCGTCCCCACGACCACGGGCCAAAGTTGCCCTGCCGCCGACATGTCCGACGACTATAGGGTCGTCCTCACGACCACGGGCCAAAGTTGCCCTGCCGCCGACATGTCCGACGACTATAGGGTCGTCCCCACGACCGCGGGTCTAGGTTGGCCCGCCGCCGACTTGTCCGACGACTATAGGGTCGTCTCCACGACCCCGGGACTAGGTTGGCCAGCCGCCGACATGTCCGACGACTATAGGGTCGTCCCCACGACCACGGGCCAATGTTGCCCTGCCGCCGACATGTCCGACGACTATAGGGTCGTCCTCACGACCACGGGCCAAAGTTGCCCTGCCGCCGACATGTCCGACGACTATAGGGTCGTCCCCACGACCGCGGGTCTAGGTTGACCCGCCGCCGACTTGTCCGACGACTATATGGTCGTCCCCACGACCCCGGGACTAGGTTGGCCCGCCGCCGACTTTTCCGACGACTATAGGGTCGCCCCCACGACCCCGGGGCTAGATTGCCCCGGCACCGTCATGTCCGACGACTATAGGGTCGTCTCCACGACCCCGGGACTAGGTTGGCCAGTCACCGACTTGTCCGACGACTATAGGGTCGTCCCCACGACTCCGGGACTAGGTTGACCCGCCGCCGACTTGTCCGACGACTATAGGGTCGTCCCCACGACCCCGGGACTAGGTTGGCCCGCCGCCGACTTGTCCGACGACTATAGGGTCGTCCCCACGAACCCGGGACTAGGTTGGCCAGTCACCGACATGTCCGACGACTATAGGGTCGTCCTCACGACCACGGGCCAAAGTTGCCCTGCCGCCGACATGTCCAACGACTATAGGGTCGTCCCCACGACCCCGGAGCTAGATTGCCCCCGGCACCGTCATGTCCGACGACTATAGGGTCGTCCCCACGACCCCGGGACCAGGTTGGCCCGCCGCCGACTTGTCCCGCCGCCGACTTGTCCCGCCGCCGACTTGTCCGACGACTATAGGGTCGTCTCCACGACCCCGGGACTAGGTTGGCCAGTCACCGACATGTCCGACGACTATAGGGTCGTCCCCACGACTCCGGGACTAGGTTGGCCCGCCGCCGACTTGTCCGACGACTATAGGGCCGTCCCCACGACCCCAGGACTAGATTGGCCCGCCACCATCATGTCCGACGACTGTAGGGTCGTCCCCACGACCACGGGACTAGGTTGGCCCGCCGCCGACTTGTCCGACGACTATAGGGTCGTCCCCACGAACCCGGGACTACGTTGGCCAGTCACCGGCATGTCCGACGACTATAGGGTCGTCCTCACGACCACGGGCCAAAGTTGCCCTGCCGCCGACATGTCCAACGACTATAGGGTCGTCCCCACGACCCCGGGGCTAGATTGCCCCCGGCACCGTCATGTCCGACGACTATAGGGTCGTCCCCACGACCCCGGGACCAGGTTGGCCCGCCGCCGACTTGTCCCGCCGCCGACTTGTCCGACGACTATAGGGTCGTCTCCACGACCCCGGGACTAGGTTGGCCAGTCACCGACATGTCCGACGACTATAGGGTCGTCCTCACGACCACGGGCCAAAGTTGCCCTGCCGCCGACATGTCCGACGACTATAGGGTCGTCCCCACGACCCCGGCACTAGATTGGCCCGCCACCGTCATGTCCGACGACAATAGGGTCGTCCCCACGACCACGGGCCAAAGCTGGCCAGCCGCCGACATGTCCGACGACTATAGGGTCGTCCCCACGACCCCGGGACTAGGTTGGCCCGCCGCCGACTTGTCCGACGACTATAGGGTCGTCCCCACGACCACGGGCCAAAGTTGACCTGCCGCCGACATGTCCGACGACTATAGGGTCGTCCCCACGACCCCGGGACTAGATTGGCCCGCCACCGTCTTGTCCGACGACTATAGGGTCGCCCCCACGACCACGGGCCAAAGTTGCCCTGCAGCCGACATGTCCGACGACTATAGGGTCGTCCCCACGACCCCGGGTCTAGGTTGGCCCGCCGCCGACTTTTCCGACGACTATAGGGTCGTCCCCACGACCCCGGGACTAGGTTGGCCATTCACCGACATGTCCGACGACTATAGGGTCGTACTCACGACCACGCGTCAAAGTTGCCCTGCCGCCGACACGTCCGACGACTATAGGGTCGTTCCCACGACCCCGGGACTAGGTTGGCCAGCCGCCGACATGTCCGACGTCTATAGGGTCGTCCCCACGACCCCGGGACCAGGTTGGCCCGCCGCCGACTTGTCCCGCCGCCGACTTGTCCCGCCGCCGACTTGTCCGACGACAATAGGGTCGTCTCCACGACCCCGGGACTAGGTTGGCCAGTCACCGACTTGTCCGACGACTATAGGGTCGTCCCCACGACTCCGGGACTAGGTTGACCCGCCGCCGACTTGTCCGACGACTATATGGTCGTCCCCACGACCCCGGGACTAGGTTGGCCCGCCGCCGACTTTTCCGACGACTATAGGGTCGCCCCCACGACCCCAGGACTAGATTGGCCCGCCACCATCATGTCCGACGACTGTAGGGTCGTCCCCACGACCACGGGACTAGATTGGCCCGCCACCATCATGTCCGACGACTATAGGGACGTCCCCACGACCACGCGACTAGGTTGGGCCGCCGCCGACTTGTCCGACGACTATAGGGTCGTCTCCACGCCCCCGGGACTAGGTTGGCCAGTCACCGACATGTCCAACGACTATATGGTCGTCTCCACGACCCCGGGACTAGGTTGGCCAGTCACCGACTTGTCCGACGACTATAGGGTCGTCCCCACGACTCCGGGACTAGGTTGACCCGCCGCCGACTTGTCCGACGACTATAGGGTCGTCCCCACGACCCCGGGACTAGGTTGGCCCGCCGCCGACTTGTCCGACGACTATAGGGTCGTCTCCACGACCCCGGGACTAGGTTGGCCAGCCGCCGACATGTCCGACGACTATAGGGTCGTCCCCACGACCACGGGCCAAAGTTGCCCTGCCGCCGACATGTCCGACGACTATAGGGTCGTCCTCACGACCACGGGCCAAAGTTGCCCTGCCGCCGACATGTCCGACGACTATAGGGTCGTCCCCACGACCGCGGGTCTAGGTTGGCCCGCCGCCGACTTGTCCGACGACTATAGGGTCGTCTCCACGACCCCGGGACTAGGTTGGCCAGCCGCCGACATGTCCGACGACTATAGGGTCGTCCCCACGACCACGGGCCAATGTTGCCCTGCCGCCGACATGTCCGACGACTATAGGGTCGTCCTCACGACCACGGGCCAAAGTTGCCCTGCCGCCGACATGTCCGACGACTATAGGGTCGTCCCCACGACCGCGGGTCTAGGTTGACCCGCCGCCGACTTGTCCGACGACTATATGGTCGTCCCCACGACCCCGGGACTAGGTTGGCCCGCCGCCGACTTTTCCGACGACTATAGGGTCGCCCCCACGACCCCAGGACTAGATTGGCCCGCCACCATCATGTCCGACGACTGTAGGGTCGTCCCCACGACCACGGGACTAGATTGGCCCGCCACCATCATGTCCGACGACTATAGGGACGTCCCCACGACCACGCGACTAGGTTGGCCCGCCGCCGACTTGTCCGACGACTATAGGGTCGTCTCCACGACCCCGGGACTAGGTTGGCCAGCCGCCGACATGTCCGACGACTATAGGGTCGTCCCCACGACCACGGGCCAAAGTTGCCCTGCCGCCGACATGTCCGACGACTATAGGGTCGTCCTCACGACCACGGGCCAAAGTTGCCCTGCCGCCGACATGTCCGACGACTATAGGGTCGTCCCCACGACCGCGGGTCTAGGTTGGCCCGCCGCCGACTTGTCCGACGACTATAGGGTCGTCTCCACGACCCCGGGACTAGGTTGGCCAGCCGCCGACATGTCCGACGACTATAGGGTCGTCCCCACGACCACGGGCCAATGTTGCCGTGCCGCCGACATGTCCGACGACTATAGGGTCGTCCCCATGACCCCGGGACTAGGTTGGCCAGCCGCCGACATGTCCGACGACTATAGGGTCGTCCCCACGACCACGGGCCAAAGCTGGCCAGCCGCCGACATGTCCGACGACTATAGGGTCGTCTCCACGACCCCGGCACTAGATTGGCCCGCCACCGTCATGTCCGACGACAATAGGGTCGTCCCCACGACCACGGGCCAAAGCTGGCCAGCCGCCGACATGTCCGACGACTATAGGGTCGTCCCCACGACCCCGGGACTAGGTTGGCCCGCCGCCGACTTGTCCGACGACTATAGGGTCGTCCCCACGACCACGGGCCAAAGTTGACCTGCCGCCGACATGTCCGACGACTATAGGGTCGTCCCCACGACCCCGGGACTAGATTGGCCCGCCACCGTCTTGTCCGACGACTATAGGGTCGCCCCCACGACCACGGGCCAAAGTTGCCCTGCAGCCGACATGTCCGACGACTATAGGGTCGTCCCCACGACCCCGGGTCTAGGTTGGCCCGCCGCCGACTTTTCCGACGACTATAGGGTCGTCCCCACGACCCCGGGACTAGGTTGGCCATTCACCGACATGTCCGACGACTATAGGGTCGTACTCACGACCACGCGTCAAAGTTGCCCTGCCGCCGACACGTCCGACGACTATAGGGTCGTTCCCACGACCCCGGGACTAGGTTGGCCAGCCGCCGACATGTCCGACGTCTATAGGGTCGTCCCCACGACCCCGGGACCAGGTTGGCCCGCCGCCGACTTGTCCCGCCGCCGACTTGTCCCGCCGCCGACTTGTCCGACGACAATAGGGTCGTCTCCACGACCCCGGGACTAGGTTGGCCAGTCACCGACTTGTCCGACGACTATAGGGTCGTCCCCACGACTCCGGGACTAGGTTGACCCGCCGCCGACTTGTCCGACGACTATATGGTCGTCCCCACGACCCCGGGACTAGGTTGGCCCGCCGCCGACTTTTCCGACGACTATAGGGTCGCCCCCACGACCCCAGGACTAGATTGGCCCGCCACCATCATGTCCGACGACTGTAGGGTCGTCCCCACGACCACGGGACTAGATTGGCCCGCCACCATCATGTCCGACGACTATAGGGACGTCCCCACGACCACGCGACTAGGTTGGGCCGCCGCCGACTTGTCCGACGACTATAGGGTCGTCTCCACGCCCCCGGGACTAGGTTGGCCAGTCAGCGACTTGTCCGACGACTATAGGGTCGTCCCCACGACTCCGGGACTAGGTTGACCCGCCGCCGACTTGTCCGACGACTATAGGGTCGTCCCCACGACCACGGGCCAAAGTTGACCTGCCGCCGACATGTCCGACGACTATAGGGTCGTCCCCACGACCCCGGGACTAGATTGGCCCGCCACCGTCTTGTCCGACGACTATAGGGTCGCCCCCACGACCACGGGCCAAAGATGCCCTGCAGCCGACATGTCCGACGACTATTGGGTCGTCCCCACGACCCCGGGTCTAGGTTGGCCCGCCGCCGACTTTTCCGACGACTATAGGGTCGTCCCCACGACCCCGGGACTAGGTTGGCCATTCACCGACATGTCCGACGACTATAGGGTCGTACTCACGACCACGCGTCAAAGTTGCCCTGCCGCCGACACGTCCGACGACTATAGGGTCGTTCCCACGACCCCGGGACTAGGTTGGCCAGCCGCCGACATGTCCGACGTCTATAGGGTCGTCCCCACGACCCCGGGACCAGGTTGGCCCGCCGCCGACTTGTCCCGCCGCCGACTTGTCCCGCCGCCGACTTGTCCGACGACAATAGGGTCGTCTCCACGACCCCGGGACTAGGTTGGCCAGTCACCGACTTGTCCAACGACTATATGGTCGTCTCCACGACCCCGGGACTAGGTTGGCCAGTCACCGACTTGTCCGACGACTATAGGGTCGTCCCCACGACTCCGGGACTAGGTTGACCCGCCGCCGACTTGTCCGACGACTATAGGGTCGTCCCCACGACCCCGGGACTAGGTTGGCCCGCCGCCGACTTGTCCGACGACTATAGGGTCGTCTCCACGACCCCGGGACTAGGTTGGCCAGCCGCCGACATGTCCGACGACTATAGGGTCGTCCCCACGACCACGGGCCAAAGTTGCCCTGCCGCCGACATGTCCGACGACTATAGGGTCGTCCTCACGACCACGGGCCAAAGTTGCCCTGCCGCCGACATGTCCGACGACTATAGGGTCGTCCCCACGACCGCGGGTCTAGGTTGGCCCGCCGCCGACTTGTCCGACGACTATAGGGTCGTCTCCACGACCCCGGGACTAGGTTGGCCAGCCGCCGACATGTCCGACGACTATAGGGTCGTCCCCACGACCACGGGCCAATGTTGCCCTGCCGCCGACATGTCCGACGACTATAGGGTCGTCCTCACGACCACGGGCCAAAGTTGCCCTGCCGCCGACATGTCCGACGACTATAGGGTCGTCCCCACGACCGCGGGTCTAGGTTGACCCGCCGCCGACTTGTCCGACGACTATATGGTCGTCCCCACGACCCCGGGACTAGGTTGGCCCGCCGCCGACTTTTCCGACGACTATAGGGTCGCCCCCACGACCCCGGGGCTAGATTGCCCCGGCACCGTCATGTCCGACGACTATAGGGTCGTCTCCACGACCCCGGGACTAGGTTGGCCAGTCACCGACTTGTCCGACGACTATAGGGTCGTCCCCACGACTCCGGGACTAGGTTGACCCGCCGCCGACTTGTCCGACGACTATAGGGTCGTCCCCACGACCCCGGGACTAGGTTGGCCCGCCGCCGACTTGTCCGACGACTATAGGGCCGTCCCCACGACCCCAGGACTAGATTGGCCCGCCACCATCATGTCCGACGACTGTAGGGTCGTCCCCACGACCACGGGACTAGGTTGGCCCGCCGCCGACTTGTCCGACGACTATAGGGTCGTCCCCACGAACCCGGGACTACGTTGGCCAGTCACCGGCATGTCCGACGACTATAGGGTCGTCCTCACGACCACGGGCCAAAGTTGCCCTGCCGCCGACATGTCCAACGACTATAGGGTCGTCCCCACGACCCCGGGGCTAGATTGCCCCCGGCACCGTCATGTCCGACGACTATAGGGTCGTCCCCACGACCCCGGGACCAGGTTGGCCCGCCGCCGACTTGTCCCGCCGCCGACTTGTCCCGCCGCCGACTTGTCCGACGACTATAGGGTCGTCTCCACGACCCCGGGACTAGGTTGGCCAGTCACCGACATGTCCGACGACTATAGGGTCGTCCTCACGACCACGGGCCAAAGTTGCCCTGCCGCCGACATGTCCGACGACTATAGGGTCGTCCCCACGACCGCGGGTCTAGGTTGGCCCGCCGCCGACTTTTCCGACGACTATAGGGTCGCCCCCACGACCCCAGGACTAGATTGGCCCGCCACCATCATGTCCGACGACTATAGGGTCGTCCCCACGACCCCGGGCCAAAGCTGGCCAGCCGCCAACATGTCCGACGACTATAGGGTCGTCCCCACGACCCCGGGACTAGGTTGGCCAGCCGCCGACTTGTCCGACGACTATAGGGTCGTCCCCACGACTCCGGGACTAGGTTGACCCGCCGCCGACTTGTCCGACGACTATAGGGTCGTCCCCACGAACCCGGGACTACGTTGGCCAGTCACCGGCATGTCCGACGACTATAGGGTCGCCCCCACGACCACGGGCCAAAGTTGCCGCGCCGCCGACATGTCCGACGACTATAGGGTCGTCCCCACGACCCCGGGACTAGGTTGGCCATTCACCGACATGTCCGACGACTATAGGGTCGTCCTCACGACCACGCGTCAAAGTTGCCCTGCCGCCGACACGTCCGACGACTATAGGGACGTCCCCACGACCACGCGACTAGGTTGGGCCGCCGCCGACTTGTCCGACGACTATAGGGTCGTCTCCACGCCCCCGGGACTAGGTTGGCCAGTCACCGACATGTCCAACGACTATATGGTCGTCTCCACGACCCCGGGACTAGGTTGGCCAGTCACCGACTTGTCCGACGACTATAGGGTCGTCCCCACGACTCCGGGACTAGGTTGACCCGCCGCCGACTTGTCCGACGACTATAGGGTCGTCCCCACGACCCCGGGACTAGGTTGGCCCGCCGCCGACTTGTCCGACGACTATAGGGTCGTCTCCACGACCCCGGGACTAGGTTGGCCAGCCGCCGACATGTCCGACGACTATAGGGTCGTCCCCACGACCACGGGCCAAAGTTGCCCTGCCGCCGACATGTCCGACGACTATAGGGTCGTCCTCACGACCACGGGCCAAAGTTGCCCTGCCGCCGACATGTCCGACGACTATAGGGTCGTCCCCACGACCGCGGGTCTAGGTTGGCCCGCCGCCGACTTGTCCGACGACTATAGGGTCGTCTCCACGACCCCGGGACTAGGTTGGCCAGCCGCCGACATGTCCGACGACTATAGGGTCGTCCCCACGACCACGGGCCAATGTTGCCCTGCCGCCGACATGTCCGACGACTATAGGGTCGTCCTCACGACCACGGGCCAAAGTTGCCCTGCCGCCGACATGTCCGACGACTATAGGGTCGTCCCCACGACCGCGGGTCTAGGTTGGCCCGCCGCCGACTTGTCCGACGACTATAGGGTCGTCTCCACGACCCCGGGACTAGGTTGGCCAGCCGCCGACATGTCCGACGACTATAGGGTCGTCCCCACGACCACGGGCCAAAGTTGCCCTGCCGCCGACATGTCCGACGACTGTAGGGTCGTCCCCACGACCACGGAAATAGATTGGCCCGCCACCATCATGTCCGACGACTATAGGGACGTCCCCACGACCACGCGACTAGGTTGGGCCGCCGCCGACTTGTCCGACGACTATAGGGTCGTCTCCACGCCCCCGGGACTAGGTTGGCCAGTCACCGACATGTCCAACGACTATATGGTCGTCTCCACGACCCCGGGACTAGGTTGGCCAGTCACCGACTTGTCCGACGACTATAGGGTCGTCCCCACGACTCCGGGACTAGGTTGACCCGCCGCCGACTTGTCCGACGACTATAGGGTCGTCCCCACGACCCCGGGACTAGGTTGGCCCGCCGCCGACTTGTCCGACGACTATAGGGTCGTCTCCACGACCCCGGGACTAGGTTGGCCAGCCGCCGACATGTCCGACGACTATAGGGTCGTCCCCACGACCACGGGCCAAAGTTGCCCTGCCGCCGACATGTCCGACGACTATAGGGTCGTCCTCACGACCACGGGCCAAAGTTGCCCTGCCGCCGACATGTCCGACGACTATAGGGTCGTCCCCACGACCGCGGGTCTAGGTTGGCCCGCCGCCGACTTGTCCGACGACTATAGGGTCGTCTCCACGACCCCGGGACTAGGTTGGCCAGCCGCCGACATGTCCGACGACTATAGGGTCGTCCCCACGACCACGGGCCAATGTTGCCCTGCCGCCGACATGTCCGACGACTATAGGGTCGTCCTCACGACCACGGGCCAAAGTTGCCCTGCCGCCGACATGTCCGACGACTATAGGGTCGTCCCCACGACCGCGGGTCTAGGTTGACCCGCCGCCGACTTGTCCGACGACTATATGGTCGTCCCCACGACCCCGGGACTAGGTTGGCCCGCCGCCGACTTTTCCGACGACTATAGGGTCGCCCCCACGACCCCGGGGCTAGATTGCCCCGGCACCGTCATGTCCGACGACTATAGGGTCGTCTCCACGACCCCGGGACTAGGTTGGCCAGTCACCGACTTGTCCGACGACTATAGGGTCGTCCCCACGACTCCGGGACTAGGTTGACCCGCCGCCGACTTGTCCGACGACTATAGGGTCGTCCCCACGACCCCGGGACTAGGTTGGCCCGCCGCCGTCTTGTCCGACGACTATAGGGTCGTCCCCACGACCACGGGCCAAAGTTGCCCTGCCGCCGACATGTCCGACGACTATAGGGTCGTCCCCACGACCACGGGCCAAAGCTGGCCAGCCGCCGACATGTCCGACGACTATAGGGTCGTATCCACGACCCCGGGACTAGGTTGGCCAGCCGCCGACATGTCCGACGACTATAGGGTCGTCCCCACGACCACGGGCCAAAGTTGCCCTGCCGCCGACATGTCCGACGACTATAGGGACGTCCCTGCCACCCCGGGACTAGGTTGCCCAGCCGCCGACATATCCGACGTCTATAGGGTCGTCCCCACGACCCCGGGGCTAGATTGCCCCGGCACCGTCATGTCCGACGACTATAGGGTCGTCCCCACGACCGCGGGACTAGGTTGGCCCGCCGCCGACTTATCCGACGTCTATAGGGTCGTCCCCACGACCACGTGCCAATGTTGCCATGCCGCCGACATGTCCGACGACTATAGGGTCGTCCCCACGACCCCGGGACTAGGTTGGCCCGCCGCCGACATGTCCGACGACTATAGGGTCGTCCCCACGCCCCGGGCCAAAGTTGGCCAGCCGCCGACATGTCCGACGACAATAGGGTCGTCCCCACGACCCCGGGACTAGGTTGGTCCGCCGCCGACATGTCCGACGTCTAAAGGGTCGTCCCCACGACCCCGGGGCTAGATTGCCCCCGGCACCGTCATGTCCGACGACTATAGGGTCGTCCGCACGACCCCGGGACCAGGTTGGCCCGCCGCCGACTTGTCCGACGACTATAGGGTCGTCTCCACGACCCCGGGACTAGGTTGGCCAGTCACCGACATGTCCGACGACTATAGGGTCGTCCCCACGACTCCGGGACTAGGTTGGCCCGCCGCCGACTTGTCCGACGACTATAGGGCCGTCCCCACGACCCCAGGACTAGATTGGCCCGCCACCATCATGTCCGACGACTGTAGGGTCGTCCCCACGACCACGGGACTAGGTTGGCCCGCCGCCGACTTGTCCGACGACTATAGGGTCGTCCCCACGAACCCGGGACTAGGTTGGCCAGTCACCGACATGTCCGACGACTATAGGGTCGTCCTCACGACCACGGGCCAAAGTTGCCCTGCCGCCGACATGTCCAACGACTATAGGGTCGTCCCCACGACCCCGGGACTAGGTTGGCCAGCCTCCGACATATCCGACGACTATAGGGTCGTCCCCACGACCACGGGCCAAAGTTGACCTACCGCCGACATGTCCGACGACTATAGGGTCGTCCGCACGACCCCGGGACTAGATTGGCCCGCCACCGTCATGTCCGACGACAATAGGGTCGTCCCCACGACCACGGGCCAAAGCTGGCCCGCCGCCGACATGTCCGACGACTATAGGGTCGTCTCCACGACCCCAGGACTAGATTGGCCTGCCACCATCATGTCCGACGACTGTAGGGTCGTCCCCACGACCACGGGACTAGGTTGGCCCGCCGCCGACTTGTCCGACGACTATAGGGTCGTCCCCACGAACCCGGGAATAGGTTGGCCAGTCACCGACATGTCCGACGACTATAGGGTCGTCCTCACGACCACGGGCCAAAGTTGCCCTGCCGCCGACATGTCCAACGACTATAGGGTCGTCCCCACGACCCCGGGACTAGGTTGGCCAGCCTCCGACATATCCGACGACTATAGGGTCGTCCCCACGACCACGGGCCAAAGTTGACCTACTGCCGACTTGTCCGACGATTATAGGGTCGTCTCCACGACCCCGGGACTAGGTTGGCCCGCCACCGTCATGTCCGACGACAATAGGGTCGTCCCCACGACCACGGGCCAAAGCTGGCCCGCCGCCGACATGTCCGACGACTATAGGGTCGTCTCCACGACCCCGGGACTAGATTGGCCCGCCACCATCATGTCCGACGACTATAGGGACGTCCCCACGACCACGGGACTAGGATGACCCGCCGCCGACTTTTCCGACGACTATAGGGTCGTCCCCACGAACCCGGGACTAGGTTGGCCATTCACCGACATGTCCGACGACTATAGGGTCGTCCTCACGACCACGGGCCAAAGTTGCCCTGCCGCCGACATGTCCGACGACTATAGGGACGTCCCCACGACCACGGGACTAGGTTGGCCCGCCGCCGACTTGTCCGACGACTATAGGGTCGTGCCTACCACGCCGGGACTAGGATGACCCGCCGCCGACTTTTCCGACGACTATAGGGTCGTCCCCACGAACCCGGGTCTAGGTTGGCCAGCCGCCGACATGTCCGACGACTATAGGGTCGTCCCCACGACCACGGGCCAAAGTTGCCCTGCCGCCGACATGTCCGACGACTATAGGGTCGTCCTCACGACCACGGGCCAAAGTTGCCCTGCCGCCGACATGTCCGACGACTATAGGTTCGTCCCCACGACCCCGGGACTAGGTTGGCCAGTCACCGACATGTCCGACGACTATAGGGTCGTCCTCACGACCACGGGCCAAAGTTGCCCTGCCGCCGACATGTCCGACGACTATAGGGTCGTCCCCACGACCCCGGGACTAGGTTGGCGAGCCTCCGACATATCCGACGACTATAGGGTCGTCCCCACGACCACGGGCCAAAGTTGACCTGCCGCCGACATGTCCGACGACTATAGGGTCGTCCCCACGACCACGGGTCTAGGTTGGCCCGCCGCCGACTTTTCCGACGACTATAGGGTCGCCCCCACGACCCCAGGACTAGATTGGCCCGCCACCATCATGTCCGACGACTATAGGGTCGTCCCCACGATCACGGGCCAAAGCTGGCCAGCCGCCGACATGTCCGACGACTATAGGGTCGTCTCCACGACCCCGGGACTAGGTTGGCCAGCCGCCGACATGTCCGACGACTATAGGGTCGTCCCCACGACCACGGGCCAAAGCTGGCCAGCCGCCGACATGTCCGACGACTATAGGGTCGTCTCCACGACCCCGGCACTAGAATGGCCCGCCACCGTCATGTCCGACGACTATAGGGTCGTCCCCACGACCCCCGGACCAGATTGGCCCGCCACCATCATGTCCGACGACTATAGGGACGTCCCCACGACCCCGGGTCTAGATTGCCCCGGCACCGTCACGTCCGACGACTATAGGGTCGTCTCCACGACCCCGGGACTAGGTTGGCCAGTCACCGGCATGTCCGACGACTATAGGGTCGTCCCCACGACCCCGGGCCAAATTTGCGCTGCCGCCGACATGTCCGACGACTATAGGGTCGTCCCCACGACCCCGGGCCAAAGCTGGCCAGCCGCCAACATGTCCGACGACTATAGGGTCGTCCCCACGACCCCGGGACTAGGTTGGCCAGTCACCGACATGTCCGACGACTATAGGGTCGTCCTCACGACCACGGGCCAAAGTTGCCCTGCCGCCGACATGTCCGACGACTATAGGGTCGTCCCCACGACCGCGGGTCTAGGTTGGCCCGCCGCCGACTTTTCCGACGACTATAGGGTCGCCCCCACGACCCCAGGACTAGATTGGCCCGCCACCATCATGTCCGACGACTATAGGGTCGTCCCCACGACCCCGGGCCAAAGCTGGCCAGCCGCCAACATGTCCGACGACTATAGGGTCGTCCCCACGACCCCGGGACTAGGTTGGCCAGCCGCCGACATGTCCGACGACTATACGGCCGTCCCCACGACCACGGGACTAGGTTGGCCCGCCGCCGACTTGTCCGACGACTATAGGGTCGTCCCCACGAACCCGGGACTACGTTGGCCAGTCACCGGCATGTCCGACGACTATAGGGTCGCCCCCACGACCACGGGCCAAAGTTGCCGTGCCGCCGACATGTCCGACGACTATAGGGTCGTCCCCATGACCCCGGGACTAGGTTGGCCAGCCGCCGACATGTCCGACGACTATAGGGTCGTCCCCACGACCACGGGCCAAAGCTGGCCAGCCGCCGACATGTCCGACGACTATAGGGTCGTCTCCACGACCCCGGCACTAGATTGGCCCGCCACCGTCATGTCCGACGACAATAGGGTCGTCCCCACGACCACGGGCCAAAGCTGGCCAGCCGCCGACATGTCCGACGACTATAGGGTCGTCCCCACGACCCCGGGACTAGGTTGGCCCGCCGCCGACTTGTCCGACGACTATAGGGTCGTCCCCACGACCACGGGCCAAAGTTGACCTGCCGCCGACATGTCCGACGACTATAGGGTCGTCCCCACGACCCCGGGACTAGATTGGCCCGCCACCGTCTTGTCCGACGACTATAGGGTCGCCCCCACGACCACGGGCCAAAGTTGCCCTGCCGCCGACATGTCCGACGACTATAGGGTCGTCCCCACGACCCCGGGTCTAGGTTGGCCCGCCGCCGACTTTTCCGACGACTATAGGGTCGTCCCCACGACCCCGGGACTAGGTTGGCCATTCACCGACATGTCCGACGACTATAGGGTCGTCCTCACGACCACGCGTCAAAGTTGCCCTGCCGCCGACACGTCCGACGACTATAGGGTCGTTCCCACGACCCCGGGACTAGGTTGGCCAGCCGCCGACATGTCCGACGTCTATAGGGTCGTCCCCACGACCCCGGGACCAGGTTGGCCCGCCGCCGACTTGTCCCGCCGCCGACTTGTCCCGCCGCCGACTTGTCCGACGACAATAGGGTCGTCTCCACGACCCCGGGACTAGGTTGGCCAGTCACCGACTTGTCCGACGACTATAGGGTCGTCCCCACGACTCCGGGACTAGGTTGGCCCGCCGCCGACTTGTCCGACGACTATAGGGTCGTCTCCACGACCCCGGGACTAGGTTGGCCAGCCGCCGACATGTCCGACGACTATAGGGTCGTCCCCACGACCACGGGCCAAAGTTGCCCTGCCGCCGACATGTCCGACGACTATAGGGTCGTCCTCACGACCACGGGCCAAAGTTGCCCTGCCGCCGACATGTCCGACGACTATAGGGTCGTCCCCACGACCGCGGGTCTAGGTTGGCCCGCCGCCGACTTGTCCGACGACTATAGGGTCGTCTCCACGACCCCGGGACTAGGTTGGCCAGCCGCCGACATGTCCGACGACTATAGGGTCGTCCCCACGACCACGGGCCAATGTTGCCCTGCCGCCGACATGTCCGACGACTATAGGGTCGTCCTCACGACCACGGGCCAAAGTTGCCCTGCCGCCGACATGTCCGACGACTATAGGGTCGTCCCCACGACCGCGGGTCTAGGTTGACCCGCCGCCGACTTGTCCGACGACTATATGGTCGTCCCCACGACCCCGGGACTAGGTTGGCCCGCCGCCGACTTTTCCGACGACTATAGGGTCGCCCCCACGACCCCGGGGCTAGATTGCCCCGGCACCGTCATGTCCGACGACTATAGGGTCGTCTCCACGACCCCGGGACTAGGTTGGCCAGTCACCGACTTGTCCGACGACTATAGGGTCGTCCCCACGACTCCGGGACTAGGTTGACCCGCCGCCGACTTGTCCGACGACTATAGGGTCGTCCCCACGACCCCGGGACTAGGTTGGCCCGCCGCCGACTTGTCCGACGACTATAGGGTCGTCCCCACGAACCCGGGACTAGGTTGGCCAGTCACCGACATGTCCGACGACTATAGGGTCGTCCTCACGACCACGGGCCAAAGTTGCCCTGCCGCCGACATGTCCAACGACTATAGGGTCGTCCCCACGACCCCGGGGCTAGATTGCCCCCGGCACCGTCATGTCCGACGACTATAGGGTCGTCCCCACGACCCCGGGACCAGGTTGGCCCGCCGCCGACTTGTCCCGCCGCCGACTTGTCCCGCCGCCGACTTGTCCGACGACTATAGGGTCGTCTCCACGACCCCGGGACTAGGTTGGCCAGTCACCGACATGTCCGACGACTATAGGGTCGTCCCCACGACTCCGGGACTAGGTTGGCCCGCCGCCGACTTGTCCGACCACTATAGGGCCGTCCCCACGACCCCAGGACTAGATTGGCCCGCCACCATCATGTCCGACGACTGTAGGGTCGTCCCCACGACCACGGGACTAGGTTGGCCCGCCGCCGAATTGTCCGACGACTATAGGGTCGTCCCCACGAACCCGGGACTAGGTTGGCCAGTCACCGACATGTCCGACGACTATAGGGTCGTCCTCACGACCACGGGCCAAAGTTGCCCTGCCGCCGACATGTCCAACGACTATAGGGTCGTCCCCACGACCCCGGGACTAGGTTGGCCATTCACCGACATGTCCGACGACTATAGGGTCGTCCTCACGACCACGCGTCAAAGTTGCCCTGCCGCCGACACGTCCGACGACTATAGGGTCGTTCCCACGACCCCGGGACTAGGTTGGCCAGCCGCCGACATGTCCGACGTCTATAGGGTCGTCCCCACGACCCCGGGACCAGGTTGGCCCGCCGCCGACTTGTCCCGCCGCCGACTTGTCCCGCCGCCGACTTGTCCGACGACAATAGGGTCGTCTCCACGACCCCGGGACTAGGTTGGCCAGTCACCGACTTGTCCGACGACTATAGGGTCGTCCCCACGACTCCGGGACTAGGTTGACCCGCCGCCGACTTGTCCGACGACTATATGGTCGTCCCCACGACCCCGGGACTAGGTTGGCCCGCCGCCGACTTTTCCGACGACTATAGGGTCGCCCCCACGACCCCAGGACTAGATTGGCCCGCCACCATCATGTCCGACGACTGTAGGGTCGTCCCCACGACCACGGGACTAGATTGGCCCGCCACCATCATGTCCGACGACTATAGGGACGTCCCCACGACCACGCGACTAGGTTGGGCCGCCGCCGACTTGTCCGACGACTATAGGGTCGTCCCCACGACTCCGGGACTAGGTTGACCCGCCGCCGACTTGTCCGACGACTATAGGGTCGTCCCCACGACCCCGGGACTAGGTTGGCCCGCCGCCGACTTGTCCGACGACTATAGGGTCGTCTCCACGACCCCGGGACTAGGTTGGCCAGCCGCCGACATGTCCGACGACTATAGGGTCGTCCCCACGACCACGGGCCAAAGTTGCCCTGCCGCCGACATGTCCGACGACTATAGGGTCGTCCTCACGACCACGGGCCAAAGTTGCCCTGCCGCCGACATGTCCGACGACTATAGGGTCGTCCCCACGACCGCGGGTCTAGGTTGGCCCGCCGCCGACTTGTCCGACGACTATAGGGTCGTCTCCACGACCCCGGGACTAGGTTGGCCAGCCGCCGACATGTCCGACGACTATAGGGTCGTCCCCACGACCACGGGCCAATGTTGCCCTGCCGCCGACATGTCCGACGACTATAGGGTCGTCCTCACGACCACGGGCCAAAGTTGCCCTGCCGCCGACATGTCCGACGACTATAGGGTCGTCCCCACGACCGCGGGTCTAGGTTGACCCGCCGCCGACTTGTCCGACGACTATATGGTCGTCCCCACGACCCCGGGACTAGGTTGGCCCGCCGCCGACTTTTCCGACGACTATAGGGTCGCCCCCACGACCCCGGGGCTAGATTGCCCCGGCACCGTCATGTCCGACGACTATAGGGTCGTCTCCACGACCCCGGGACTAGGTTGGCCAGTCACCGACTTGTCCGACGACTATAGGGTCGTCCCCACGACTCCGGGACTAGGTTGACCCGCCGCCGACTTGTCCGACGACTATAGGGTCGTCCCCACGACCCCGGGACTAGGTTGGCCCGCCGCCGACTTGTCCGACGACTATAGGGTCGTCCCCACGAACCCGGGACTAGGTTGGCCAGTCACCGACATGTCCGACGACTATAGGGTCGTCCTCACGACCACGGGCCAAAGTTGCCCTGCCGCCGACATGTCCAACGACTATAGGGTCGTCCCCACGACCCCGGGGCTAGATTGCCCCCGGCACCGTCATGTCCGACGACTATAGGGTCGTCCCCACGACCCCGGGACCAGGTTGGCCCGCCGCCGACTTGTCCCGCCGCCGACTTGTCCCGCCGCCGACTTGTCCGACGACTATAGGGTCGTCTCCACGACCCCGGGACTAGGTTGGCCAGTCACCGACATGTCCGACGACTATAGGGTCGTCCCCACGACTCCGGGACTAGGTTGGCCCGCCGCCGACTTGTCCGACGACTATAGGGCCGTCCCCACGACCCCAGGACTAGATTGGCCCGCCACCATCATGTCCGACGACTGTAGGGTCGTCCCCACGACCACGGGACTAGGTTGGCCCGCCGCCGACTTGTCCGACGACTATAGGGTCGTCCCCACGAACCCGGGACTACGTTGGCCAGTCACCGGCATGTCCGACGACTATAGGGTCGTCCTCACGACCACGGGCCAAAGTTGCCCTGCCGCCGACATGTCCAACGACTATAGGGTCGTCCCCACGACCCCGGGGCTAGATTGCCCCCGGCACCGTCATGTCCGACGACTATAGGGTCGTCCCCACGACCCCGGGACCAGGTTGGCCCGCCGCCGACTTGTCCCGCCGCCGACTTGTCCCGCCGCCGACTTGTCCGACGACTATAGGGTCGTCTCCACGACCCCGGGACTAGGTTGGCCAGTCACCGACATGTCCGACGACTATAGGGTCGTCCTCACGACCACGGGCCAAAGTTGCCCTGCCGCCGACATGTCCGACGACTATAGGGTCGTCCCCACGACCACGGGCCAAAGCTGGCCAGCCGCCGACATGTCCGACGACTATAGGGTCGTCTCCACGACCCCGGCACTAGATTGGCCCGCCACCGTCATGTCCGACGACAATAGGGTCGTCCCCACGACCACGGGCCAAAGCTGGCCAGCCGCCGACATGTCCGACGACTATAGGGTCGTCCCCACGACCCCGGGACTAGGTTGGCCCGCCGCCGACTTGTCCGACGACTATAGGGTCGTCCCCACGACCACGGGCCAAAGTTGACCTGCCGCCGACATGTCCGACGACTATAGGGTCGTCCCCACGACCCCGGGACTAGATTGGCCCGCCACCGTCTTGTCCGACGACTATAGGGTCGCCCCCACGACCACGGGCCAAAGTTGCCCTGCCGCCGACATGTCCGACGACTATAGGGTCGTCCCCACGACCCCGGGTCTAGGTTGGCCCGCCGCCGACTTTTCCGACGACTATAGGGTCGTCCCCACGACCCCGGGACTAGGTTGGCCATTCACCGACATGTCCGACGACTATAGGGTCGTCCTCACGACCACGCGTCAAAGTTGCCCTGCCGCCGACACGTCCGACGACTATAGGGTCGTTCCCACGACCCCGGGACTAGGTTGGCCAGCCGCCGACATGTCCGACGTCTATAGGGTCGTCCCCACGACCCCGGGACCAGGTTGGCCCGCCGCCGACTTGTCCCGCCGCCGACTTGTCCCGCCGCCGACTTGTCCGACGACAATAGGGTCGTCTCCACGACCCCGGGACTAGGTTGGCCAGTCACCGACTTGTCCGACGACTATAGGGTCGTCCCCACGACTCCGGGACTAGGTTGACCCGCCGCCGACTTGTCCGACGACTATATGGTCGTCCCCACGACCCCGGGACTAGGTTGGCCCGCCGCCGACTTTTCCGACGACTATAGGGTCGCCCCCACGACCCCAGGACTAGATTGGCCCGCCACCATCATGTCCGACGACTATAGGGTCGTCCCCACGACCCCGGGCCAAAGCTGGCCAGCCGCCAACATGTCCGACGACTATAGGGTCGTCCCCACGACCCCGGGACTAGGTTGGCCAGCCGCCGACATGTCCGACGACTATACGGCCGTCCCCACGACCACGGGACTAGGTTGGCCCGCCGCCGACTTGTCCGACGACTATAGGGTCGTCCCCACGAACCCGGGACTACGTTGGCCAGTCACCGGCATGTCCGACGACTATAGGGTCGCCCCCACGACCACGGGCCAAAGTTGCCGTGCCGCCGACATGTCCGACGACTATAGGGTCGTCCCCATGACCCCGGGACTAGGTTGGCCAGCCGCCGACATGTCCGACGACTATAGGGTCGTCCCCACGACCACGGGCCAAAGCTGGCCAGCCGCCGACATGTCCGACGACTATAGGGTCGTCTCCACGACCCCGGCACTAGATTGGCCCGCCACCGTCATGTCCGACGACAATAGGGTCGTCCCCACGACCACGGGCCAAAGCTGGCCAGCCGCCGACATGTCCGACGACTATAGGGTCGTCCCCACGACCCCGGGACTAGGTTGGCCCGCCGCCGACTTGTCCGACGACTATAGGGTCGTCCCCACGACCACGGGCCAAAGTTGACCTGCCGCCGACATGTCCGACGACTATAGGGTCGTCCCCACGACCCCGGGACTAGATTGGCCCGCCACCGTCTTGTCCGACGACTATAGGGTCGCCCCCACGACCACGGGCCAAAGTTGCCCTGCAGCCGACATGTCCGACGACTATAGGGTCGTCCCCACGACCCCGGGTCTAGGTTGGCCCGCCGCCGACTTTTCCGACGACTATAGGGTCGTCCCCACGACCCCGGGACTAGGTTGGCCATTCACCGACATGTCCGACGACTATAGGGTCGTACTCACGACCACGCGTCAAAGTTGCCCTGCCGCCGACACGTCCGACGACTATAGGGTCGTTCCCACGACCCCGGGACTAGGTTGGCCAGCCGCCGACATGTCCGACGTCTATAGGGTCGTCCCCACGACCCCGGGACCAGGTTGGCCCGCCGCCGACTTGTCCCGCCGCCGACTTGTCCCGCCGCCGACTTGTCCGACGACAATAGGGTCGTCTCCACGACCCCGGGACTAGGTTGGCCAGTCACCGACTTGTCCGACGACTATAGGGTCGTCCCCACGACTCCGGGACTAGGTTGACCCGCCGCCGACTTGTCCGACGACTATATGGTCGTCCCCACGACCCCGGGACTAGGTTGGCCCGCCGCCGACTTTTCCGACGACTATAGGGTCGCCCCCACGACCCCAGGACTAGATTGGCCCGCCACCATCATGTCCGACGACTGTAGGGTCGTCCCCACGACCACGGGACTAGATTGGCCCGCCACCATCATGTCCGACGACTATAGGGACGTCCCCACGACCACGCGACTAGGTTGGGCCGCCGCCGACTTGTCCGACGACTATAGGGTCGTCTCCACGCCCCCGGGACTAGGTTGGCCAGTCACCGACATGTCCAACGACTATATGGTCGTCTCCACGACCCCGGGACTAGGTTGGCCAGTCACCGACTTGTCCGACGACTATAGGGTCGTCCCCACGACTCCGGGACTAGGTTGACCCGCCGCCGACTTGTCCGACGACTATAGGGTCGTCCCCACGACCCCGGGACTAGGTTGGCCCGCCGCCGACTTGTCCGACGACTATAGGGTCGTCTCCACGACCCCGGGACTAGGTTGGCCAGCCGCCGACATGTCCGACGACTATAGGGTCGTCCCCACGACCACGGGCCAAAGTTGCCCTGCCGCCGACATGTCCGACGACTATAGGGTCGTCCTCACGACCACGGGCCAAAGTTGCCCTGCCGCCGACATGTCCGACGACTATAGGGTCGTCCCCACGACCGCGGGTCTAGGTTGGCCCGCCGCCGACTTGTCCGACGACTATAGGGTCGTCTCCACGACCCCGGGACTAGGTTGGCCAGCCGCCGACATGTCCGACGACTATAGGGTCGTCCCCACGACCACGGGCCAATGTTGCCCTGCCGCCGACATGTCCGACGACTATAGGGTCGTCCTCACGACCACGGGCCAAAGTTGCCCTGCCGCCGACATGTCCGACGACTATAGGGTCGTCCCCACGACCGCGGGTCTAGGTTGACCCGCCGCCGACTTGTCCGACGACTATATGGTCGTCCCCACGACCCCGGGACTAGGTTGGCCCGCCGCCGACTTTTCCGACGACTATAGGGTCGCCCCCACGACCCCGGGGCTAGATTGCCCCGGCACCGTCATGTCCGACGACTATAGGGTCGTCTCCACGACCCCGGGACTAGGTTGGCCAGTCACCGACTTGTCCGACGACTATAGGGTCGTCCCCACGACTCCGGGACTAGGTTGACCCGCCGCCGACTTGTCCGACGACTATAGGGTCGTCCCCACGACCCCGGGACTAGGTTGGCCCGCCGCCGACTTGTCCGACGACTATAGGGTCGTCCCCACGAACCCGGGACTAGGTTGGCCAGTCACCGACATGTCCGACGACTATAGGGTCGTCCTCACGACCACGGGCCAAAGTTGCCCTGCCGCCGACATGTCCAACGACTATAGGGTCGTCCCCACGACCCCGGGGCTAGATTGCCCCCGGCACCGTCATGTCCGACGACTATAGGGTCGTCCCCACGACCCCGGGACCAGGTTGGCCCGCCGCCGACTTGTCCCGCCGCCGACTTGTCCCGCCGCCGACTTGTCCGACGACTATAGGGTCGTCTCCACGACCCCGGGACTAGGTTGGCCAGTCACCGACATGTCCGACGACTATAGGGTCGTCCCCACGACTCCGGGACTAGGTTGGCCCGCCGCCGACTTGTCCGACGACTATAGGGCCGTCCCCACGACCCCAGGACTAGATTGGCCCGCCACCATCATGTCCGACGACTGTAGGGTCGTCCCCACGACCACGGGACTAGGTTGGCCCGCCGCCGACTTGTCCGACGACTATAGGGTCGTCCCCACGAACCCGGGACTACGTTGGCCAGTCACCGGCATGTCCGACGACTATAGGGTCGTCCTCACGACCACGGGCCAAAGTTGCCCTGCCGCCGACATGTCCAACGACTATAGGGTCGTCCCCACGACCCCGGGGCTAGATTGCCCCCGGCACCGTCATGTCCGACGACTATAGGGTCGTCCCCACGACCCCGGGACCAGGTTGGCCCGCCGCCGACTTGTCCCGCCGCCGACTTGTCCCGCCGCCGACTTGTCCGACGACTATAGGGTCGTCTCCACGACCCCGGGACTAGGTTGGCCAGTCACCGACATGTCCGACGACTATAGGGTCGTCCTCACGACCACGGGCCAAAGTTGCCCTGCCGCCGACATGTCCGACGACTATAAGGTCGTCCCCACGACCGCGGGTCTAGGTTGGCCCGCCGCCGACTTTTCCGACGACTATAGGGTCGCCCCCACGACCCCAGGACTAGATTGGCCCGCCACCATCATGTCCGACGACTATAGGGTCGTCCCCACGACCCCGGGCCAAAGCTGGCCAGCCGCCAACATGTCCGACGACTATAGGGTCGTCCCCACGACCCCGGGACTAGGTTGGCCAGCCGCCGACTTGTCCGACGACTATAGGGTCGTCCCCACGACTCCGGGACTAGGTTGGCCCGCCGCCGACTTGTCCGACGACTATAGGGTCGTCCCCACGAACCCGGGACTACGTTGGCCAGTCACCGGCATGTCCGACGACTATAGGGTCGCCCCCACGACCACGGGCCAAAGTTGCCGTGCCGCCGACATGTCCGACGACTATAGGGTCGTCCCCACGACCCCGGGACTAGGTTGGCCATTCACCGACATGTCCGACGACTATAGGGTCGTCCTCACGACCACGCGTCAAAGTTGCCCTGCCGCCGACACGTCCGACGACTATAGGGACGTCCCCACGACCACGCGACTAGGTTGGGCCGCCGCCGACTTGTCCGACGACTATAGGGTCGTCTCCACGCCCCCGGGACTAGGTTGGCCAGTCACCGACATGTCCAACGACTATATGGTCGTCTCCACGACCCCGGGACTAGGTTGGCCAGTCACCGACTTGTCCGACGACTATAGGGTCGTCCCCACGACTCCGGGACTAGGTTGACCCGCCGCCGACTTGTCCGACGACTATAGGGTCGTCCCCACGACCCCGGGACTAGGTTGGCCCGCCGCCGACTTGTCCGACGACTATAGGGTCGTCTCCACGACCCCGGGACTAGGTTGGCCAGCCGCCGACATGTCCGACGACTATAGGGTCGTCCCCACGACCACGGGCCAAAGTTGCCCTGCCGCCGACATGTCCGACGACTATAGGGTCGTCCTCACGACCACGGGCCAAAGTTGCCCTGCCGCCGACATGTCCGACGACTATAGGGTCGTCCCCACGACCGCGGGTCTAGGTTGGCCCGCCGCCGACTTGTCCGACGACTATAGGGTCGTCTCCACGACCCCGGGACTAGGTTGGCCAGCCGCCGACATGTCCGACGACTATAGGGTCGTCCCCACGACCACGGGCCAATGTTGCCCTGCCGCCGACATGTCCGACGACTATAGGGTCGTCCTCACGACCACGGGCCAAAGTTGCCCTGCCGCCGACATGTCCGACGACTATAGGGTCGTCCCCACGACCGCGGGTCTAGGTTGGCCCGCCGCCGACTTGTCCGACGACTATAGGGTCGTCTCCACGACCCCGGGACTAGGTTGGCCAGCCGCCGACATGTCCGACGACTATAGGGTCGTCCCCACGACCACGGGCCAAAGTTGCCCTGCCGCCGACATGTCCGACGACTGTAGGGTCGTCCCCACGACCACGGAAATAGATTGGCCCGCCACCATCATGTCCGACGACTATAGGGACGTCCCCACGACCACGCGACTAGGTTGGGCCGCCGCCGACTTGTCCGACGACTATAGGGTCGTCTCCACGCCCCCGGGACTAGGTTGGCCAGTCACCGACATGTCCAACGACTATATGGTCGTCTCCACGACCCCGGGACTAGGTTGGCCAGTCACCGACTTGTCCGACGACTATAGGGTCGTCCCCACGACTCCGGGACTAGGTTGACCCGCCGCCGACTTGTCCGACGACTATAGGGTCGTCCCCACGACCCCGGGACTAGGTTGGCCCGCCGCCGACTTGTCCGACGACTATAGGGTCGTCTCCACGACCCCGGGACTAGGTTGGCCAGCCGCCGACATGTCCGACGACTATAGGGTCGTCCCCACGACCACGGGCCAAAGTTGCCCTGCCGCCGACATGTCCGACGACTATAGGGTCGTCCTCACGACCACGGGCCAAAGTTGCCCTGCCGCCGACATGTCCGACGACTATAGGGTCGTCCCCACGACCGCGGGTCTAGGTTGGCCCGCCGCCGACTTGTCCGACGACTATAGGGTCGTCTCCACGACCCCGGGACTAGGTTGGCCAGCCGCCGACATGTCCGACGACTATAGGGTCGTCCCCACGACCACGGGCCAATGTTGCCCTGCCGCCGACATGTCCGACGACTATAGGGTCGTCCTCACGACCACGGGCCAAAGTTGCCCTGCCGCCGACATGTCCGACGACTATAGGGTCGTCCCCACGACCGCGGGTCTAGGTTGACCCGCCGCCGACTTGTCCGACGACTATATGGTCGTCCCCACGACCCCGGGACTAGGTTGGCCCGCCGCCGACTTTTCCGACGACTATAGGGTCGCCCCCACGACCCCGGGGCTAGATTGCCCCGGCACCGTCATGTCCGACGACTATAGGGTCGTCTCCACGACCCCGGGACTAGGTTGGCCAGTCACCGACTTGTCCGACGACTATAGGGTCGTCCCCACGACTCCGGGACTAGGTTGACCCGCCGCCGACTTGTCCGACGACTATAGGGTCGTCCCCACGACCCCGGGACTAGGTTGGCCCGCCGCCGTCTTGTCCGACGACTATAGGGTCGTCCCCACGACCACGGGCCAAAGTTGCCCTGCCGCCGACATGTCCGACGACTATAGGGTCGTCCCCACGACCACGGGCCAAAGCTGGCCAGCCGCCGACATGTCCGACGACTATAGGGTCGTATCCACGACCCCGGGACTAGGTTGGCCAGCCGCCGACATGTCCGACGACTATAGGGTCGTCCCCACGACCACGGGCCAAAGTTGCCCTGCCGCCGACATGTCCGACGACTATAGGGACGTCCCTGCCACCCCGGGACTAGGTTGCCCAGCCGCCGACATATCCGACGTCTATAGGGTCGTCCCCACGACCCCGGGGCTAGATTGCCCCGGCACCGTCATGTCCGACGACTATAGGGTCGTCCCCACGACCGCGGGACTAGGTTGGCCCGCCGCCGACTTATCCGACGTCTATAGGGTCGTCCCCACGACCACGTGCCAATGTTGCCATGCCGCCGACATGTCCGACGACTATAGGGTCGTCCCCACGACCCCGGGACTAGGTTGGCCCGCCGCCGACATGTCCGACGACTATAGGGTCGTCCCCACGCCCCGGGACTAGGTTGGCCAGTCACCGACATGTCCGACGACTATAGGGTCGTCCCCACGCCTCCGGGACTAGGTTGGCCCGCCGCCGACTTGTCCGACGACTATAGGGCCGTCCCCACGACCCCAGGACTAGATTGGCCCGCCACCATCATGTCCGACGACTGTAGGGTCGTCCCCACGACCACGGGACTAGGTTGGCCCGCCGCCGACTTGTCCGACGTCTAAAGGGTCGTCCCCACGACCCCGGGGCTAGATTGCCCCCGGCACCGTCATGTCCGACGACTATAGGGTCGTCCCCACGACCCCGGGACCAGGTTGGCCCGCCGCCGACTTGTCCGACGACTATAGGGTCGTCTCCACGACCCCGGGACTAGGTTGGCCAGTCACCGACATGTCCGACGACTATAGGGTCGTCCCCACGACTCCGGGACTAGGTTGGCCCGCCGCCGACTTGTCCGACGACTATAGGGCCGTCCCCACGACCCCAGGACTAGATTGGCCCGCCACCATCATGTCCGACGACTGTAGGGTCGTCCCCACGACCACGGGACTAGGTTGGCCCGCCGCCGACTTGTCCGACGACTATAGGGTCGTCCCCACGAACCCGGGACTAGGTTGGCCAGTCACCGACATGTCCGACGACTATAGGGTCGTCCTCACGACCACGGGCCAAAGTTGCCCTGCCGCCGACATGTCCAACGACTATAGGGTCGTCCCCACGACCCCGGGACTAGGTTGGCCAGCCTCCGACATATCCGACGACTATAGGGTCGTCCCCACGACCACGGGCCAAAGTTGACCTACCGCCGACATGTCCGACGACTATAGGGTCGTCCGCACGACCCCGGGACTAGATTGGCCCGCCACCGTCATGTCCGACGACAATAGGGTCGTCCCCACGACCACGGGCCAAAGCTGGCCCGCCGCCGACATGTCCGACGACTATAGGGTCGTCTTCACGACCCCAGGACTAGATTGGCCTGCCACCATCATGTCCGACGACTGTAGGGTCGTCCCCACGACCACGGGACTAGGTTGGCCCGCCGCCGACTTGTCCGACGACTATAGGGTCGTCCCCACGAACCCGGGACTAGGTTGGCCAGTCACCGACATGTCCGACGACTATAGGGTCGTCCTCACGACCACGGGCCAAAGTTGCCCTGCCGCCGACATGTCCAACGACTATAGGGTCGTCCCCACGACCCCGGGACTAGGTTGGCCAGCCTCCGACATATCCGACGACTATAGGGTCGTCCCCACGACCACGGGCCAAAGTTGACCTACTGCCGACTTGTCCGACGACTATAGGGTCGTCTCCACGACCCCGGGACTAGGTTGGCCCGCCACCGTCATGTCCGACGACAATAGGGTCGTCCCCACGACCACGGGCCAAAGCTGGCCCGCCGCCGACATGTCCGACGACTATAGGGTCGTCTCCACGACCCCGGGACTAGATTGGCCCGCCACCATCATGTCCGACGACTATAGGGACGTCCCCACGACCACGGGACTAGGATGACCCGCCGCCGACTTTTCCGACGACTATAGGGTCGTCCCCACGAACCCGGGACTAGGTTGGCCAGTCACCGACATGTCCGACGACTATAGGGTCGTCCTCACGACCACGGGCCAAAGTTGCCCTGCCGCCGACATGTCCGACGACTATAGGGATGTCCCCACGACCACGGGACTAGGTTGGCCCGCCGCCGACTTGTCCGACGACTATAGGGTCGTGCCTACCACGCCGGGACTAGGATGACCCGCCGCCGACTTTTCCGACGACTATAGGGTCGTCCCCACGAACCCGGGTCTAGGTTGGCCAGCCGCCGACATGTCCGACGACTATAGGGTCGTCCCCACGACCACGGGCCAAAGTTGCCCTGCCGCCGACATGTCCGACGACTATAGGGTCGTCCTCACGACCACGGGCCAAAGTTGCCCTGCCGCCGACATGTCCGACGACTATAGGTTCGTCCCCACGATCACGGGCCAAAGCTGGCCAGCCGCCGACATGTCCGACGACTATAGGGTCGTCTCCACGACCCCGGGACTAGGTTGGCCAGTCACCGACATGTCCGACGACTATAGGGTCGTCCTCACGACCACGGGCCAAAGTTGCCCTGCCGCCGACATGTCCGACGACTATAGGGTCGTCCCCACGACCCCGGGACTAGGTTGGCCAGCCTCCGACATATCCGACGACTATAGGGTCGTCAACACGACCACGGGCCAAAGTTGACCTGCCGCCGACATGTCCGACGACTATAGGGTCGTCCCCACGACCACGGGTCTAGGTTGGCCCGCCGCCGACTTTTCCGACGACTATAGGGTCGCCCCCACGACCCCAGGACTAGATTGGCCCGCCACCATCATGTCCGACGACTATAGGGTCGTCCCCACGATCACGGGCCAAAGCTGGCCAGCCGCCGACATGTCCGACGACTATAGGGTCGTCTCCACGACCCCGGGACTAGGTTGGCCAGCCGCCGACATGTCCGACGACTATAGGGTCGTCCCCACGACCACGGGCCAAAGCTGGCCAGCCGCCGACATGTCCGACGTCTATAGGGTCGTCTCCACGACCCCGGCACTAGAATGGCCCGCCACCGTCATGTCCGACGACTATAGGGTCGTCCCCACGACCCCCGGACCAGATTGGCCCGCCACCATCATGTCCGACGACTATAGGGACGTCCCCACGACCCCGGGTCTAGATTGCCCCGGCACCGTCACGTCCGACGACTATAGGGTCGTCTCCACGACCCCGGGACTAGGTTGGCCAGTCACCGGCATGTCCGACGACTATAGGGTCGTCCCCACGACCCCGGGCCAAATTTGCGCTGCCGCCGACATGTCCGACGACTATAGGGTCGTCCCCACGACCCCGGGCCAAAGCTGGCCAGCCGCCAACATGTCCGACGACTATAGGGTCGTCCCCACGACCCCGGGACTAGGTTGGCCAGTCACCGACATGTCCGACGACTATAGGGTCGTCCTCACGACCACGGGCCAATGTTGCCCTGCCGCCGACATGTCCGACGACTATAGGGTCGTCCCCACGACCGCGGGTCTAGGTTGGCCCGCCGCCGACTTTTCCGACGACTATAGGGTCGCCCCCACGACCCCAGGACTAGATTGGCCCGCCACCATCATGTCCGACGACTATAGGGTCGTCCCCACGACCCCGGGCCAAAGCTGGCCAGCCGCCAACATGTCCGACGACTATAGGGTCGTCCCCACGACCCCGGGACTAGGTTGGCCAGCCGCCGACATGTCCGACGACTATACGGCCGTCCCCACGACCACGGGACTAGGTTGGCCCGCCGCCGACTTGTCCGACGACTATAGGGTCGTCCCCACGAACCCGGGACTACGTTGGCCAGTCACCGGCATGTCCGACGACTATAGGGTCGCCCCCACGACCACGGGCCAAAGTTGCCGTGCCGCCGACATGTCCGACGACTATAGGGTCGTCCCCATGACCCCGGGACTAGGTTGGCCAGCCGCCGACATGTCCGACGACTATAGGGTCGTCCCCACGACCACGGGCCAAAGCTGGCCAGCCGCCGACATGTCCGACGACTATAGGGTCGTCTCCACGACCCCGGCACTAGATTGGCCCGCCACCGTCATGTCCGACGACAATAGGGTCGTCCCCACGACCACGGGCCAAAGCTGGCCAGCCGCCGACATGTCCGACGACTATAGGGTCGTCCCCACGACCCCGGGACTAGGTTGGCCCGCCGCCGACTTGTCCGACGACTATAGGGTCGTCCCCACGACCACGGGCCAAAGTTGACCTGCCGCCGACATGTCCGACGACTATAGGGTCGTCCCCACGACCCCGGGACTAGATTGGCCCGCCACCGTCTTGTCCGACGACTATAGGGTCGCCCCCACGACCACGGGCCAAAGTTGCCCTGCCGCCGACATGTCCGACGACTATAGGGTCGTCCCCACGACCCCGGGTCTAGGTTGGCCCGCCGCCGACTTTTCCGACGACTATAGGGTCGTCCCCACGACCCCGGGACTAGGTTGGCCATTCACCGACATGTCCGACGACTATAGGGTCGTCCTCACGACCACGCGTCAAAGTTGCCCTGCCGCCGACACGTCCGACGACTATAGGGTCGTTCCCACGACCCCGGGACTAGGTTGGCCAGCCGCCGACATGTCCGACGTCTATAGGGTCGTCCCCACGACCCCGGGACCAGGTTGGCCCGCCGCCGACTTGTCCCGCCGCCGACTTGTCCCGCCGCCGACTTGTCCGACGACAATAGGGTCGTCTCCACGACCCCGGGACTAGGTTGGCCAGTCACCGACTTGTCCGACGACTATAGGGTCGTCCCCACGACTCCGGGACTAGGTTGACCCGCCGCCGACTTGTCCGACGACTATATGGTCGTCCCCACGACCCCGGGACTAGGTTGGCCCGCCGCCGACTTTTCCGACGACTATAGGGTCGCCCCCACGACCCCAGGACTAGATTGGCCCGCCACCATCATGTCCGACGACTATAGGGTCGTCCCCACGACCCCGGGCCAAAGCTGGCCAGCCGCCAACATGTCCGACGACTATAGGGTCGTCCCCACGACCCCGGGACTAGGTTGGCCAGCCGCCGACATGTCCGACGACTATACGGCCGTCCCCACGACCACGGGACTAGGTTGGCCCGCCGCCGACTTGTCCGACGACTATAGGGTCGTCCCCACGAACCCGGGACTACGTTGGCCAGTCACCGGCATGTCCGACGACTATAGGGTCGCCCCCACGACCACGGGCCAAAGTTGCCGTGCCGCCGACATGTCCGACGACTATAGGGTCGTCCCCATGACCCCGGGACTAGGTTGGCCAGCCGCCGACATGTCCGACGACTATAGGGTCGTCCCCACGACCACGGGCCAAAGCTGGCCAGCCGCCGACATGTCCGACGACTATAGGGTCGTCTCCACGACCCCGGCACTAGATTGGCCCGCCACCGTCATGTCCGACGACAATAGGGTCGTCCCCACGACCACGGGCCAAAGCTGGCCAGCCGCCGACATGTCCGACGACTATAGGGTCGTCCCCACGACCCCGGGACTAGGTTGGCCCGCCGCCGACTTGTCCGACGACTATAGGGTCGTCCCCACGACCACGGGCCAAAGTTGACCTGCCGCCGACATGTCCGACGACTATAGGGTCGTCCCCACGACCCCGGGACTAGATTGGCCCGCCACCGTCTTGTCCGACGACTATAGGGTCGCCCCCACGACCACGGGCCAAAGTTGCCCTGCAGCCGACATGTCCGACGACTATAGGGTCGTCCCCACGACCCCGGGTCTAGGTTGGCCCGCCGCCGACTTTTCCGACGACTATAGGGTCGTCCCCACGACCCCGGGACTAGGTTGGCCATTCACCGACA
Organism: Andrena fulva; assembly: GCA_946251845.1. NCBI lineage: Eukaryota > Metazoa > Arthropoda > Insecta > Hymenoptera > Andrenidae > Andrena > Andrena fulva. Next base: position 1,454,378 of record CAMITZ010000126.1, on the reverse strand, counting down.
TGTCCGACGACTATAGGGTCGTCCCCACGACCACGGGCCAATGTTGCCCTGCCGCCGACATGTCCGACGACTATAGGGTCGTCCTCACGACCACGGGCCAAAGTTGCCCTGCCGCCGACATGTCCGACGACTATAGGGTCGTCCCCACGACCGCGGGTCTAGGTTGACCCGCCGCCGACTTGTCCGACGACTATATGGTCGTCCCCACGACCCCGGGACTAGGTTGGCCCGCCGCCGACTTTTCCGACGACTATAGGGTCGCCCCCACGACCCCGGGGCTAGATTGCCCCGGCACCGTCATGTCCGACGACTATAGGGTCGTCTCCACGACCCCGGGACTAGGTTGGCCAGTCACCGACTTGTCCGACGACTATAGGGTCGTCCCCACGACTCCGGGACTAGGTTGACCCGCCGCCGACTTGTCCGACGACTATAGGGTCGTCCCCACGACCCCGGGACTAGGTTGGCCCGCCGCCGACTTGTCCGACGACTATAGGGTCGTCCCCACGAACCCGGGACTAGGTTGGCCAGTCACCGACATGTCCGACGACTATAGGGTCGTCCTCACGACCACGGGCCAAAGTTGCCCTGCCGCCGACATGTCCAACGACTATAGGGTCGTCCCCACGACCCCGGGGCTAGATTGCCCCCGGCACCGTCATGTCCGACGACTATAGGGTCGTCCCCACGACCCCGGGACCAGGTTGGCCCGCCGCCGACTTGTCCCGCCGCCGACTTGACCCGCCGCCGACTTGTCCGACGACTATAGGGTCGTCTCCACGACCCCGGGACTAGGTTGGCCAGTCACCGACATGTCCGACGACTATAGGGTCGTCCCCACGACTCCGGGACTAGGTTGGCCCGCCGCCGACTTGTCCGACGACTATAGGGCCGTCCCCACGACCCCAGGACTAGATTGGCCCGCCACCATCATGTCCGACGACTGTAGGGTCGTCCTCACGACCACGGGACTAGGTTGGCCCGCCGCCGACTTGTCCGACGACTATAGGGTCGTCCCCACGAACCCGGGACTACGTTGGCCAGTCACCGGCATGTCCGACGACTATAGGGTCGTCCTCACGACCACGGGCCAAAGTTGCCCTGCCGCCGACATGTCCAACGACTATAGGGTCGTCCCCACGACCCCGGGACTAGGTTGGCCCGCCGCCGACTTGTCCGACGACTATAGGGTCGTCTCCACGACCCCGGGACTAGGTTGGCCAGCCGCCGACATGTCCGACGACTATAGGGTCGTCCCCACGACCACGGGCCAAAGTTGCCCTGCCGCCGACATGTCCGACGACTATAGGGTCGTCCTCACGACCACGGGCCAAAGTTGCCCTGCCGCCGACATGTCCGACGACTATAGGGTCGTCCCCACGACCGCGGGTCTAGGTTGGCCCGCCGCCGACTTGTCCGACGACTATAGGGTCGTCTCCACGACCCCGGGACTAGGTTGGCCAGCCGCCGACATGTCCGACGACTATAGGGTCGTCCCCACGACCACGGGCCAATGTTGCCCTGCCGCCGACATGTCCGACGACTATAGGGTCGTCCTCACGACCACGGGCCAAAGTTGCCCTGCCGCCGACATGTCCGACGACTATAGGGTCGTCCCCACGACCGCGGGTCTAGGTTGACCCGCCGCCGACTTGTCCGACGACTATATGGTCGTCCCCACGACCCCGGGACTAGGTTGGCCCGCCGCCGACTTTTCCGACGACTATAGGGTCGCCCCCACGACCCCGGGGCTAGATTGCCCCGGCACCGTCATGTCCGACGACTATAGGGTCGTCTCCACGACCCCGGGACTAGGTTGGCCAGTCACCGACTTGTCCGACGACTATAGGGTCGTCCCCACGACTCCGGGACTAGGTTGACCCGCCGCCGACTTGTCCGACGACTATAGGGTCGTCCCCACGACCCCGGGACTAGGTTGGCCCGCCGCCGACTTGTCCGACGACTATAGGGTCGTCCCCACGAACCCGGGACTAGGTTGGCCAGTCACCGACATGTCCGACGACTATAGGGTCGTCCTCACGACCACGGGCCAAAGTTGCCCTGCCGCCGACATGTCCAACGACTATAGGGTCGTCCCCACGACCCCGGGGCTAGATTGCCCCCGGCACCGTCATGTCCGACGACTATAGGGTCGTCCCCACGACCCCGGGACCAGGTTGGCCCGCCGCCGACTTGTCCCGCCGCCGACTTGTCCCGCCGCCGACTTGTCCGACGACTATAGGGTCGTCTCCACGACCCCGGGACTAGGTTGGCCAGTCACCGACATGTCCGACGACTATAGGGTCGTCCCCACGACTCCGGGACTAGGTTGGCCCGCCGCCGACTTGTCCGACGACTATAGGGCCGTCCCCACGACCCCAGGACTAGATTGGCCCGCCACCATCATGTCCGACGACTGTAGGGTCGTCCCCACGACCACGGGACTAGGTTGGCCCGCCGCCGACTTGTCCGACGAATATAGGGTCGTCCCCACGAACCCGGGACTACGTTGGCCAGTCACCGGCATGTCCGACGACTATAGGGTCGTCCTCACGACCACGGGCCAAAGTTGCCCTGCCGCCGACATGTCCAACGACTATAGGGTCGTCCCCACGACCCCGGGGCTAGATTGCCCCCGGCACCGTCATGTCCGACGACTATAGGGTCGTCCCCACGACCCCGGGACCAGGTTGGCCCGCCGCCGACTTGTCCCGCCGCCGACTTGTCCCGCCGCCAACTTGTCCGACGACTATAGGGTCGTCTCCACGACCCCGGGACTAGGTTGGCCAGTCACCGACATGTCCGACGACTATAGGGTCGTCCTCACGACCACGGGCCAAAGTTGCCCTGCCGCCGACATGTCCGACGACTATAGGGTCGTCCCCACGACCACGGGCCAAAGCTGGCCAGCCGCCGACATGTCCGACGACTATAGGGTCGTCTCCACGACCCCGGCACTAGATTGGCCCGCCACCGTCATGTCCGACGACAATAGGGTCGTCCCCACGACCACGGGCCAAAGCTGGCCAGCCGCCGACATGTCCGACGACTATAGGGTCGTCCCCACGACCCCGGGACTAGGTTGGCCCGCCGCCGACTTGTCCGACGACTATAGGGTCGTCCCCACGACCACGGGCCAAAGTTGACCTGCCGCCGACATGTCCGACGACTATAGGGTCGTCCCCACGACCCCGGGACTAGATTGGCCCGCCACCGTCTTGTCCGACGACTATAGGGTCGCCCCCACGACCACGGGCCAAAGTTGCCCTGCCGCCGACATGTCCGACGACTATAGGGTCGTCCCCACGACCCCGGGTATAGGTTGGCCCGCCGCCGACTTTTCCGACGACTATAGGGTCGTCCCCACGACCCCGGGACTAGGTTGGCCATTCACCGACATGTCCGACGACTATAGGGTCGTCCTCACGACCACGCGTCAAAGTTGCCCTGCCGCCGACACGTCCGACGACTATAGGGTCGTTCCCACGACCCCGGGACTAGGTTGGCCAGCCGCCGACATGTCCGACGTCTATAGGGTCGTCCCCACGACCCCGGGACCAGGTTGGCCCGCCGCCGACTTGTCCCGCCGCCGACTTGTCCCGCCGCCGACTTGTCCGACGACAATAGGGTCGTCTCCACGACCCCGGGACTAGGTTGGCCAGTCACCGACTTGTCCGACGACTATAGGGTCGTCCCCACGACTCCGGGACTAGGTTGACCCGCCGCCGACTTGTCCGACGACTATATGGTCGTCCCCACGACCCCGGGACTAGGTTGGCCCGCCGCCGACTTTTCCGACGACTATAGGGTCGCCCCCACGACCCCAGGACTAGATTGGCCCGCCACCATCATGTCCGACGACTATAGGGTCGTCCCCACGACCCCGGGCCAAAGCTGGCCAGCCGCCAACATGTCCGACGACTATAGGGTCGTCCCCACGACCCCGGGACTAGGTTGGCCAGCCGCCGACATGTCCGACGACTATACGGCCGTCCCCACGACCACGGGACTAGGTTGGCCCGCCGCCGACTTGTCCGACGACTATAGGGTCGTCCCCACGAACCCGGGACTACGTTGGCCAGTCACCGGCATGTCCGACGACTATAGGGTCGCCCCCACGACCACGGGCCAAAGTTGCCGTGCCGCCGACATGTCCGACGACTATAGGGTCGTCCCCATGACCCCGGGACTAGGTTGGCCAGCCGCCGACATGTCCGACGACTATAGGGTCGTCCCCACGACCACGGGCCAAAGCTGGCCAGCCGCCGACATGTCCGACGACTATAGGGTCGTCTCCACGACCCCGGCACTAGATTGGCCCGCCACCGTCATGTCCGACGACAATAGGGTCGTCCCCACGACCACGGGCCAAAGCTGGCCAGCCGCCGACATGTCCGACGACTATAGGGTCGTCCCCACGACCCCGGGACTAGGTTGGCCCGCCGCCGACTTGTCCGACGACTATAGGGTCGTCCCCACGACCACGGGCCAAAGTTGACCTGCCGCCGACATGTCCGACGACTATAGGGTCGTCCCCACGACCCCGGGACTAGATTGGCCCGCCACCGTCTTGTCCGACGACTATAGGGTCGCCCCCACGACCACGGGCCAAAGTTGCCCTGCAGCCGACATGTCCGACGACTATAGGGTCGTCCCCACGACCCCGGGTCTAGGTTGGCCCGCCGCCGACTTTTCCGACGACTATAGGGTCGTCCCCACGACCCCGGGACTAGGTTGGCCATTCACCGACATGTCCGACGACTATAGGGTCGTACTCACGACCACGCGTCAAAGTTGCCCTGCCGCCGACACGTCCGACGACTATAGGGTCGTTCCCACGACCCCGGGACTAGGTTGGCCAGCCGCCGACATGTCCGACGTCTATAGGGTCGTCCCCACGACCCCGGGACCAGGTTGGCCCGCCGCCGACTTGTCCCGCCGCCGACTTGTCCCGCCGCCGACTTGTCCGACGACAATAGGGTCGTCTCCACGACCCCGGGACTAGGTTGGCCAGTCACCGACTTGTCCGACGACTATAGGGTCGTCCCCACGACTCCGGGACTAGGTTGACCCGCCGCCGACTTGTCCGACGACTATATGGTCGTCCCCACGACCCCGGGACTAGGTTGGCCCGCCGCCGACTTTTCCGACGACTATAGGGTCGCCCCCACGACCCCAGGACTAGATTGGCCCGCCACCATCATGTCCGACGACTGTAGGGTCGTCCCCACGACCACGGGACTAGATTGGCCCGCCACCATCATGTCCGACGACTATAGGGACGTCCCCACGACCACGCGACTAGGTTGGGCCGCCGCCGACTTGTCCGACGACTATAGGGTCGTCTCCACGCCCCCGGGACTAGGTTGGCCAGTCACCGACATGTCCAACGACTATATGGTCGTCTCCACGACCCCGGGACTAGGTTGGCCAGTCACCGACTTGTCCGACGACTATAGGGTCGTCCCCACGACTCCGGGACTAGGTTGACCCGCCGCCGACTTGTCCGACGACTATAGGGTCGTCCCCACGACCCCGGGACTAGGTTGGCCCGCCGCCGACTTGTCCGACGACTATAGGGTCGTCTCCACGACCCCGGGACTAGGTTGGCCAGCCGCCGACATGTCCGACGACTATAGGGTCGTCCCCACGACCACGGGCCAAAGTTGCCCTGCCGCCGACATGTCCGACGACTATAGGGTCGTCCTCACGACCACGGGCCAAAGTTGCCCTGCCGCCGACATGTCCGACGACTATAGGGTCGTCCCCACGACCGCGGGTCTAGGTTGGCCCGCCGCCGACTTGTCCGACGACTATAGGGTCGTCTCCACGACCCCGGGACTAGGTTGGCCAGCCGCCGACATGTCCGACAACTATAGGGTCGTCCCCACGACCACGGGCCAATGTTGCCCTGCCGCCGACATGTCCGACGACTATAGGGTCGTCCTCACGACCACGGGCCAAAGTTGCCCTGCCGCCGACATGTCCGACGACTATAGGGTCGTCCCCACGACCGCGGGTCTAGGTTGACCCGCCGCCGACTTGTCCGACGACTATATGGTCGTCCCCACGACCCCGGGACTAGGTTGGCCCGCCGCCGACTTTTCCGACGACTATAGGGTCGCCCCCACGACCCCGGGGCTAGATTGCCCCGGCACCGTCATGTCCGACGACTATAGGGTCGTCTCCACGACCCCGGGACTAGGTTGGCCAGTCACCGACTTGTCCGACGACTATAGGGTCGTCCCCACGACTCCGGGACTAGGTTGACCCGCCGCCGACTTGTCCGACGACTATAGGGTCGTCCCCACGACCCCGGGACTAGGTTGGCCCGCCGCCGACTTGTCCGACGACTATAGGGCCGTCCCCACGACCCCAGGACTAGATTGGCCCGCCACCATCATGTCCGACGACTGTAGGGTCGTCCCCACGACCACGGGACTAGGTTGGCCCGCCGCCGACTTGTCCGACGACTATAGGGTCGTCCCCACGAACCCGGGACTACGTTGGCCAGTCACCGGCATGTCCGACGACTATAGGGTCGTCCTCACGACCACGGGCCAAAGTTGCCCTGCCGCCGACATGTCCAACGACTATAGGGTCGTCCCCACGACCCCGGGGCTAGATTGCCCCCGGCACCGTCATGTCCGACGACTATAGGGTCGTCCCCACGACCCCGGGACCAGGTTGGCCCGCCGCCGACTTGTCCCGCCGCCGACTTGTCCGACGACTATAGGGTCGTCTCCACGACCCCGGGACTAGGTTGGCCAGTCACCGACATGTCCGACGACTATAGGGTCGTCCTCACGACCACGGGCCAAAGTTGCCCTGCCGCCGACATGTCCGACGACTATAGGGTCGTCCCCACGACCGCGGGTCTAGGTTGGCCCGCCGCCGACTTTTCCGACGACTATAGGGTCGCCCCCACGACCCCAGGACTAGATTGGCCCGCCACCATCATGTCCGACGACTATAGGGTCGTCCCCACGACCCCGGGCCAAAGCTGGCCAGCCGCCAACATGTCCGACGACTATAGGGTCGTCCCCACGACCCCGGGACTAGGTTGGCCAGCCGCCGACTTGTCCGACGACTATAGGGTCGTCCCCACGACTCCGGGACTAGGTTGACCCGCCGCCGACTTGTCCGACGACTATAGGGTCGTCCCCACGAACCCGGGACTACGTTGGCCAGTCACCGGCATGTCCGACGACTATAGGGTCGCCCCCACGACCACGGGCCAAAGTTGCCGTGCCGCCGACATGTCCGACGACTATAGGGTCGTCCCCACGTCCCCGGGACTAGGTTGGCCATTCACCGACATGTCCGACGACTATAGGGTCGTCCTCACGACCACGCGTCAAAGTTGCCCTGCCGCCGACACGTCCGACGACTATAGGGACGTCCCCACGACCACGCGACTAGGTTGGGCCGCCGCCGACTTGTCCGACGACTATAGGGTCGTCTCCACGCCCCCGGGACTAGGTTGGCCAGTCACCGACATGTCCAACGACTATATGGTCGTCTCCACGACCCCGGGACTAGGTTGGCCAGTCACCGACTTGTCCGACGACTATAGGGTCGTCCCCACGACTCCGGGACTAGGTTGACCCGCCGCCGACTTGTCCGACGACTATAGGGTCGTCCCCACGACCCCGGGACTAGGTTGGCCCGCCGCCGACTTGTCCGACGACTATAGGGTCGTCTCCACGACCCCGGGACTAGGTTGGCCAGCCGCCGACATGTCCGACGACTATAGGGTCGTCCCCACGACCACGGGCCAAAGTTGCCCTGCCGCCGACATGTCCGACGACTATAGGGTCGTCCTCACGACCACGGGCCAAAGTTGCCCTGCCGCCGACATGTCCGACGACTATAGGGTCGTCCCCACGACCGCGGGTCTAGGTTGGCCCGCCGCCGACTTGTCCGACGACTATAGGGTCGTCTCCACGACCCCGGGACTAGGTTGGCCAGCCGCCGACATGTCCGACGACTATAGGGTCGTCCCCACGACCACGGGCCAATGTTGCCCTGCCGCCGACATGTCCGACGACTATAGGGTCGTCCTCACGACCACGGGCCAAAGTTGCCCTGCCGCCGACATGTCCGACGACTATAGGGTCGTCCCCACGACCGCGGGTCTAGGTTGGCCCGCCGCCGACTTGTCCGACGACTATAGGGTCGTCTCCACGACCCCGGGACTAGGTTGGCCAGCCGCCGACATGTCCGACGACTATAGGGTCGTCCCCACGACCACGGGCCAAAGTTGCCCTGCCGCCGACATGTCCGACGACTGTAGGGTCGTCCCCACGACCACGGAAATAGATTGGCCCGCCACCATCATGTCCGACGACTATAGGGACGTCCCCACGACCACGCGACTAGGTTGGGCCGCCGCCGACTTGTCCGACGACTATAGGGTCGTCTCCACGCCCCCGGGACTAGGTTGGCCAGTCACCGACATGTCCAACGACTATATGGTCGTCTCCACGACCCCGGGACTAGGTTGGCCAGTCACCGACTTGTCCGACGACTATAGGGTCGTCCCCACGACTCCGGGACTAGGTTGACCCGCCGCCGACTTGTCCGACGACTATAGGGTCGTCCCCACGACCCCGGGACTAGGTTGGCCCGCCGCCGACTTGTCCGACGACTATAGGGTCGTCTCCACGACCCCGGGACTAGGTTGGCCAGCCGCCGACATGTCCGACGACTATAGGGTCGTCCCCACGACCACGGGCCAAAGTTGCCCTGCCGCCGACATGTCCGACGACTATAGGGTCGTCCTCACGACCACGGGCCAAAGTTGCCCTGCCGCCGACATGTCCGACGACTATAGGGTCGTCCCCACGACCGCGGGTCTAGGTTGGCCCGCCGCCGACTTGTCCGACGACTATAGGGTCGTCTCCACGACCCCGGGACTAGGTTGGCCAGCCGCCGACATGTCCGACGACTATAGGGTCGTCCCCACGACCACGGGCCAATGTTGCCCTGCCGCCGACATGTCCGACGACTATAGGGTCGTCCTCACGACCACGGGCCAAAGTTGCCCTGCCGCCGACATGTCCGACGACTATAGGGTCGTCCCCACGACCGCGGGTCTAGGTTGACCCGCCGCCGACTTGTCCGACGACTATATGGTCGTCCCCACGACCCCGGGACTAGGTTGGCCCGCCGCCGACTTTTCCGACGACTATAGGGTCGCCCCCACGACCCCGGGGCTAGATTGCCCCGGCACCGTCATGTCCGACGACTATAGGGTCGTCTCCACGACCCCGGGACTAGGTTGGCCAGTCACCGACTTGTCCGACGACTATAGGGTCGTCCCCACGACTCCGGGACTAGGTTGACCCGCCGCCGACTTGTCCGACGACTATAGGGTCGTCCCCACGACCCCGGGACTAGGTTGGCCCGCCGCCGTCTTGTCCGACGACTATAGGGTCGTCCCCACGACCACGGGCCAAAGTTGCCCTGCCGCCGACATGTCCGACGACTATAGGGTCGTCCCCACGACCACGGGCCAAAGCTGGCCAGCCGCCGACATGTCCGACGACTATAGGGTCGTATCCACGACCCCGGGACTAGGTTGGCCAGCCGCCGACATGTCCGACGACTATAGGGTCGTCCCCACGACCACGGGCCAAAGTTGCCCTGCCGCCGACATGTCCGACGACTATAGGGACGTCCCTGCCACCCCGGGACTAGGTTGCCCAGCCGCCGACATATCCGACGTCTATAGGGTCGTCCCCACGACCCCGGGGCTAGATTGCCCCGGCACCGTCATGTCCGACGACTATAGGGTCGTCCCCACGACCGCGGGACTAGGTTGGCCCGCCGCCGACTTATCCGACGTCTATAGGGTCGTCCCCACGACCACGTGCCAATGTTGCCATGCCGCCGACATGTCCGACGACTATAGGGTCGTCCCCACGACCCCGGGACTAGGTTGGCCCGCCGCCGACATGTCCGACGACTATAGGGTCGTCCCCACGCCCCGGGCCAAAGTTGGCCAGCCGCCGACATGTCCGACGACAATAGGGTCGTCCCCACGACCCCGGGACTAGGTTGGTCCGCCGCCGACATGTCCGACGTTTAAAGGGTCGTCCCCACGACCCCGGGGCTAGATTGCCCCCGGCACCGTCATGTCCGACGACTATAGGGTCGTCCGCACGACCCCGGGACCAGGTTGGCCCGCCGCCGACTTGTCCGACGACTATAGGGTCGTCTCCACGACCCCGGGACTAGGTTGGCCAGTCACCGACATGTCCGACGACTATAGGGTCGTCCCCACGACTCCGGGACTAGGTTGGCCCGCCGCCGACTTGTCCGACGACTATAGGGCCGTCCCCACGACCCCAGGACTAGATTGGCCCGCCACCATCATGTCCGACGACTGTAGGGTCGTCCCCACGACCACGGGACTAGGTTGGCCCGCCGCCGACTTGTCCGACGACTATAGGGTCGTCCCCACGAACCCGGGACTAGGTTGGCCAGTCACCGACATGTCCGACGACTATAGGGTCGTCCTCACGACCACGGGCCAAAGTTGCCCTGCCGCCGACATGTCCAACGACTATAGGGTCGTCCCCACGACCCCGGGACTAGGTTGGCCAGCCTCCGACATATCCGACGACTATAGGGTCGTCCCCACGACCACGGGCCAAAGTTGACCTACCGCCGACATGTCCGACGACTATAGGGTCGTCCGCACGACCCCGGGACTAGATTGGCCCGCCACCGTCATGTCCGACGACAATAGGGTCGTCCCCACGACCACGGGCCAAAGCTGGCCCGCCGCCGACATGTCCGACGACTATAGGGTCGTCTCCACGACCCCAGGACTAGATTGGCCTGCCACCATCATGTCCGACGACTGTAGGGTCGTCCCCACGACCACGGGACTAGGTTGGCCCGCCGCCGACTTGTCCGACGACTATAGGGTCGTCCCCACGAACCCGGGACTAGGTTGGCCAGTCACCGACATGTCCGACGACTATAGGGTCGTCCTCACGACCACGGGCCAAAGTTGCCCTGCCGCCGACATGTCCAACGACTATAGGGTCGTCCCCACGACCCCGGGACTAGGTTGGCCAGCCTCCGACATATCCGACGACTATAGGGTCGTCCCCACGACCACGGGCCAAAGTTGACCTACTGCCGACTTGTCCGACGATTATAGGGTCGTCTCCACGACCCCGGGACTAGGTTGGCCCGCCACCGTCATGTCCGACGACAATAGGGTCGTCCCCACGACCACGGGCCAAAGCTGGCCCGCCGCCGACATGTCCGACGACTATAGGGTCGTCTCCACGACCCCGGGACTAGATTGGCCCGCCACCATCATGTCCGACGACTATAGGGACGTCCCCACGACCACGGGACTAGGATGACCCGCCGCCGACTTTTCCGACGACTATAGGGTCGTCCCCACGAACCCGGGACTAGGTTGGCCAGTCACCGACATGTCCGACGACTATAGGGTCGTCCTCACGACCACGGGCCAAAGTTGCCCTGCCGCCGACATGTCCGACGACTATAGGGACGTCCCCACGACCACGGGACTAGGTTGGCCCGCCGCCGACTTGTCCGACGACTATAGGGTCGTGCCTACCACGCCGGGACTAGGATGACCCGCCGCCGACTTTTCCGACGACTATAGGGTCGTCCCCACGAACCCGGGTCTAGGTTGGCCAGCCGCCGACATGTCCGACGACTATAGGGTCGTCCCCACGACCACGGGCCAAAGTTGCCCTGCCGCCGACATGTCCGACGACTATAGGGTCGTCCTCACGACCACGGGCCAAAGTTGCCCTGCCGCCGACATGTCCGACGACTATAGGTTCGTCCCCACGACCCCGGGACTAGGTTGGCCAGTCACCGACATGTCCGACGACTATAGGGTCGTCCTCACGACCACGGGCCAAAGTTGCCCTGCCGCCGACATGTCCGACGACTATAGGGTCGTCCCCACGACCCCGGGACTAGGTTGGCCAGCCTCCGACATATCCGACGACTATAGGGTCGTCCCCACGACCACGGGCCAAAGTTGACCTGCCGCCGACATGTCCGACGACTATAGGGTCGTCCCCACCACCCCGGGTCTAGGTTGGCCAGCCGCCGACATGTCCGACGACTATAGGGTCGTCCTCACGACCACGGGCCAAAGTTGCCCTGCCGCCGACATGTCCGACGACTATAGGGTCGTCCCCACGACCCCGGGACTAGATTGGCCAGCCGCCGACATGTCCGACGACTATAGGGTCGTCCCCACCACCCCGGGTCTAGGTTGGCCAGCCGCCGACATGTCCGACGACTATAGGGTCGTCCTCACGACCACGGGCCAAAGTTGCCCTGCCGCCGACATGTCCGACGACTATAGGGTCGTCCCCACGACCCCGGGACTAGATTGGCCCGCCACCATCATGTCCGACGACTGTAGGGTCGTCCCCACGACCACGGGACTAGATTGGCCCGCCACCATCATGTCCGACGACTATAGGGACGTCCCCACGACCACGCGACTAGGTTGGGCCGCCGCCGACTTGTCCGACGACTATAGGGTCGTCTCCACGCCCCCGGGACTAGGTTGGCCAGTCACCGACATGTCCAACGACTATATGGTCGTCTCCACGACCCCGGGACTAGGTTGGCCAGTCACCGACTTGTCCGACGACTATAGGGTCGTCCCCACGACTCCGGGACTAGGTTGACCCGCCGCCGACTTGTCCGACGACTATAGGGTCGTCCCCACGACCCCGGGACTAGGTTGGCCCGCCGCCGACTTGTCCGACGACTATAGGGTCGTCCCCACGACCACGGGCCAAAGTTGCCCTGCCGCCGACATGTCCGACGACTATAGGGTCGTCCTCACGACCACGGGCCAAAGTTGCCCTGCCGCCGACATGTCCGACGACTATAGGGTCGTCCCCACGACCGCGGGTCTAGGTTGGCCCGCCGCCGACTTGTCCGACGACTATAGGGTCGTCTCCACGACCCCGGGACTAGGTTGGCCAGCCGCCGACATGTCCGACGACTATAGGGTCGTCCCCACGACCACGGGCCAATGTTGCCCTGCCGCCGACATGTCCGACGACTATAGGGTCGTCCTCACGACCACGGGCCAAAGTTGCCCTGCCGCCGACATGTCCGACGACTATAGGGTCGTCCCCACGACCGCGGGTCTAGGTTGACCCGCCGCCGACTTGTCCGACGACTATATGGTCGTCCCCACGACCCCGGGACTAGGTTGGCCCGCCGCCGACTTTTCCGACGACTATAGGGTCGCCCCCACGACCCCGGGGCTAGATTGCCCCGGCACCGTCATGTCCGACGACTATAGGGTCGTCTCCACGACCCCGGGACTAGGTTGGCCAGTCACCGACTTGTCCGACGACTATAGGGTCGTCCCCACGACTCCGGGACTAGGTTGACCCGCCGCCGACTTGTCCGACGACTATAGGGTCGTCCCCACGACCCCGGGACTAGGTTGGCCCGCCGCCGACTTGTCCGACGACTATAGGGCCGTCCCCACGACCCCAGGACTAGATTGGCCCGCCACCATCATGTCCGACGACTGTAGGGTCGTCCCCACGACCACGGGACTAGGTTGGCCCGCCGCCGACTTGTCCGACGACTATAGGGTCGTCCCCACGAACCCGGGACTACGTTGGCCAGTCACCGGCATGTCCGACGACTATAGGGTCGTCCTCACGACCACGGGCCAAAGTTGCCCTGCCGCCGACATGTCCAACGACTATAGGGTCGTCCCCACGACCCCGGGGCTAGATTGCCCCCGGCACCGTCATGTCCGACGACTATAGGGTCGTCCCCACGACCCCGGGACCAGGTTGGCCCGCCGCCGACTTGTCCCGCCGCCGACTTGTCCCGCCGCCGACTTGTCCGACGACTATAGGGTCGTCTCCACGACCCCGGGACTAGGTTGGCCAGTCACCGACATGTCCGACGACTATAGGGTCGTCCTCACGACCACGGGCCAAAGTTGCCCTGCCGCCGACATGTCCGACGACTATAGGGTCGTCCCCACGACCGCGGGTCTAGGTTGGCCCGCCGCCGACTTTTCCGACGACTATAGGGTCGCCCCCACGACCCCAGGACTAGATTGGCCCGCCACCATCATGTCCGACGACTATAGGGTCGTCCCCACGACCCCGGGACTAGATTGGCCAGCCGCCGACATGTCCGACGACTATAGGGTCGTCCCCACCACCCCGGGTCTAGGTTGGCCAGCCGCCGACATGTCCGACGACTATAGGGTCGTCCCCACGACCCCGGGCCAAAGCTGGCCAACCGCCAACATGTCCGACGGCTATAGGGTCGTCCCCGCGACCCCGGGACTAGGATGGCCCACCGCCGACTTGTCCGACGACTATAGGGTCGTCTCCACGACCCCGGGACTAGGTTGGCCAGCCGCCGACATGTCCGACGACTATAGGGTCGTCCCCACGACCACGGGCCAAAGTTGCCCTGCCGCCGACATGTCCGACGACTATAGGGTCGTCCTCACGACCACAGGCCAAAGTTGCCCTGCCGCCGACATGTCCGACGACTATAGGGTCGTCCCCACGACCGCGGGTCTAGGTTGGCCCGCCGCCGACTTTTCCCACGACTATAGGGTCGCCCCCACGACCCCAGGACTAGATTGGCCCGCCACCATCATGTCCGACGACTGTAGGGTCGTCCCCACGACCACGGGACTAGGTTGGCCCGCCGCCGACTTGTCCGACGACTATAGGGTCGTCCCCACGAACCCGGGACTAGGTTGGCCAGTCACCGACATGTCCGACGACTATAGGGTCGTCCTCACGACCACGGGCCAAAGTTGCCCTGCCGCCGACATGTCCGACGACTATAGGGACGTCCCCACGACCACGGGACTAGGTTGGCCCGCCGCCGACTTGTCCGACGACTATAGGGTCGTGCCTACCACCCCGGGACTAGGATGACCCGCCGCCGACTTTTCCGACGACTATAGGGTCGTACCCACGAACCCGGGACTAGATTGGCCAGCCGCCGACATGTCCGACGACTATAGGGTCGTCCCCACCACCCCGGGTCTAGGTTGGCCAGCCGCCGACATGTCCGACGACTATAGGGTCGTCCCCACGACCACGGGCCAAAGTTGCCCTGCCGCCGACATGTCCGACGACTATAGGATCGTCCCCACGACCCCGGGACTAGGTTGGCCAGTCACCGACATGTCCGACGACTATAGGGTCGTCCTCACGACCACGGGCCAAAGTTGCCCTGCCGCTGACATGTCCGACGACTATAGGGTCGTCCCCACGACCCCGGGACTAGGTTGGCCAGCCTCCGACATATCCGACGACTATAGGGTCGTCCCCACGACCACGGGCCAAAGTTGACCTGCCGCCGACATGTCCGACGACTATAGGGTCGTCCCCACGACCACGGGCCAAAGCTGGCCAGCCGCCGACATGTCCGACGACTATAGGGTCGTATCCACGACCCCGGGGCTAGGTTGGCCAGCCGCCGACATGTCCGACGACTATAGGGTCGTCCCCACGACCACGGGCCAAAGTTGCCCTGCCGCCGACATGTCCGACGACTATAGGGTCGTCCTCACGACCACAGGCCAAAGTTGCCCTGCCGCCGACATGTCCGACGACTATAGGGTCGTCCCCACGACCGCGGGTCTAGGTTGGCCCGCCGCCGACTTTTCCCACGACTATAGGGTCGCCCCCACGACCCCAGGACTAGATTGGCCCGCCACCATCATGTCCGACGACTGTAGGGTCGTCCCCACGACCACGGGCCAAAGCTGGCCAGCCGCCGACATGTCCGACGACTATAGGGTCGTATCCACGACCCCGGGGCTAGGTTGGCCAGCCGCCGACATGTCCGACGACTATAGGGTCGTCCCCACGACCCCGGGCCAAAGCTGGCCAACCGCCAACATGTCCGACGGCTATAGGGTCGTCCCCGCGACCCCGGGACTAGGATGGCCCGCCGCCGACTTGTCCGACGACTATAGGGTCGTCTCCACGACCCCGGGACTAGGTTGGCCAGCCGCCGACATGTCCGACGACTATAGGGTCGTCCCCACGACCACGGGCCAAAGTTGCCCTGCCGCCGACATGTCCGACGACTATAGGGTCGTCCTCACGACCACAGGCCAAAGTTGCCCTGCCGCCGACATGTCCGACGACTATAGGGTCGTCCCCACGACCGCGGGTCTAGGTTGGCCCGCCGCCGACTTTTCCCACGACTATAGGGTCGCCCCCACGACCCCAGGACTAGATTGGCCCGCCACCATCATGTCCGACGACTGTAGGGTCGTCCCCACGACCACGGGACTAGGTTGGCCCGCCGCCGACTTGTCCGACGACTATAGGGTCGTCCCCACGAACCCGGGACTAGGTTGGCCATTCACCGACATGTCCGACGACTATAGGGTCGTCCTCACGACCACGGGCCAAAGTTGCCCTGCCGCCGACATGTCCGACGACTATAGGGACGTCCCCACGACCACGGGACTAGGTTGGCCCGCCGCCGACTTGTCCGACGACTATAGGGTCGTGCCTACCACCCCGGGACTAGGATGACCCGCCGCCGACTTTTCCGACGACTATAGGGTCGTACCCACGAACCCGGGACTAGATTGGCCAGCCGCCGACATGTCCGACGACTATAGGGTCGTCCCCACCACCCCGGGTCTAGGTTGGCCAGCCGCCGACATGTCCGACGACTATAGGGTCGTCCCCACGACCACGGGCCAAAGTTGCCCTGCCGCCGACATGTCCGACGACTATAGGGTCGTCCTCACGACCACGGGCCAAAGTTGCCCTGCCGCCGACATGTCCGACGACTATAGGATCGTCCCCACGACCCCGGGACTAGGTTGGCCAGTCACCGACATGTCCGACGACTATAGGGTCGTCCTCACGACCACGGGCCAAAGTTGCCCTGCCGCCGACATGTCCGACGACTATAGGGTCGTCCCCACGACCCCGGGACTAGGTTGGCCAGCCTCCGACATATCCGACGACTATAGGGTCGTCCCCACGACCACGGGCCAAAGTTGACCTGCCGCCGACATGTCCGACGACTATAGGGTCGTCCCCACGACCACGGGCCAAAGCTGGCCAGCCGCCGAAATGTCCGACGACTATAGGGTCGTATCCACGACCCCGGGACTAGGTTGGCCAGCCGCCGACATGTCCGACGACTATAGGGTCGTCCCCACGACCACGGGCCAAAGCTGGCCAGCCGCCGACATGTCCGACGACTATAGGGTCGTCTCCACGACCCCGGGACTAGATTGGCCCGCCACCGTCATGTCCGACGAATATAGGTTCGTGCCTACGACCCTGGGCATACGTTGGCCCGCCGCCGACATGTCCGACGACTATAGGGTCGTCCCCAAGACCACGGGCCAAAGTTGCCCTGCCGCCGACATGTCCGACGACTACAGGGTCGTCCCCACGACCCCGGGTCTAGGTTGGCCCGCCGTCGACATGTCCGACGACAATAGGGTCGTCCCCACGCCCCGGGCCAAAGTTGGCCAGCCGCCGACATGTCCGACGACTATAGGGTCGTCCCCACGACCCCGGGACTAGATTGGCCCGCCACCGTCATGTCCGACGACTATACGGTCGTCCCCACGACCCCGGGACTAGGTTGGCCCGCCGACGACGTGTCCTACGACTATGGGGTCGTCCCCACGACCACGAGACTAGGTTGGCCAGCCGCCGACATGTCCGACGACTATAGGGTCGTCCCCACCACCCCGGGTCTAGGTTGGCCAGCCGCCAACATGTCCGACGACTATAGGGTCGTCCTCACGACCACGGGCCAAAGTTGCCCTGCCGCCGACATGTCCGACGACTATAGGGTCGTCCCCACGACCCCGGGACTAGATTGGCCCGCCACCGTCATGTCCGACGACTATAGGGTCGTCCCGACGACACCGGGGCTAGGTAGGCCCGCCGCCGACTTGTGCCGACGACTATAGGGTCGTCCCCACGACCCCGGGACTAGGTTGGCCCGCCGCCGACTTGTCCGACGACTATAGGATCGTCCCCACGACCCCGGGACTAGATTGGCCCGCCACCGTCATGTCCGACGACTATAGGGTCGGCCCCACGACCCCGGGACTGGGTTGGCCCGCCGCCGACTTGTCCGACGACTATAGGGTCGTCCCCACGACCCTGGGCATACGTTGGCCCGCCGCCGACATGTCCGACGATTATAGGGTCGTCCCCACGATCCCGGGACTAGGTTGGCCAGCCGCCCACATGTCCGACGACAATAGGGTCGTCCCCACGACCCCGGGACTAGATTGGCCCACCACCGTCATGTCCGACGACTATAGGGTCGTCCCGACGACACCGGGGCTAGGTAGGCCCGCCGCCGACTTGTCCGACGACTATAGGGTCGTCCCCACGAACCCGGGACTAGGTTGGCCAGTCACCGACATGTCCGACGACTATAGGGTCGTCCTCACGACCACGGGCCAAAGTTGCCCTGCCGCCGACATGTCCGACGACTATAGGGACGTCCCCACGACCACGGGACTAGGTTGGCCCGCCGCCGACTTGTCCGACGACTATAGGGTCGTGCCTACCACCCCGGGACTAGGATGACCCGCCGCCGACTTTTCCGACGACTATAGGGTCGTACCCACGACCCTGGGCATACGTTGGCCCGCCGCCGACATGTCCGACGATTATAGGGTCGTCCCCACGATCCCGGGACTAGGTTGGCCAGCCGCCCACATGTCCGACGACAATAGGGTCGTCCCCACGACCCCGGGACTAGATTGGCCCACCACCGTCATGTCCGACGACTATAGGGTCGTCTCCACGACCCCGGGACTAGATTGGCCCGCCACCGTCATGTCCGACGAATATAGGTTCGTGCCTACGACCCTGGGCATACGTTGGCCCGCCGCCGACATGTCCGACGACTATAGGGTCGTCCCCAAGACCACGGGCCAAAGTTGCCCTGCCGCCGACATGTCCGACGACTACAGGGTCGTCCCCACGACCCCGGGTCTAGGTTGGCCCGCCGTCGACATGTCCGACGACAATAGGGTCGTCCCCACGCCCCGGGCCAAAGTTGGCCAGCCGCCGACATGTCCGACGACTATAGGGACGTCCCCACGACCCCGGGACTAGATTGGCCCGCCACCGTCATGTCCGACGACTATAGGGTCGTCCCGACGACACCGGGGCTAGGTAGGCCCGCCGCCGACTTGTGCCGACGACTATAGGGTCGTCCCCACGACCCCGGGACTAGGTTGGCCCGCCGCCGACTTGTCCGACGACTATAGGATCGTCCCCACGACCCCGGGACTAGATTGGCCCGCCACCGTCATGTCCGACGACTATAGGGTCGGCCCCACGACCCCGGGACTGGGTTGGCCCGCCGCCGACTTGTCCGACGACTATAGGGTCGTCCCCACGACCCTGGGCATACGTTGGCCCGCCGCCGACATGTCCGACGATTATAGGGTCGTCCCCACGATCCCGGGACTAGGTTGGCCAGCCGCCCACATGTCCGACGACAATAGGGTCGTCCCCACGACCCCGGGACTAGATTGGCCCACCACTGTCATGTCCGACGACTACAGGGTCGTCCCCACGGCCCCGGGAATAGATTGGCCCACCACCGTCATGTCCGACGACTACAGGGTCGTCCCCACGACCCCGGGACTAGGTTGGCCCGCCACCGACTTGTCCGACGACTATAGGGTGGTCCCTCCCACCCCGGAACTAGGTTGGCCAGCCGCCGACATGTCCGACGACTATAGGGTCGTCCCCACGACCTCGGAGCTAGATTCTCCCGCCACCGTCATGTCCGACGACTATAGGGTCGTACCCACGACCCCGAGACTAGATTGGCCCGCCACCGTCATGACCGACGACTATAGGGTCGGCCCCACGACCCCGGGACTGGGTTGGCCCGCCGCCGACTTGTCCGACGACTATAGGGTCGTCCCCACGACCCCGGGACTAGGATGACCCGCCGCCGACTTCTCCGACGACTATAGAGTCGTCCCCACGACCCCGGGACTAGGTTGGCCCGCCACCATCATGTCCGACGATTATAGGGTCGTCCCCACGACCACGGGCCAAAGTTGGCCAGCCGCCGACATGTCCGACGACTATAGGGTCGTCCCCACGACCCCGGGACTAGGTTGGCCCGCCGCCGACTTGTCCGACGACTATAGGGTCGTCCCCACTACCCCGGGACTAGATTGGCCCGCCACCGTCATTTCCGACGACTATAGGGTCGTACCCACGACCCCGGGGCTAGGTAGGCCCGCCGCCGACTTGTGCCGACGACTATAGGGTCGTCCCCACGACCCCGGGACTAGGTTCGCCCGCCGCCGACTTGTCCGACGACTATAGGGTCGTCCCCACGACCAAGGGACTAGATTGGCCCGCCACCATCATGTCCGACGATTATAGGGTCGTCCCCACGACCACGGGCCAAAGTTGGCCAGCCGCCGACATGTCCGACGACTATAGGGTCGTCCCCACGACCCCGGGACTAGGTTGGCCCGCCGCCGACTTGTCCGACGACTATAGGGTCGTCCCCACTACCCCGGGACTAGATTGGCCCGCCACCGTCATTTCCGACGACTATAGGGTCGTACCCACGACCCCGGGACTAGGTTGGCCAGCCGCCGACATGTCCGACGACTATAGGGTCGTCTCCACGACCCCCGGACTAGGTTGGCCCGCCGCCGACATGTCCGACGACTATAGGGTCGTCTCCACGACCGCGGGACTAGGTTGGCCCGCCGCCGAGTTGTCCGACGACTATAGGGTCGTCCCCACGACCCCGCGACTAGGTTGGCCAGGCGCCAACATGTCCAACGACTATAGGGTCATCCCCACGACCCCGGGACTAGGTTGGCCCGCCGCCGACTTGCCCGACGTCTATAGGGTCGTCCCCACGACCCCGGGGCTAGATTGGCCCGCCATCGTTATGTCCGACGACTATAGGTTCGTCCCTACGACCCTGGGCGTACGCTGGCCCGCCGCCGACATGTCCGACGACTATAGGGTCGTCCCCACGATCCCGGGACTAGGTTGGCCAGCCGCCGGCATGTCCGAAGACTATAGGGTCGTCCCCACGACCCCGGGACTAGATTGGCCCGCCACCGTCATGTCCGACGACTATAGGGTCGTCCCCACGACCCCGGGACTAGGTTGGCCCGCCACCATCATGTTCGACGACTATAGGGTCGTCCCCACGACCCCGGGACTAGATTGGCCCGCCACCATCATGTCCGACGACTATAGGGTCGTCCCCACGACCCCGGGACTACATTGGCCCGCCACCGTCATGTCCGACGACTATAGGGTCGTCCCCACGACCCCGGGACTAGGTTGGCCAGCCTCCGACATATCCGACGACTATAGGGTCGTCCCCACGACCACGGGCCAAAGTTGACCTACCGCCGACATGTCCGACGACTATAGGGTCGTCCGCACGACCCCGGGACTAGATTGGCCCGCCACCGTCATGTCCGACGACAATAGGGTCGTCCCCACGACCACGGGCCAAGGCTGTCCCGCCGCCGACATGTCCGACGACTATAGGGTCGTCTCCACGACCCCGGGACTAGATTGGCCTGCCACCATCATGTCCGACGACTATAGGGACGTCCCCACGACCACGGGACTAGGTTGCGCCGCCGCCGACTAGTCCGACGACTATAGGGTCGTCCTCACGACCACGGGCCAAAGTTGCCCTGCCGCCGACATGTCCGACGACTATAGGATCGTCCCCACGACCCCGGGACTAGGTTGGCCAGTCACCGTCATGTCCGACGACTATAGGGTCGTCCTCACGACCACGGGCCAAAGTTGCCCTGCCGCCGACATGTCCGACGACTATAGGGTCGTCCCCACGACCCCGGGACTAGGTTGGCCAGCCTCCGACATATCCGACGACTATAGGGTCGTCCCCACGACCACGGGCCAAAGTTGACCTGCCGCCGACATGTCCGACGACTATAGGGTCGTCCCCACGACCACGGGCCAAAGCTGGCCAGCCGCCGACATGTCCGACGACTATAGGGTCGTATCCACGACCCCGGGACTAGGTTGGCCAGCCGCCGACATGTCCGACGACTATAGGGTCGTCCCCACGACCACGGGCCAAAGCTGGCCAGCCGCCGACATGTCCGACGACTATAGGGTCGTCCCCACGACCCCGGGCCAAAGCTGGCCAACCGCCAACATGTCCGACGGCTATAGGGTCGTCCCCGCGACCCCGGGACTAGGATGGCCCGCCGCCGACTTGTCCGACGACTATAGGGTCGTCTCCACGACCCCGGGACTAGGTTGGCCAGCCGCCGACATGTCCGACGACTATAGGGTCGTCCCCACGACCACGGGCCAAAGTTGCCCTGCCGCCGACATGTCCGACGACTATAGGGTCGTCCTCACGACCACAGGCCAAAGTTGCCCTGCCGCCGACATGTCCGACGACTATAGGGTCGTCCCCACGACCGCGGGTCTAGGTTGGCCCGCCGCCGACTTTTCCGACGACTATAGGGTCGCCCCCACGACCCCAGGACTAGATTGGCCCGCCACCATCATGTCCGACGACTGTAGGGTCGTCCCCACGACCACGGGACTAGGTTGGCCCGCCGCCGACTTGTCCGACGACTATAGGGTCGTCCCCACGAACCCGGGACTAGGTTGGCCAGTCACCGACATGTCCGACGACTATAGGGTCGTCCTCACGACCACGGGCCAAAGTTGCCCTGCCGCCGACATGTCCAACGACTATAGGGTCGTCCCCACGACCCCGGGACTAGGTTGGCCAGCCTCCGACATATCCGACGACTATAGGGTCGTCCCCACGACCACGGGCCAAAGTTGACCTACCGCCGACATGTCCGACGACTATAGGGTCGTCCGCACGACCCCGGGACTAGATTGGCCCGCCACCGTCATGTCCAACGACAATAGGGTCGTCCCCACGACCACGGGCCACAGCTGGCCCGCCGCCGACATGTCCGACGACTATAGGGTCGTCTCCACGACCCCGGGACTAGATTGGCCTGCCACCATAATGTCCGACGACTATAGGGACGTCCCCACGACCACGGGACTAGGTTGGGCCGCCGCCGACTAGTCCGTCGACTATAGGGTCGTCCCAACGACCCCGGGACTAGATTGGCCCGCCACCATCATGTCCGACGACTATAGGGACGTCCCCACGACCACGGGACTAGGTTGGCCCGCCGCCGACTTGTCCGACGACTATAGGGTCGCGCCTACCACCCCGGGACTAGGATGACCCGCCGCCGACTTTTCCGACGACTATAGGGTCGTCCCCACGAACCCGGGACTAGGTTGGCCAGTCACCGACATGTCCGACGACTATAGGGTCGTCCTCACGACCACGGGCCAAAGTTGCCCTGCCGCCGACATGTCCGACGACTATAGGATAGTCCCCACGACCCCGGGACTAGGTTGGCCAGTCACCGACATGTCCGACGACTATAGGGTCGTCCTCACGACCACGGGCCAAAGTTGCCCTGGCGCCGACATGTCCGACGACTATAGGGTCGTCCCCACGACCCCGGGACTAGGTTGGCCAGCCTCCGACATATCCGACGACTATAGGGTCGTCCCCACCACCACGGGCCAAAGTTGACCTGCCGCCGACATGTCCGACGACTATAGGGTCGTCCCCACGACCACGGGCCAAAGCTGGCCAGCCGCCGACATGTCCGACGACTATAGGGTCGTATCCACGACCCCGGGACTAGGTTGGCCAGCCGCCGACATGTCCGACGACTATAGGGTCGTCCCCACGACCACGGGCCAAAGCTGGCCAGCCGCCGACATGTCCGACGACTATAGGGTCGTCTCCACGACCCCGGGACTAGATTGGCCCGCCACCGTCATGTCCGACGAATATAGGTTCGTGCCTACGACCCTGGACATACGTTGGCCCGCCGCCGAAATGTCCGACGACAATAGGGTCGTCCCCACGCCCCGGGCCAAAGTTGGCCAGCCGCCGACATGTCCGACGACTATAGGGTCGTCCCCACGACCCCGGGACTAGATTGGCCCGCCACCGTCATGTCCGACGACTATACGGTCGTCCCCACGACCCCGGGACTAGGTTGGCCCGCCGACGACGTGTCCTACGACTATGGGGTCGTCCCCACGACCACGAGACTAGGTTGGCCAGCCGCCGACATGTCCGACGACTATAGGGTCGTCCCCACCACCCCGGGTCTAGGTTGGCCAGCCGCCGACATGTCCGACGACTATAGGGTCGTCCCCACGACCACGGGCCAAAGTTGCCCTGCCGCCGACATGTCCGACGACTATAGGGTCGTCCCCACGACCCCGGGACTAGATTGGCCCGCCACCGTCATGTCCGACGACAATAGGGTCGTCCCCACGACCACGGGCCAAAGTTGGCCAGCCGCCGACATGTCCGACGACTATAGGGTCGTCCCCACGACCCCGGGACTAGATTGGCCCGCCACTGTCATGTCCGACGACTATACGGTCGTCCCCACGACCCCGGGACTAGGTTGGCCCGCCGACGACGTGTCCTACGACTATGGGGTCGTCCCCACGACCACGAGACTAGGTTGGCCAGCCGCCGACATGTCCGACGACTATAGGGTCGTCCCCACCACCCCGGGTCTAGGTTGGCCAGCCGCCGACATGTCCGACGACTATAGGGTCGTCCCCACGAACACGGGCCAAAGTTGCCCTGCCGCCGACATGTCCGACGACTATAGGGTCGTCCCCACGACCCCGGGACTAGGTTGGCCAGTCACCGACATGTCCGACGACTATAGGGTCGTCCCCACGACCCGGGCCAATGTTGCCATGCCGCCGACATGTCCGACGACTATAGGGTCGTCCCCACGACCCCGGGACTAGGTTGGCCCGCCGCCGACATGTCCGACGACTATAGGGTCGTCCCCACGCCCCGGGCCAAAGTTGGCCAGCCGCCGACATGTCCGACGACTATAGGGTCGTCCCCACGACCCCGGGACTAGGTTGGTCCGCCGCCGACATGTCCGACGTCTAAAGGGTCGTCCCCACGACCCCGGGGCTAGATTGCCCCCGGCACCGTCATGTCCGACGACTATAGGGTCGTCCCCACGACCCCGGGCCAAAGCTGGCCAACCGCCAACATGTCCGACGGCTATAGGGTCGTCCCCGAGACCCCGGGATTAGGATGGCCCGCCGCCGACTTGTCCGACGATTATAGGGTCGTCTCCACGACCCCGGGACTAGGTTGGCCAGCCGCCGACATGTCCGACGACTATAGGGTCGTCCCCACGACCCCGGGACTAGGTTGGTCCGCCGCCGACATGTCCGACGTCTAAAGGGTCGTCCCCACGACCCCGGGGCTAGATTGCCCCCGGCACCGTCATGTCCGACGACTATAGGGTCGTCCCCACGACCCCGGGCCAAAGCTGGCCAACCGCCAACATGTCCGACGGCTATAGGGTCGTCCCCGAGACCCCGGGATTAGGATGGCCCGCCGCCGACTTGTCCGACGATTATAGGGTCGTCTCCACGACCCCGGGACCAGGTTGGCCCGCCGCCGACTTGTCCCGCCGCCGACTTGTCCCGCCGCCGACTTGTCCGACGACTATAGGGTCGTCTCCACGACCCCGGGACTAGGTTGGCCAGTCACCGACATGTCCGACGATTATAGGGTCGTCCCCACGACTCCGGGACTAGGTTGGCCCGCCGCCGACTTGTCCGACGACTATAGGGCCGTCCCCACGACCCCCGGACTAGGTTGGCCCGCCGCCGACTTGTCCGACGACTATAGGGTCGTCCCGACCACCCCGGGACTAGGTTGGCCAGCCGCCGACATGTCCGAAGTCTATAGGGTCGTCCCCTCGACCCCGGGGTTAGATTACCCCGGCACCGTCACGTCCGACGACTATAGGGTCGTCTCCACGACCCCGGGACTAGGTTGGCCAGTCACCGGCATGTCCGACGACTATAGGGTCGTCCCCACGACCCCGGGCCAAAGTTGCCCTGCCGCCGACATGTCCGACAACTATAGGGTCGTCCCCACGACCCCGGGCCAAAGCTGGCCAACCGCCAACATGTCCGACGGCTATAGGGTCGTCCCCGAGACCCCGGGATTAGGATGGCCCGCCGCCGACTTGTCCGACGATTATAGGGTCGTCTCCACGACCCCGGGACTAGGTTGGCCAGCCGCCGACATGTCCGACGACTATAGGGTCGTCCCCACGACCACGGGCCAAAGTTGCCCTGCCGCCGACATGTCCGACGACTATAGGGTCGTCCTCACGACCACGGGCCAAAGTTGCCCTGCCGCCGACATGTCCGACGACTATAGGGTCGTCCCCACGACCGCGGGTCTAGGTTGTCCCGCCGCCGACTTTTCCGACGACTATAGGGTCGCCCCCACGACCCCAGGACTAGATTGGCCCGCCACCATCATGTCCGACGACTGTAGGGTCGTCCCCACGACCCCGGGTCTAGGTTGGCCCGCCGCCGACTTGTCCGACTACTATAGGGTCGTCCCCACGACCCCGGGAGTAGGATGGCCCGCCACCGACTTGTCCGACGACTATAGGGTCGTCCCCACGACCACGGGACTAGGTTGGCCCGCCGCCGACTTGTCCGACGACTATAGGGACGTCCCTACCACCCCGGGACTAGGTTGGCCAGCCGCCGACATGTCCGACGTCTATAGGGTCGTCCCCACGACCCCGGGGCTAGATTGCCCCGGCACCGTCATGTCCGACGACTATAGGGTCGTCCCCACGACCGCGGGACTAGGTTGGCCTGCCGCCGACATGTCCGACGTCTATAGGGTCGTCCCCACGACCCCGGGACAAGATTGGCCCGCCACCGTCATGTCCGACGACTACACGGTCGTCCTCTCGACCCCGGGACTAGATTGGCCCGCCACCGACATGTCCGACGACTATAGGTTCGTCCCCACGACCACGGGACGAGGTTGGCCCGCCGCCGACTTGTCCGACGACTATAGGGTCGTCCCCACGACCCCGGGACTAGGTCGGCCCGCCGCCGACTTGTCCGACGACTATAGGGCCGTCCCCACGACCACGGGCCAAAGTTGCCCTGCCGCCGACATGTCCGACGACTATAGGGTCGTCCCCACGATCCCGGGACTAGGTTGGCCCGCCGCCGACATGTCCGACGACTATAGGGTCGTCCCCACGACCACTGGCCAAAGTTGCCCAGCCGCCGACATGTCCGACGACTATAGGGTCGTGCCTACCACCCCGGGACTAGGATGACCCGCCGCCGACTTTTCCGACGACTATAGGGTCGTCCCCACGAACCCGGGACTAGGTTGGCCAGTCACCGACATGTCCGACGACTATAGGTTCGTCCCCACGGCCCCGGGACTAGGTTGGCCTGCCGCCGACATGTCCGATGACTATAAGGTCGTCTCCACGACCCCGGGACTAGGTTGGCCAGCCGCCGACATGTCCGACGACTATAGGGTCGTCCCCGCGACCACGGGCCAAAGATGCCCTGCCGCCGACATGTCCGACGACTATAGGGTCGTCCCCACGACCCCGGGACTAGGTTGGCCCGCCGTCGACATGTCCGACGACTATAGGGTCGTCCCCACGACCGCGGGTCTAGGTTGGCCCGCCGCCGACTTTTCCGACGACTATAGGTTCGTCCCCACGACCACGGGACGAGGTTGGCCCGCCGCCGACTTGTCCGACGACTATAGGGTCGTCCCCACGACCCCGGGACTAGGTCGGCCCGCCGCCGACTTGTCCGACGACTATAGGGCCGTCCCCACGACCACGGGCCAAAGTTGCCCTGCCGCCGACATGTCCGACGACTATAGGGTCGTCCCCACGATCCCGGGACTAGGTTGGCCCGCCGCCGACATGTCCGACGACTATAGGGTCGTCCCCACGACCACTGGCCAAAGTTGCCCAGCCGCCGACATGTCCGACGACTATAGGGTCGTCCCCATGACCCCGGGACTAGGTTGGCCCGCCGCCGACTTGTCCGACGACTATAGGGTCGTGCCTACCACCCCGGGACTAGGATGACCCGCCGCCGACTTTTCCGACGACTATAGGGTCGTCCCCACGAACCCGGGACTAGGTTCGCCAGTCACCGACATGTCCGACGACTATAGGTTCGTCCCCACGGCCCCGGGACTAGGTTGGCCTGCCGCCGACATGTCCGATGACTATAGGGTCGTCTCCACGAACCCGGGACTAGGTTGGCCAGTCACCGACATGTCCGACGACTATAGGGTCGTCCCCAAGACCACGGGCCAAAGTTGCCCTGCCGCCGACATGTCCGACGACTATAGGGTCGTCCCCACGACCCCGGGTATAGGTTGGCCCGCCGCCGACTTGTCCGACTACTATAGGGTCGTCCCCACGACCCCGGGAGTAGGATGGCCCGCCGCCGACTTGTCCGACGACTATAGGGTCGTCCCCACGACCACGGGACTAGGTTGGCCGCCGCCGACTTGTCCGACGACTATAGGGACGTCCCTACCACCCCGGGACTAGGTTGGCCAGCCGCCGACATGTCCGACGTCTATAGGGTCGTCCCCACGACCCCGGGGCTAGATTGCCCCGGCACCGTCATGTCCGACGACTATAGGGTCGTCCCCACGACCGCGGGACTAGGTTGGCCTGCCGCCGACATGTCCGACGTCTATAGGGTCGTCCCCACGACCCCGGGTCAAGATTGGCCCGCCACCGTCATGTCCGACGACTATACGGTCGTCCCCTCGACCCCGGGAATAGGTTGGCCCGCCGCCGACGTGTCGTACGACTATGGGGTCGACCCCACGACCACGAGACTAGGTTGGCCAGCCGCCGACATGTCCGACGACTATAGGGTCGTCCCCACGACCCCGGGACTAGATTGGCCCGCCACCGTCATGTCCGACGACTATAGGTTCGTCCCTACGACCCTGGGCATACGTTGGCCAGCCGCCGACATGCCCGACGACTATAGGGTCGTCCCCACGACCCCGGGACAAGATTGGCCCGCCACCGTCATGTCCGACGACTACACGGTCGTCCTCTCGACCCCGGGACTAGATTGGCCCGCCACCGTCATGTCCGACGACTATAGGTTCGTCCCCACGACCACGGGACGAGGTTGGCCCGCCGCCGACTTGTCCGACGACTATAGGGTCGTCCCCACGACCCCGGGACTAGGTCGGCCCGCCGCCGACTTGTCCGACGACTATAGGGCCGTCCCCACGACCACGGGCCAAAGTTGCCCTGCCGCCGACATGTCCGACGACTATAGGGTCGTCCCCACGATCCCGGGACTAGGTTGGCCCGCCGCCGAATTGTCCGACGTCTATAGGGTCGTCTCCACGACCCCGGGACTAGGTTGGCCCGCCGCCGACTTGTCCGACGACTGTAGGGTCGTCCCCACGACCCCGGGACTAGGTTGGCCAGCCGCCGACATGTCCGACGACTATACGGTCGTCCCCACGACCACGGGACTAGGTTGGCCCGCCGCCGACTTGTCCGACGACTATAGGGTCGTCCCCACGACCACGGGCCAAAGTTGCCCTGCCGCCGACATGTCCGACGACTATAGGGTCGTCCCCACGAACCCGGGACTACGTTGGCAAGTCACCGACATGTCCGACGACTATAGGGTCGCCCCCACGGCCACGGGCCAAAGTTGCCGTGCCGCCGGCATGTCCGACGACTATAGGGTCGTCCCCATGACCCCGGGTCTAGGTTGGGCCGCCGCTGACTTTTCCGACGACTGTAGGGTCGCCCCCACGACCACAGGACTAGATTGGCCCGCCACCATCATGTCCGACGACTATAGGGTCGTCCCCACGATCACGGGCCAAAGCTGGCCAGCCGCCGACATGTCCGACGACTATAGGGTCGTCTCCACGAACCCGGGACTAGGTTGGCCAGCCGCCGACATGTCCGACGACTATAGGGTCATCCCCACGACCACGGGCCAAAGCTGGCCAGCCGCCGACATGTCCGACGACTATAGGGTCGTCTCCACGACCCCGGCACTAGATTGGCCCGCCACCGTCATGTCCGACGACAATAGGGTCGTCCCCACGACCACGGGCCAAAGCTGGCCAGCCGCCGACATGTCCGACGACTATAGGGTCGTCCCCACGACCCCGGGACTAGGTTGGCCCGCCGCCGACTTGTCCGACGACAATAGGGTCGTCCCCACGGCCCGGGACTAGGTTGGCCAGCCGCAGACATGTCCGACGACTATAGGGTCGTCCCCACGACCCCGGGACTAGATTGGCCCGCCACCATCATGTCCGACGACTATAGGGACGTCCCCACGACCCCGGGTCTAGGTTGGCCCGCCGTCGACATGTCCGACGTCTATAGGGTCGTCCCCTCGACCCCGGGGCTAGATTGCCCCGGCACCGTCACGTCCGACGACTATAGGGTCGTCTCCACGACCCCGGGACTAGGTTGGCCAGTCACCGTCATGTCCGACGACTATAGGGTCGTCCCCACGACCCCGGGACTAGATTGGCCCGGCACCGTCACGTCCGACGACTATAGGGTCGTCCCCACGACCCCGCGACTAGGTTGGCCAGGCGCCAACATGTCCAACGACTATAGGGTCATCCCCACGACCCCGGGACTAGGTTGGCCCGCCGCCGACTTGCCCGACGTCTATAGGGTCGTCCCCACGACCCCGGGGCTAGATTGGCCCGCCATCGTTATGTCCGACGACTATAGGTTCGTCCCTACGACCCTGGGCGTACGCTGGCCCGCCGCCGACATGTCCGACGACTATAGGGTCGTCCCCACGATCCCGGGACTAGGTTGGCCAGCCGCCGGCATGTCCGAAGACTATAGGGTCGTCCCCACGACCCCGGGACTAGATTGGCCCGCCACCGTCATGTCCGACGACTATAGGGTCGTCCCCACGACCCCGGGACTAGGTTGGCCCGCCACCATCATGTTCGACGACTATAGGGTCGTCCCCACGACCCCGGGACTAGATTGGCCCGCCACCATCATGTCCGACGACTATAGGGTCGTCCCCACGACCCCGGGACTACATTGGCCCGCCACCGTCATGTCCGACGACTATAGGGTCGTCCCCACGACCCCGGGACTAGGTTGGCCAGCCTCCGACATATCCGACGACTATAGGGTCGTCCCCACGACCACGGGCCAAAGTTGACCTACCGCCGACATGTCCGACGACTATAGGGTCGTCCGCACGACCCCGGGACTAGATTGGCCCGCCACCGTCATGTCCGACGACAATAGGGTCGTCCCCACGACCACGGGCCAAGGCTGTCCCGCCGCCGACATGTCCGACGACTATAGGGTCGTCTCCACGACCCCGGGACTAGATTGGCCTGCCACCATCATGTCCGACGACTATAGGGACGTCCCCACGACCACGGGACTAGGTTGCGCCGCCGCCGACTAGTCCGACGACTATAGGGTCGTCCTCACGACCACGGGCCAAAGTTGCCCTGCCGCCGACATGTCCGACGACTATAGGATCGTCCCCACGACCCCGGGACTAGGTTGGCCAGTCACCGTCATGTCCGACGACTATAGGGTCGTCCTCACGACCACGGGCCAAAGTTGCCCTGCCGCCGACATGTCCGACGACTATAGGGTCGTCCCCACGACCCCGGGACTAGGTTGGCCAGCCTCCGACATATCCGACGACTATAGGGTCGTCCCCACGACCACGGGCCAAAGTTGACCTGCCGCCGACATGTCCGACGACTATAGGGTCGTCCCCACGACCACGGGCCAAAGCTGGCCAGCCGCCGACATGTCCGACGACTATAGGGTCGTATCCACGACCCCGGGACTAGGTTGGCCAGCCGCCGACATGTCCGACGACTATAGGGTCGTCCCCACGACCACGGGCCAAAGCTGGCCAGCCGCCGACATGTCCGACGACTATAGGGTCGTCCCCACGACCCCGGGCCAAAGCTGGCCAACCGCCAACATGTCCGACGGCTATAGGGTCGTCCCCGCGACCCCGGGACTAGGATGGCCCGCCGCCGACTTGTCCGACGACTATAGGGTCGTCTCCACGACCCCGGGACTAGGTTGGCCAGCCGCCGACATGTCCGACGACTATAGGGTCGTCCCCACGACCACGGGCCAAAGTTGCCCTGCCGCCGACATGTCCGACGACTATAGGGTCGTCCTCACGACCACAGGCCAAAGTTGCCCTGCCGCCGACATGTCCGACGACTATAGGGTCGTCCCCACGACCGCGGGTCTAGGTTGGCCCGCCGCCGACTTTTCCGACGACTATAGGGTCGCCCCCACGACCCCAGGACTAGATTGGCCCGCCACCATCATGTCCGACGACTGTAGGGTCGTCCCCACGACCACGGGACTAGGTTGGCCCGCCGCCGACTTGTCCGACGACTATAGGGTCGTCCCCACGAACCCGGGACTAGGTTGGCCAGTCACCGACATGTCCGACGACTATAGGGTCGTCCTCACGACCACGGGCCAAAGTTGCCCTGCCGCCGACATGTCCAACGACTATAGGGTCGTCCCCACGACCCCGGGACTAGGTTGGCCAGCCTCCGACATATCCGACGACTATAGGGTCGTCCCCACGACCACGGGCCAAAGTTGACCTACCGCCGACATGTCCGACGACTATAGGGTCGTCCGCACGACCCCGGGACTAGATTGGCCCGCCACCGTCATGTCCAACGACAATAGGGTCGTCCCCACGACCACGGGCCACAGCTGGCCCGCCGCCGACATGTCCGACGACTATAGGGTCGTCTCCACGACCCCGGGACTAGATTGGCCTGCCACCATAATGTCCGACGACTATAGGGACGTCCCCACGACCACGGGACTAGGTTGGGCCGCCGCCGACTAGTCCGTCGACTATAGGGTCGTCCCAACGACCCCGGGACTAGATTGGCCCGCCACCATCATGTCCGACGACTATAGGGACGTCCCCACGACCACGGGACTAGGTTGGCCCGCCGCCGACTTGTCCGACGACTATAGGGTCGCGCCTACCACCCCGGGACTAGGATGACCCGCCGCCGACTTTTCCGACGACTATAGGGTCGTCCCCACGAACCCGGGACTAGGTTGGCCAGTCACCGACATGTCCGACGACTATAGGGTCGTCCTCACGACCACGGGCCAAAGTTGCCCTGCCGCCGACATGTCCGAC
The DNA here is from genome assembly GCA_946251845.1 of Andrena fulva. Lineage (NCBI taxonomy): Eukaryota > Metazoa > Arthropoda > Insecta > Hymenoptera > Andrenidae > Andrena > Andrena fulva. The sequence continues at coordinate 1,421,187 of CAMITZ010000126.1, read as the reverse complement.
GACTATAGGATAGTCCCCACGACCCCGGGACTAGGTTGGCCAGTCACCGACATGTCCGACGACTATAGGGTCGTCCTCACGACCACGGGCCAAAGTTGCCCTGGCGCCGACATGTCCGACGACTATAGGGTCGTCCCCACGACCCCGGGACTAGGTTGGCCAGCCTCCGACATATCCGACGACTATAGGGTCGTCCCCACCACCACGGGCCAAAGTTGACCTGCCGCCGACATGTCCGACGACTATAGGGTCGTCCCCACGACCACGGGCCAAAGCTGGCCAGCCGCCGACATGTCCGACGACTATAGGGTCGTATCCACGACCCCGGGACTAGGTTGGCCAGCCGCCGACATGTCCGACGACTATAGGGTCGTCCCCACGACCACGGGCCAAAGCTGGCCAGCCGCCGACATGTCCGACGACTATAGGGTCGTCTCCACGACCCCGGGACTAGATTGGCCCGCCACCGTCATGTCCGACGAATATAGGTTCGTGCCTACGACCCTGGACATACGTTGGCCCGCCGCCGAAATGTCCGACGACTATAGGGTCGTCCCCAAGACCACGGGCCAAAGTTGCCCTGCCGCCGACATGTCCGACGACTACAGGGTCGTCCCCACGACCCCGGGTCTAGGTTGGCCCGCCGTCGACATGTCCGACGACAATAGGGTCGTCCCCACGCCCCGGGCCAAAGTTGGCCAGCCGCCGACATGTCCGACGACTATAGGGTCGTCCCCACGACCCCGGGACTAGATTGGCCCGCCACCGTCATGTCCGACGACTATACGGTCGTCCCCACGACCCCGGGACTAGGTTGGCCCGCCGACGACGTGTCCTACGACTATGGGGTCGTCCCCACGACCACGAGACTAGGTTGGCCAGCCGCCGACATGTCCGACGACTATAGGGTCGTCCCCACCACCCCGGGTCTAGGTTGGCCAGCCGCCGACATGTCCGACGACTATAGGGTCGTCCCCACGACCACGGGCCAAAGTTGCCCTGCCGCCGACATGTCCGACGACTATAGGGTCGTCCCCACGACCCCGGGACTAGGTTGGCCAGTCACCGACATGTCCGACGACTATAGGGTCGTCCCCACGACCCGGGCCAATGTTGCCATGCCGCCGACATGTCCGACGACTATAGGGTCGTCCCCACGACCCCGGGACTAGGTTGGCCCGCCGCCGACATGTCCGACGACTATAGGGTCGTCCCCACGCCCCGGGCCAAAGTTGGCCAGCCGCCGACATGTCCGACGACTATAGGGTCGTCCCCACGACCCCGGGACTAGGTTGGTCCGCCGCCGACATGTCCGACGTCTAAAGGGTCGTCCCCACGACCCCGGGGCTAGATTGCCCCCGGCACCGTCATGTCCGACGACTATAGGGTCGTCCCCACGACCCCGGGCCAAAGCTGGCCAACCGCCAACATGTCCGACGGCTATAGGGTCGTCCCCGAGACCCCGGGATTAGGATGGCCCGCCGCCGACTTGTCCGACGATTATAGGGTCGTCTCCACGACCCCGGGACTAGGTTGGCCAGCCGCCGACATGTCCGACGACTATAGGGTCGTCCCCACGACCCCGGGACTAGGTTGGTCCGCCGCCGACATGTCCGACGTCTAAAGGGTCGTCCCCACGACCCCGGGGCTAGATTGCCCCCGGCACCGTCATGTCCGACGACTATAGGGTCGTCCCCACGACCCCGGGCCAAAGCTGGCCAACCGCCAACATGTCCGACGGCTATAGGGTCGTCCCCGAGACCCCGGGATTAGGATGGCCCGCCGCCGACTTGTCCGACGATTATAGGGTCGTCTCCACGACCCCGGGACCAGGTTGGCCCGCCGCCGACTTGTCCCGCCGCCGACTTGTCCCGCCGCCGACTTGTCCCGCCGCCGACTTGTCCGACGACTATAGGGTCGTCTCCACGACCCCGGGACTAGGTTGGCCAGTCACCGACATGTCCGACGATTATAGGGTCGTCCCCACGACTCCGGGACTAGGTTGGCCCGCCGCCGACTTGTCCGACGACTATAGGGCCGTCCCCACGACCCCCGGACTAGGTTGGCCCGCCGCCGACTTGTCCGACGACTATAGGGTCGTCCCGACCACCCCGGGACTAGGTTGGCCAGCCGCCGACATGTCCGAAGTCTATAGGGTCGTCCCCTCGACCCCGGGGTTAGATTGCCCCGGCACCGTCACGTCCGACGACTATAGGGTCGTCTCCACGACCCCGGGACTAGGTTGGCCAGTCACCGGCATGTCCGACGACTATAGGGTCGTCCCCACGACCCCGGGCCAAAGTTGCCCTGCCGCCGACATGTCCGACAACTATAGGGTCGTCCCCACGACCCCGGGCCAAAGCTGGCCAACCGCCAACATGTCCGACGGCTATAGGGTCGTCCCCGAGACCCCGGGATTAGGATGGCCCGCCGCCGACTTGTCCGACGATTATAGGGTCGTCTCCACGACCCCGGGACTAGGTTGGCCAGCCGCCGACATGTCCGACGACTATAGGGTCGTCCCCACGACCACGGGCCAAAGTTGCCCTGCCGCCGACATGTCCGACGACTATAGGGTCGTCCTCACGACCACGGGCCAAAGTTGCCCTGCCGCCGACATGTCCGACGACTATAGGTTCGTCCCCACGACCGCGGGTCTAGGTTGTCCCGCCGCCGACTTTTCCGACGACTATAGGGTCGCCCCCACGACCCCAGGACTAGATTGGCCCGCCACCATCATGTCCGACGACTGTAGGGTCGTCCCCACGACCCCGGGTCTAGGTTGGCCCGCCGCCGACTTGTCCGACTACTATAGGGTCGTCCCCACGACCCCGGGAGTAGGATGGCCCGCCACCGACTTGTCCGACGACTATAGGGTCGTCCCCACGACCACGGGACTAGGTTGGCCCGCCGCCGACTTGTCCGACGACTATAGGGACGTCCCTACCACCCCGGGACTAGGTTGGCCAGCCGCCGACATGTCCGACGTCTATAGGGTCGTCCCCACGACCCCGGGGCTAGATTGCCCCGGCACCGTCATGTCCGACGACTATAGGGTCGTCCCCACGACCGCGGGACTAGGTTGGCCTGCCGCCGACATGTCCGACGTCTATAGGGTCGTCCCCACGACCCCGGGACAAGATTGGCCCGCCACCGTCATGTCCGACGACTACACGGTCGTCCTCTCGACCCCGGGACTAGATTGGCCCGCCACCGTCATGTCCGACGACTATAGGTTCGTCCCCACGACCACGGGACGAGGTTGGCCCGCCGCCGACTTGTCCGACGACTATAGGGTCGTCCCCACGACCCCGGGACTAGGTCGGCCCGCCGCCGACTTGTCCGACGACTATAGGGCCGTCCCCACGACCACGGGCCAAAGTTGCCCTGCCGCCGACATGTCCGACGACTATAGGGTCGTCCCCACGATCCCGGGACTAGGTTGGCCCGCCGCCGACATGTCCGACGACTATAGGGTCGTCCCCACGACCACTGGCCAAAGTTGCCCAGCCGCCGACATGTCCGACGACTATAGGGTCGTGCCTACCACCCCGGGACTAGGATGACCCGCCGCCGACTTTTCCGACGACTATAGGGTCGTCCCCACGAACCCGGGACTAGGTTGGCCAGTCACCGACATGTCCGACGACTATAGGTTCGTCCCCACGGCCCCGGGACTAGGTTGGCCTGCCGCCGACATGTCCGATGACTATAAGGTCGTCTCCACGACCCCGGGACTAGGTTGGCCAGCCGCCGACATGTCCGACGACTATAGGGTCGTCCCCGCGACCACGGGCCAAAGATGCCCTGCCGCCGACATGTCCGACGACTATAGGGTCGTCCCCACGACCCCGGGACTAGGTTGGCCCGCCGTCGACATGTCCGACGACTATAGGGTCGTCCCCACGACCGCGGGTCTAGGTTGGCCCGCCGCCGACTTTTCCGACGACTATAGGTTCGTCCCCACGACCACGGGACGAGGTTGGCCCGCCGCCGACTTGTCCGACGACTATAGGGTCGTCCCCACGACCCCGGGACTAGGTCGGCCCGCCGCCGACTTGTCCGACGACTATAGGGCCGTCCCCACGACCACGGGCCAAAGTTGCCCTGCCGCCGACATGTCCGACGACTATAGGGTCGTCCCCACGATCCCGGGACTAGGTTGGCCCGCCGCCGACATGTCCGACGACTATAGGGTCGTCCCCACGACCACTGGCCAAAGTTGCCCAGCCGCCGACATGTCCGACGACTATAGGGTCGTCCCCACGACCCCGGGACTAGGTTGGCCCGCCGCCGACTTGTCCGACGACTATAGGGTCGTGCCTACCACCCCGGGACTAGGATGACCCGCCGCCGACTTTTCCGACGACTATAGGGTCGTCCCCACGAACCCGGGACTAGGTTCGCCAGTCACCGACATGTCCGACGACTATAGGTTCGTCCCCACGGCCCCGGGACTAGGTTGGCCTGCCGCCGACATGTCCGATGACTATAGGGTCGTCTCCACGAACCCGGGACTAGGTTGGCCAGCCACCGACATGTCCGACGACTATAGGGTCGTCCCCAAGACCACGGGCCAAAGTTGCCCTGCCGCCGACATGTCCGACGACTATAGGGTCGTCCCCACGACCCCGGGTCTAGGTTGGCCCGCCGCCGACTTGTCCGACTACTATAGGGTCGTCCCCACGACCCCGGGAGTAGGATGGCCCGCCGCCGACTTGTCCGACGACTATAGGGTCGTCCCCACGACCACGGGACTAGGTTGGCCGCCGCCGACTTGTCCGACGACTATAGGGACGTCCCTACCACCCCGGGACTAGGTTGGCCAGCCGCCGACATGTCCGACGTCTATAGGGTCGTCCCCACGACCCCGGGGCTAGATTGCCCCGGCACCGTCATGTCCGACGACTATAGGGTCGTCCCCACGACCGCGGGACTAGGTTGGCCTGCCGCCGACATGTCCGACGTCTATAGGGTCGTCCCCACGACCCCGGGTCAAGATTGGCCCGCCACCGTCATGTCCGACGACTATACGGTCGTCCCCTCGACCCCGGGAATAGGTTGGCCCGCCGCCGACGTGTCGTACGACTATGGGGTCGACCCCACGACCACGAGACTAGGTTGGCCAGCCGCCGACATGTCCGACGACTATAGGGTCGTCCCCACGACCCCGGGACTAGATTGGCCCGCCACCGTCATGTCCGACGACTATAGGTTCGTCCCTACGACCCTGGGCATACGTTGGCCAGCCGCCGACATGCCCGACGACTATAGGGTCGTCCCCACGACCCCGGGACAAGATTGGCCCGCCACCGTCATGTCCGACGACTACACGGTCGTCCTCTCGACCCCGGGACTAGATTGGCCCGCCACCGTCATGTCCGACGACTATAGGTTCGTCCCCACGACCACGGGACGAGGTTGGCCCGCCGCCGACTTGTCCGACGACTATAGGGTCGTCCCCACGACCCCGGGACTAGGTCGGCCCGCCGCCGACTTGTCCGACGACTATAGGGCCGTCCCCACGACCACGGGCCAAAGTTGCCCTGCCGCCGACATGTCCGACGACTATAGGGTCGTCCCCACGATCCCGGGACTAGGTTGGCCCGCCGCCGAATTGTCCGACGTCTATAGGGTCGTCTCCACGACCCCGGGACTAGGTTGGCCCGCCGCCGACTTGTCCGACGACTGTAGGGTCGTCCCCACGACCCCGGGACTAGGTTGGCCAGCCGCCGACATGTCCGACGACTATACGGTCGTCCCCACGACCACGGGACTAGGTTGGCCCGCCGCCGACTTGTCCGACGACTATAGGGTCGTCCCCACGACCACGGGCCAAAGTTGCCCTGCCGCCGACATGTCCGACGACTATAGGGTCGTCCCCACGAACCCGGGACTACGTTGGCAAGTCACCGACATGTCCGACGACTATAGGGTCGCCCCCACGGCCACGGGCCAAAGTTGCCGTGCCGCCGGCATGTCCGACGACTATAGGGTCGTCCCCATGACCCCGGGTCTAGGTTGGGCCGCCGCTGACTTTTCCGACGACTGTAGGGTCGCCCCCACGACCACAGGACTAGATTGGCCCGCCACCATCATGTCCGACGACTATAGGGTCGTCCCCACGATCACGGGCCAAAGCTGGCCAGCCGCCGACATGTCCGACGACTATAGGGTCGTCTCCACGAACCCGGGACTAGGTTGGCCAGCCGCCGACATGTCCGACGACTATAGGGTCATCCCCACGACCACGGGCCAAAGCTGGCCAGCCGCCGACATGTCCGACGACTATAGGGTCGTCTCCACGACCCCGGCACTAGATTGGCCCGCCACCGTCATGTCCGACGACAATAGGGTCGTCCCCACGACCACGGGCCAAAGCTGGCCAGCCGCCGACATGTCCGACGACTATAGGGTCGTCCCCACGACCCCGGGACTAGGTTGGCCCGCCGCCGACTTGTCCGACGACTATAGGGTCGTCCCCACGGCCCGGGACTAGGTTGGCCAGCCGCAGACATGTCCGACGACTATAGGGTCGTCCCCACGACCCCGGGACTAGATTGGCCCGCCACCATCATGTCCGACGACTATAGGGACGTCCCCACGACCCCGGGTCTAGGTTGGCCCGCCGTCGACATGTCCGACGTCTATAGGGTCGTCCCCTCGACCCCGGGGCTAGATTGCCCCGGCACCGTCACGTCCGACGACTATAGGGTCGTCTCCACGACCCCGGGACTAGGTTGGCCAGTCACCGGCATGTCCGACGACTATAGGGTCGTCCCCACGACCCCGGGCCAAATTTGCGCTGCCGCCGACATGTCCGACGACTATAGGGTCGTCCCCACGAACCCGGGCCAAAGCTGGCCAGCCGCCAACATGTCCGACGACTATAGGGTCGTCCCCACGACCGCGGGTCTAGGTTGGCCCGCCGCCGACTTTTCCGACGACTATAGGGTCGTCCCCACGACCACGGGCCAAAGCTGGCCAGCCGCCGACATGTCCGACGACTATAGGGTCGTCTCCACGACCCCGGCACTAGATTGGCCCGCCACCGTCATGTCCGACGACAATAGGGTCGTCCCCACGACCACGGGCCAAAGCTGGCCAGCCGCCGACATGTCCGACGACTATAGGGTCGTCCCCACGACCCCGGGACTAGGTTGGCCCGCCGCCGACTTGTCCGACGACTATAGGGTCGTCCCCACGACCACGGGCCAAAGTTGACCTGCCGCCGACATGTCCGACGACTATAGGGTCGTCCCCACGACCCCGGGACTAGATTGGCCCGCCACCGTCATGTCCGACGACTATAGGGTCGCCCCCACGACCACGGGCCAAAGTTGCCCTACCGCCGACATGTCCGACGACTATAGGGTCGTCCCCACGACCCCGGGTCTAGGTTGGCCCGCCGCCGACTTTTCCGACGACTATAGGGTCGTCCCCACGACCCCGGGAGTAGGTTGGCCCGCCGCCGACTTGTCCGACGGCTATAGGGTCGTCCCCACGACACCGGATCTAGGTTGGCCCGCCGCCGACTTTTCCGACGACTATAGGGTCGTCCCCACGACCCCGGGAGTATGTTGGCCCGCCGCCGACTTGTCCGACGGTATAGGGTCGTCCCCACGACCCCGGGACTAGGTTGGCCCGCCGCCGACTTGTCCGACGACTATAGGGTCGTCTCCACGACCCCGGGACTAGGTTGGCCAGCCGCCGACATGTCCGACGACTATAGGGTCGTCCCCGCGACCACGGGCCAAAGATGCCCGGCCGCCGACATGTCCGACGACTATAGGGTCGTCCCCACGATCCCGCGACTAGGTTGGCCAGCCGCCGACATGTCCGACGACAATAGGGTCGTCCCCACGACCCCGGGACTAGATTGGCCCGCCACAGTCATGTCCGACGACTATAGGGTCGTCCCCACGACCACGGGCCAAAGTTGCCCTGCCGCCGACATGTCCGACGACTATAGGGTCATCCCCACTACCCCGGGCCAAAGCTGGCCAGCCGCCAACATGTCCGACGACTATAGGGTCGTCCCCACGACTCCGGGACTAGGTTGGCCCGCCACCGTCATGTCCGACGACTATGGGTTCGTCCCTACGACCCCGGGACTAGGTTGGCCAGTCACCGACCTGTCCGACGACTATAGGGTCGTCCCAACGACCCCGGGACTAGATTGGCCCGCCACCGTCATGTCCGACGACTATAGGGTCGTCTCCACGACCCCGGGACTAGGTTGGCCAGTCACCGACATGTCCGACGACTATAGGGTCGTCCCAACGACCCCGGGACTAGGTTGGCCCGCCACCGTCATGTCCGACGACTATGGGTTCGTCCATACGACCCCGGGACTAGGTTGGCCAGTCACCGACATGTCCGACGACTATAGGGTCGTCCCAACGACCCCGGGACTAGATTGGCCCGCCACCGTCATGTCCGACGACTATAGGGTCGTCCCCACGACCCCGGGACTAGGTTGGCCAGCCGCCGACTTGTCCGACGACTATACGGTCGTCCCCACGACCACGGGAGTAGGTTGGCCCGCCGCCGACTTGTCCGACGACTATAGGGTCGTCCCTACCACCCCGGGACTAGGTTGGCCAGCCGCCGACATGTCCGACGTCTATAGGGTCGTCCCCACGACCCCGGGGCTAGGTTGGCCCGCCGCCGACTTGTCCGACGACTATAGGGTCGTCCCCACGACCCCGGGACTAGGTCGGCCCGCCGCCGTCTTGTCCGACGACTATAGGGTCGTCCCCACGACCACGGGCCAAAGCTGGCCAGCCGCCGACATGTCCGACGACTATAGGGTCGTCCCAACGACCCCGGGACTAGATTGGCCCGCCACCGTCATGTCCGACGACTATAGGGTCGTCTCCACGACCCCGGGACTAGGTTGGCCAGTCACCGACATGTCCGACGACTATAGGGTCGTCCCAACGACCCCGGGACTAGGTTGGCCCGCCACCGTCATGTCCGACGACTATAGGGTCGTCCCCACGACCCCGGGACTAGGTTGGCCAGCCGCCGACTTGTCCGACGACTATACGGTCGTCCCCACGACCACGGGAGTAGGTTGGCCCGCCGCCGACTTGTCCGACGACTATAGGGTCGTCCCTACCACCCCGGGACTAGGTTGGCCAGCCGCCGACATGTCCGACGTCTATAGGGTCGTCCCCACGACCCCGGGGCTAGGTTGGCCCGCCGCCGACATGTCCGACGACTATAGGGTCGTCCCAACGACCCCGGGACTAGATTGGCCCGCCACCGTCATGTCCGACGACTATAGGGTCGTCTCCACGACCCCGGGACTAGGTTGGCCAGTCACCGACATGTCCGACGACTATAGGGTCGTCCCAACGACCCCGGGACTAGGTTGCCCTGCCACCGTCATGTCCGACGACTATAGGGTCGTCCCCACGACCCCGGGACTAGGTTGGCCAGTCCCCGACATGTCCGACGACTATAGGGTCGTCCTCACGACCACGGGCCAAAGTTGCCCTGCCGCCGACATGTCCGACGACTATAGGGTCGTCCCCACGACCGCGGGTCTAGGTTGGCCCGCCGCCGACTTTTCCGACGACTATAGGGTCGCCCCCACGACCCCAGGACTAGATTGGCCCGCCACCATCATGTCCGACGACTATAGGGTCGTCCCCACGACCCCGGGCCAAAGCTGGCCAGCCGCCAACATGTCCGACGACTATAGGGACGTCCCCACGACCCCGGGACTAGGTTGGCCAGCCGCCGACATGTCCGACGACTATACGGTGGTCCCCACGACCACGGGACTAGGTTGGCCCGCCGCCGACTTGTCCGACGACTATAGGGTCGTCCCCACGACCACGGGCCAAAGTTGCCCTGCCGCCGACATGTCCGACGACTATAGGGTCGTCCCCACGAACCCGGGACTACGTTGGCCAGTCACCGACATGTCCGACGACTATAGGGTCGCCCCCACGACCACGGGCCAAAGTTGCCGTGCCGCCGGCATGTCCGACGACTATAGGGTCGTCCCCACGACCCCGGGTCTAGGTTGGCCCGCCGCCGACTTTTCCGACGACTGTAGGGTCGCCCCCACGACCCCAGGACTAGATTGGCCCGCCACCATCATGTCCGACGACTATAGGGTCGTCCCCACGATCACGGGCCAATGCTGGCCAGCCGCCGACATGTCCGACGACTATAGGGTCGTCTCCACGAACCCGGGACTAGGTTGGCCAGCCGCCGACATGTCCGACGACTATAGGGTCGTCCCCACGACCACGGGCCAAAGCTGGCCAGCCGCCGACATGTCCGACGACTATAGGGTCGTCTCCACGACCCCGGCACTAGATTGGCCCGCCACCGTCATGTCCGACGACAATAGGGTCGTCCCCACGACCACGGGCCAAAGCTGGCCAGCCGCCGACATGTCCGACGACTATAGGGTCGTCCCCACGACCCCGGGACTAGGTTGGCCCGCCGCCGACTTGTCCGACGACTATAGGGTCGTCCCCACGGCCCGGGACTAGGTTGGCCAGCCGCAGACATGTCCGACGACTATAGGGTCGTCTCCACGACCCCGGGACTAGATTGGCCCGCCACCATCATGTCCGACGACTATAGGGACGTCCCCACGACCCCGGGTCTAGGTTGGCCCGCCGTCGACATGTCCGACGTCTATAGGGTCGTCCCCTCGACCCCGGGGCTAGATTGGCCCGCCACCGTCATGTCCGACGACAATAGGGTCGTCCCCACGACCACGGGCCAAAGCTGGCCAGCCGCCGACATGTCCGACGACTATAGGGTCGTCCCCACGACCCCGGGACTAGGTTGGCCCGCCGCCGACTTGTCCGACGACTATAGGGTCGTCTCCACGACCCCGGGACTAGGTTGGCCAGCCGCCGATATGTCCGACGACTATAGGGTCGTCCCCACGACCCCGGGACTAGGTTGGCCAGTCACCGACATGTCCGACGACTATAGGGTCGTCCTCACGACCACGGGCCAAAGTTGCCCTGCCGCCGACATGTCCGACGACTATAGGGTCGTCCCCACGACCGCGGGTCTAGGTTGGCCCGCCGCCGACTTTTCCGACGACTATAGGGTCGTCCCCACGACCACGGGCCAAAGCTGGCCAGCCGCCGACATGTCCGACGACTATAGGGTCGTCTCCACGACCCCGGCACTTGATTGGCCCGCCACCGTCATGTCCGACGACAATAGGGTCGTCCCCACGACCACGGGCCAAAGCTGGCCAGCCGCCGACATGTCCGACGACTATAGTGTCGTCCCCACGACCCCGGGACTAGGTTGGCCCGCCGCCGACTTGTCCGACGACTATAGGGTCGTCCCCACGACCACGGGCCAAAGTTGACCTGCCGCCGACATGTCCGACGACTATAGGGTCGTCCCCACGACCCCGGGACTAGATTGGCCCGCCACCGTCATGTCCGACGACTATAGGGTCGCCCCCACGACCACGGGCCAAAGTTGCCCTGCCGCCGACATGTCCGACGACTATAGGGTCGTCCCCACGACCCCGGGTCTAGGTTGGCCCGCCGCCGACTTTTCCGACGACTATAGGGTCGTCCCCACGACCCCGGGAGTAGGTTGGCCCGCCGCCGACTTGTCCGACGGCTATAGGGTCGTCCCCACGACACCGGATCTAGGTTGGCCCGCCGCCGACTTTTCCGACGACTATAGGGTCGTCCCCACGACCCCGGGAGTATGTTGGCCCGCCGCCGACTTGTCCGACGGTATAGGGTCGTCCCCACGACCCCGGGACTAGGTTGGCCCGCCGCCGACTTGTCCGACGACTATAGGGTCGTCTCCACGACCCCGGGACTAGGTTGGCCAGCCGCCGACATGTCCGACGACTATAGGGTCGTCCCCGCGACCACGGGCCAAAGATGCCCGGCCGCCGACATGTCCGACGACTATAGGGTCGTCCCCACGATCCCGCGACTAGGTTGGCCAGCCGCCGACATGTCCGACGAAAATAGGGTCGTCCCCACGACCCCGGGACTAGATTGGCCCGCCACAGTCATGTCCGACGACTATAGGGTCGTCCCCACGACCACGGGCCAAAGTTGCCCTGCCGCCGACATGTCCGACGACTATAGGGTCATCCCCACTACCCCGGGCCAAAGCTGGCCAGCCGCCAACATGTCCGACGACTATAGGGTCGTCCCCACGACCCCGGGACTAGGTTGGCCCGCCACCGTCATGTCCGAAGACTATGGGTTCGTCCCTACGACCCCGGGACTAGGTTGGCCAGTCACCGACATGTCCGACGACTATAGGGTCGTCCCAACGACCCCGGGACTAGATTGGCCCGCCACCGTCATGTCCGACGACTATAGGGTCGTCTCCACGACCCCGGGGCTAGGTTGGCCAGTCACCGACATGTCCGACGACTATAGGGTCGTCCCAACGACCCCGGGACTAGGTTGGCCCGCCACCGTCATGTCCGACGACTATGGGTTCGTCCCTACGACCCCGGGACTAGGTTGGCCAGTCACCGACATGTCCGACGACTATAGGGTCGTCCCAACGACCCCGGGACTAGATTGGCCCGCCACCGTCATGTCCGACGACTATAGGGTCGTCCCCACGACCCCGGGACTAGGTTGGCCAGCCGCCGACTTGTCCGACGACTATACGGTCGTCCCCACGACCACGGGAGTAGGTTGGCCCGCCGCCGACTTGTCCGACGACTATAGGGTCGTCCCTACCACCCCGGGACTAGGTTGGCCAGCCGCCGACATGTCCGACGTCTATAGGGTCGTCCCCACGACCCCGGGGCTAGGTTGGCCCGCCGCCGACTTGTCCGACGACTATAGGGTCGTCCCCACGACCCCGGCACTAGGTCGGCCCGCCGCCGTCTTGTCCGACGACTATAGGGTCGTCCCCACGACCCCGGGACTAGATTGGCCCGCCACCGTCATGTCCGACGTCTATAGGGTCGTCTCCACGACCCCGGGACTAGGTTGGCCCGCCGCCGACTTGTCCGACGACTATAGAGTCGTCCCCACGACCCCGGGACTAGGTTGGGCCGCCGCCGACTAGTCCGACGACTATAGGGTCGTCCCAACGACCCCGGGACTAGATTGGCCCGCCACCATAATGTCCGACGACTATAGGGACGTCCCCACGACCACGGGACTAGGTTGGCCCGCCGCCGACTTGTCCGACGACTATAGGGTCGTGCCTACCACCCCGGGACTAGGATGACCCGCCGCCGACTTTTCCGACGACTATAGGGTCGTCCCCACGAACCCGGGACTACGTTGGCCAGTCACCGACATGTCCGACGACTATAGGGTCGCCCCCACGACCACGGGCCAAAGTTGCCCTGCCGCCGACATGTCCGACGACTATAGGGTCGTCCGCACGACCCCGGGACTAGATTGGCCCGCCACCGTCATGTCCGACGACAAAAGGGTCGTCCCCACGACCACGGGTCAAAGCTGGCCAGCCGCCGACATGTCCGACGACTATAGGGTCGTCTCCACGACCCCGGGACTAGGTTGGCCAACCGCCGACATGTCCGACGACTATAGGGTCGTCCCCACGACCGCGGGCCAAAGCTGGCCAGCCGCCGACATGTCCGACGACTATAGGGTCGTCTCCACGACCCCGGGACTAGATTGGCCCGCCACCGTCATGTCCGACGACAATAGGGTCGTCCCCACGACCACGGGCCAAAGCTGGCCAGCCGCCGACATGTCCGACGACTATAGGGTCGTCCCCACGACTCCGGGACTAGGTTGGCCCGCCGCCGACTTGTCCGACGACTATAGGGTCGTCTCCACGACCCCGGGACTAGGTTGGCCAGCCGCCGATATGTCCGACGACTATAGGGTCGTCCCCGCGACCACGGGCCAAAGATGCCCTGCCGCCGACATGTCCGACGACTATAGGGTCGTCCCCACGACCCCGGGACTAGGTTGGCCCGCCGCCGACATGTCCGACGTCTATAGGGTCGTCTCCACCACCCCGGGACTAGGTTGGCCAGCCGCCGACATGTCCGACGTCTATAGGGTCGTCCCCACGACCCCGGGGCTAGATTGCCCCGGCACCGTCATGTCCGACGACTATAGGGTCGTCCCCACGACCCAGGGACCAGGTTGGCCCGCCGCCGACTTGTCCCGCCGCCGATTTGTCCGACGAATATAGGGTCGTCTCCACGACCCCGGGACTAGGTTGGCCAGTCACCGACATGTCCGACGACTATAGGGTCGTCCCCACGACCCCGGGACTAGGTCGGCCCGCCGCCGACTTGTCCGACGACTATAGGGTCGTCCCCACGACCACGGGCCAAAGTTGCCCTGCCGCCGTCATGTCCGACGACTACAGGATCGTCCCCACGACCCCCGGACTTGATTGCCCCGCCACCGTCATGTCCGACGACTATAGGGTCGTCCCCACGACCCCGGGACTAGGTTGGCCCGCCGCCGACATGTCCGACGACTATAGGGTCGTCCCCACGCCCCGGGCCAAAGTTGGCCAGCCGCCGACATGTCCGACGACTATAGGGTCGTCCCCAAGACCCCGGGAATAGGTTGGCCCGCCGCCGACATGTCCGACGTCTAAAGGGTCGTCCCCACGACCCCGGGGCTAGATTGCCCCGGCACCGTCATGTCCGACGACTATAGGGTCGTCCCCACGACCCAGGGACCAGGTTGGCCCGCCGCCGACTTGTCCCGCCGCCGACTTGTCCGACGAATATAGGGTCGTCTCCACGACCCCGGGACTATGTTGGCCAGTCACCGACATGTCCGACGACTATAGGGTCGTCCCCACGACCCCGGGACTAGGTTGGCCCGCCGCCGACATGTCCGACGACTATAGGGTCGTCCCCGCGACCACGGGCCAACGATGCCCTGCCGCCGACATGTCCGACGACTATAGGGTCGTCCCCACGACCCCGGGACTAGGTCGGCCCGCCGCCGACTTGTCCGACGACTATAGGGTCGTCCCCACGACCACGGGCCAAAGTTGCCCTGCCGCCGTCATGTCCGACGACTACAGGATCGTCCCCACGACCCCCGGACTTGATTGCCCCGCCACCGTCATGTCCGACGACTATAGGGTCGTCCCCACGACCCCGGGACTAGGTTGGCCCGCCGCCGACATGTCCGACGACTATAGGGTCGTCCCCACGACCACGGGCCAAAGTTGCCCTGCCGCCGTCATGTCCGACGACTACAGGATCGTCCCCACGACCCCCGGACTTGATTGCCCCGCCACCGTCATGTCCGACGACTATAGGGTCGTCTCCACGACCCCGGGACTAGGTTGGCCAGCCGCCGACATGTCCGACGACTATAGGGTCGTCCCCGCGACCACGGGCCAAAGATGCCCTGCCGCCGACATGTCCGACGACTATAGGGTCGTCCCCACGACCCCGGGACTAGGTCGGCCCGCCGCCGACTTGTCCGACGACTATAGGGTCGTCCCCACGACCACGGGCCAAAGTTGCCCTGCCGCCGTCATGTCCGACGACTACAGGATCGTCCCCACGACCCCCGGACTTGATTGCCCCGCCACCGTCATGTCCGACGACTATACGGTCGTCCCCACGACCACGGGAGTAGGTTGGCCCGCCGCCGACTTGTCCGATGACTATAGGGTCGTCCCTACCACCCCGGGACTAGGTTGGCCAGCCGCCGACATGTCCGACGTCTATAGGGTCGTCCCCACGACCCCGGGGCTAGGTTGGCCCGCCGCCGACTTGTCCGACGACTATAGGGTCGTCCCCACGACCCCGGGACTAGGTCGGCCCGCCGCCGTCATGTCCGACGACTATAGGGTCGTCTACACGACCCCGGGACTAGGTTGGCCCGCCGCCGACTTGTCCGACGACTATAGGGTCGTCCCCACGACCACTGGCCAAAGTTGCCCAGCCGCCGACATGTCCGACGACTATAGGGCCGTCCCCACGACCCCGGGCCAAAGTTGCCCTGCCGCCGACATGTCAGACGACTATAGGGTCGTCCCCACGACCCCGGGACTAGGTTGGCCCGCCGCCGACATGTCCGACGTCTATAGGGTCGTCCCCACGACCCCGGGGCTAGATTGCCCCGGCACCGTCATGTCCGACAACTATAGGGTCGTCTCCACGACCCCGGGACTAGATTGGCCCGCCACCGTCATGTCCGACGACTATGGGTTCGTCCCTACGACCCTGGGCATACGTTGGCCCGCCGCCGACATGTCCGCCGACTATAGGGTCGTCCCCACGATCCCGGGACTAGGTTGGCCAGCCGCCGACATGTCCGACGACTATAGGGTCGTCCCCACGGCCCCAGGAATAGATTGGCCCACCACCGTCATGTCCGACGACTATAGGGACGTCCCCACGACCACGGGACTAGGTTGGGCCGCCGCCGACTAGTCCGACGACTATAGGGTCGTCCTCACGACCACGGGCCAAAGTTGCCCTGCCGCCGACATGTCCGACGACTATAGGATCGTCCCCACGACCCCGGGACTGGGTTGGCCCGCCGCCGACTTGTCCGACGACTATAGGGTCGTCCCCACGACCCCGGGACTAGGATGACCCGCCGCCGACTTCTCCGACGACTATAGAGTCGTCCCCACGACCCCGGGACTAGGTTGGCCCGCCACCATCATGTCCGACGATTATAGGGTCGTCCCCACGACCACGGGCCAAAGTTGGCCAGCCGCCGACATGTCCGACGACTATAGGGTCGTCCCCACGACCCCGGGACTAGGTTGGCCCGCCGCCGACTTGTCCGACGACTATAGGGTCGTCCCCACTACCCCGGGACTAGATTGGCCCGCCACCGTCATTTCCGACGACTATAGGGTCGCACCCACGACCCCGGGGCTAGGTAGGCCCGCCGCCGACTTGTGCCGACGACTATAGGGTCGTCCCCACGACCCCGGGACTAGGTTCGCCCGCCGCCGACTTGTCCGACGACTATAGGGTCGTCCCCACGACCCCGGGACTAGATTGGCCCGCCACCATCATGTCCGACGATTATAGGGTCGTCCCCACGACCACGGGCCAAAGTTGGCCAGCCGCCGACATGTCCGACGACTATAGGGTCGTCCCCACGACCCCGGGACTAGGTTGGCCCGCCGCCGACTTGTCCGACGACTATAGGGTCGTCCCCACTACCCCGGGACTAGATTGGCCCGCCACCGTCATTTCCGACGACTATAGGGTCGTACCCACGACCCCGGGACTAGGTTGGCCAGCCGCCGACATGTCCGACGACTATAGGGTCGTCTCCACGACCCCCGGACTAGGTTGGCCCGCCGCCGACATGTCCGACGACTATAGGGTCGTCTCCACGACCGCGGGACTAGGTTGGCCCGCCGCCGAGTTGTCCGACGACTATAGGGTCGTCCCCACGACCCCGCGACTAGGTTGGCCAGGCGCCAACATGTCCAACGACTATAGGGTCATCCCCACGACCCCGGGACTAGGTTGGCCCGCCGCCGACTTGCCCGACGTCTATAGGGTCGTCCCCACGACCCCGGGGCTAGATTGGCCCGCCATCGTTATGTCCGACGACTATAGGTTCGTCCCTACGACCCTGGGCGTACGCTGGCCCGCCGCCGACATGTCCGACGACTATAGGGTCGTCCCCACGATCCCGGGACTAGGTTGGCCAGCCGCCGGCATGTCCGAAGACTATAGGGTCGTCCCCACGACCCCGGGACTAGATTGGCCCGCCACCGTCATGTCCGACGACTATAGGGTCGTCCCCACGACCCCGGGACTAGGTTGGCCCGCCACCATCATGTTCGACGACTATAGGGTCGTCCCCACGACCCCGGGACTAGATTGGCCCGCCACCATCATGTCCGACGACTATAGGGTCGTCCCCACGACCCCGGGACTACATTGGCCCGCCACCGTCATGTCCGACGACTATAGGGTCGTCCCCACGACCCCGGGACTAGGTTGGCCAGCCTCCGACATATCCGACGACTATAGGGTCGTCCCCACGACCACGGGCCAAAGTTGACCTACCGCCGACATGTCCGACGACTATAGGGTCGTCCGCACGACCCCGGGACTAGATTGGCCCGCCACCGTCATGTCCGACGACAATAGGGTCGTCCCCACGACCACGGGCCAAGGCTGTCCCGCCGCCGACATGTCCGACGACTATAGGGTCGTCTCCACGACCCCGGGACTAGATTGGCCTGCCACCATCATGTCCGACGACTATAGGGACGTCCCCACGACCACGGGACTAGGTTGCGCCGCCGCCGACTAGTCCGACGACTATAGGGTCGTCCTCACGACCACGGGCCAAAGTTGCCCTGCCGCCGACATGTCCGACGACTATAGGATCGTCCCCACGACCCCGGGACTAGGTTGGCCAGTCACCGTCATGTCCGACGACTATAGGGTCGTCCTCACGACCACGGGCCAAAGTTGCCCTGCCGCCGACATGTCCGACGACTATAGGGTCGTCCCCACGACCCCGGGACTAGGTTGGCCAGCCTCCGACATATCCGACGACTATAGGGTCGTCCCCACGACCACGGGCCAAAGTTGACCTGCCGCCGACATGTCCGACGACTATAGGGTCGTCCCCACGACCACGGGCCAAAGCTGGCCAGCCGCCGACATGTCCGACGACTATAGGGTCGTATCCACGACCCCGGGACTAGGTTGGCCAGCCGCCGACATGTCCGACGACTATAGGGTCGTCCCCACGACCACGGGCCAAAGCTGGCCAGCCGCCGACATGTCCGACGACTATAGGGTCGTCCCCACGACCCCGGGCCAAAGCTGGCCAACCGCCAACATGTCCGACGGCTATAGGGTCGTCCCCGCGACCCCGGGACTAGGATGGCCCGCCGCCGACTTGTCCGACGACTATAGGGTCGTCTCCACGACCCCGGGACTAGGTTGGCCAGCCGCCGACATGTCCGACGACTATAGGGTCGTCCCCACGACCACGGGCCAAAGTTGCCCTGCCGCCGACATGTCCGACGACTATAGGGTCGTCCTCACGACCACAGGCCAAAGTTGCCCTGCCGCCGACATGTCCGACGACTATAGGGTCGTCCCCACGACCGCGGGTCTAGGTTGGCCCGCCGCCGACTTTTCCGACGACTATAGGGTCGCCCCCACGACCCCAGGACTAGATTGGCCCGCCACCATCATGTCCGACGACTGTAGGGTCGTCCCCACGACCACGGGACTAGGTTGGCCCGCCGCCGACTTGTCCGACGACTATAGGGTCGTCCCCACGAACCCGGGACTAGGTTGGCCAGTCACCGACATGTCCGACGACTATAGGGTCGTCCTCACGACCACGGGCCAAAGTTGCCCTGCCGCCGACATGTCCGACGACTATAGGGACGTCCCCACGACCACGGGACTAGGTTGGCCCGCCGCCGACTTGTCCGACGACTATAGGGTCGCGCCTACCACCCCGGGACTAGGATGACCCGCCGCCGACTTTTCCGACGACTATAGGGTCGTCCCCACGAACCCGGGACTAGGTTGGCCAGTCACCGACATGTCCGACGACTATAGGGTCGTCCTCACGACCACGGGCCAAAGTTGCCCTGCCGCCGACATGTCCGACGACTATAGGGACGTCCCCACGACCACGGGACTAGGTTGGCCCGCCGCCGACTTGTCCGACGACTATAGGGTCGTGCCTACCACCCCGGGACTAGGATGACCCGCCGCCGACTTTTCCGACGACTATAGGGTCGTACCCACGAAACCGGGACTAGATTGGCCAGCCGCCGACATGTCCGACGACTATAGGGTCGTCCCCACCACCCCGGGTCTAGGTTGGCCAGCCGCCGACATGTCCGACGACTATAGGGTCGTCCCCACGACCACGGGCCAAAGTTGCCCTGCCGCCGACATGTCCGACGACTATAGGGTCGTCCTCACGACCACGGGCCAAAGTTGCCCTGCCGCCGACATGTCCGACGACTATAGGATCGTCCCCACGACCCCGGGACTAGGTTGGCCAGTCACCGACATGTCCGACGACTATAGGGTCGTCCTCACGACCACGGGCCAAAGTTGCCCTGCCGCCGACATGTCCGACGACTATAGGGTCGTCCCCACGACCCCGGGACTAGGTTGGCCAGCCTCCGACATATCCGACGACTATAGGGTCGTCCCCACGACCACGGGCCAAAGTTGACCTGCCGCCGACATGTCCGACGACTATAGGGTCGTCCCCACGACCACGGGCCAAAGCTGGCCAGCCGCCGACATGTCCGACGACTATAGGGTCGTATCCACGACCCCGGGACTAGGTTGGCCAGCCGCCGACATGTCCGACGACTATAGGGTCGTCCCCACGACCACGGGCCAAAGCTGGCCAGCCGCCGACATGTCCGACGACTATAGGGTCGTCTCCACGACCCCGGGACTAGATTGGCCCGCCACCGTCATGTCCGACGAATATAGGTTCGTGCCTACGACCCTGGGCATACGTTGGCCCGCCGCCGACATGTCCGACGACTATAGGGTCGTCCCCAAGACCACGGGCCAAAGTTGCCCTGCCGCCGACATGTCCGACGACTACAGGGTCGTCCCCACGACCCCGGGTCTAGGTTGGCCCGCCGTCGACATGTCCGACGACAATAGGGTCGTCCCCACGCCCCGGGCCAAAGTTGGCCAGCCGCCGACATGTCCGACGACTATAGGGTCGTCCCCACGACCCCGGGACTAGATTGGCCCGCCACCGTCATGTCCGACGACTATACGGTCGTCCCCACGACCCCGGGACTAGGTTGGCCCGCCGACGACGTGTCCTACGACTATGGGGTCGTCCCCACGACCACGAGACTAGGTTGGCCAGCCGCCGACATGTCCGACGACTATAGGGTCGTCCCCACCACCCCGGGTCTAGGTTGGCCAGCCGCCGACATGTCCGACGACTATAGGGTCGTCCTCACGACCACGGGCCAAAGTTGCCCTGCCGCCGACATGTCCGACGACTATAGGATAGTCCCCACGACCCCGGGACTAGGTTGGCCAGTCACCGACATGTCCGACGACTATAGGGTCGTCCTCACGACCACGGGCCAAAGTTGCCCTGGCGCCGACATGTCCGACGACTATAGGGTCGTCCCCACGACCCCGGGACTAGGTTGGCCAGCCTCCGACATATCCGACGACTATAGGGTCGTCCCCACGACCACGGGCCAAAGTTGACCTGCCGCCGACATGTCCGACGACTATAGGGTCGTCCCCACGACCACGGGCCAAAGCTGGCCAGCCGCCGACATGTCCGACGACTATAGGGTCGTATCCACGACCCCGGGACTAGGTTGGCCAGCCGCCGACATGTCCGACGACTATAGGGTCGTCCCCACGACCACGGGCCAAAGCTGGCCAGCCGCCGACATGTCCGACGACTATAGGGTCGTCTCCACGACCCCGGGACTAGATTGGCCCGCCACCGTCATGTCCGACGAATATAGGTTCGTGCCTACGACCCTGGACATACGTTGGCCCGCCGCCGAAATGTCCGACGACTATAGGGTCGTCCCCAAGACCACGGGCCAAAGTTGCCCTGCCGCCGACATGTCCGACGACTATAGGGTCGTCCCCACGACCCCGGGACTAGGTGGGCCAGTCACCGACATGTCCGACGACTATAGGGTCGTCCCCACGACCCGGGCCAAAGTTGACCTGCCGCCGACATGTCCGACGACTATAGGGTCGTCCCCACGACCCCGGGACTAGGTTGGCCTGCCGCCGACATGTCCAACGACTATAGGGTCGTCCCCACGACCCCGGGACTAGGTTGGCCCGCCGCCGACTTGTCCGACGACTATAGGGTCGTGCCTACCACCCCGGGACTAGGATGACCCGCCGCCGACTTTTCCGACGACTATAGGGTCGTCCCCACGAACCCGGGACTAGGTTCGCCAGTCACCGACATGTCCGACGACTATAGGTTCGTCCCCACGGCCCCGGGACTAGGTTGGCCTGCCGCCGACATGTCCGATGACTATAGGGTCGTCTCCACGAACCCGGGACTAGGTTGGCCAGTCACCGACATGTCCGACGACTATAGGGTCGTCCCCAAGACCACGGGCCAAAGTTGCCCTGCCGCCGACATGTCCGACGACTATAGGGTCGTCCCCACGACCCCGGGTCTAGGTTGGCCCGCCGCCGACTTGTCCGACTACTATAGGGTCGTCCCCACGACCCCGGGAGTAGGATGGCCCGCCGCCGACTTGTCCGACGACTATAGGGTCGTCCCCACGACCACGGGACTAGGTTGGCCGCCGCCGACTTGTCCGACGACTATAGGGACGTCCCTACCACCCCGGGACTAGGTTGGCCAGCCGCCGACATGTCCGACGTCTATAGGGTCGTCCCCACGACCCCGGGGCTAGATTGCCCCGGCACCGTCATGTCCGACGACTATAGGGTCGTCCCCACGACCGCGGGACTAGGTTGGCCTGCCGCCGACATGTCCGACGTCTATAGGGTCGTCCCCACGACCCCGGGTCAAGATTGGCCCGCCACCGTCATGTCCGACGACTATACGGTCGTCCCCTCGACCCCGGGAACAGGTTGGCCCGCCGCCGACGTGTCGTACGACTATGGGGTCGACCCCACGACCACGAGACTAGGTTGGCCAGCCGCCGACATGTCCGACGACTATAGGGTCGTCCCCACGACCCCGGGACTAGATTGGCCCGCCACCGTCATGTCCGACGACTATAGGTTCGTCCCTACGACCCTGGGCATACGTTGGCCAGCCGCCGACATGCCCGACGACTATAGGGTCGTCCCCACGACCCCGGGACAAGATTGGCCCGCCACCGTCATGTCCGACGACTATAGGGTCGTCCCCACGACCACGGGCCAAAGCTGGCCAGCCGCCGACATGTCCGACGACTATAGGGTCGTCCCCACGACCCCGGGCCAAAGCTGGCCAACCGCCAACATGTCCGACGGCTATAGGGTCGTCCCCGCGACCCCGGGACTAGGATGGCCCGCCGCCGACTTGTCCGACGACTATAGGGTCGTCTCCACGACCCCGGGACTAGGTTGGCCAGCCGCCGACATGTCCGACGACTATAGGGTCGTCCCCACGACCACGGGCCAAAGTTGCCCTGCCGCCGACATGTCCGACGACTATAGGGTCGTCCTCACGACCACAGGCCAAAGTTGCCCTGCCGCCGACATGTCCGACGACTATAGGGTCGTCCCCACGACCGCGGGTCTAGGTTGGCCCGCCGCCGACTTTTCCGACGACTATAGGGTCGCCCCCACGACCCCAGGACTAGATTGGCCCGCCACCATCATGTCCGACGACTGTAGGGTCGTCCCCACGACCACGGGACTAGGTTGGCCCGCCGCCGACTTGTCCGACGACTATAGGGTCGTCCCCACGAACCCGGGACTAGGTTGGCCAGTCACCGACATGTCCGACGACTATAGGGTCGTCCTCACGACCACGGGCCAAAGTTGCCCTGCCGCCGACATGTCCAACGACTATAGGGTCGTCCCCACGACCCCGGGACTAGGTTGGCCAGCCTCCGACATATCCGACGACTATAGGGTCGTCCCCACGACCACGGGCCAAAGTTGACCTACCGCCGACATGTCCGACGACTATAGGGTCGTCCGCACGACCCCGGGACTAGATTGGCCCGCCACCGTCATGTCCAACGACAATAGGGTCGTCCCCACGACCACGGGCCAAAGCTGGCCCGCCGCCGACATGTCCGACGACTATAGGGTCGTCTCCACGACCCCGGGACTAGATTGGCCTGCCACCATAATGTCCGACGACTATAGGGACGTCCCCACGACCACGGGACTAGGTTGGGCCGCCGCCGACTAGTCCGTCGACTATAGGGTCGTCCCAACGACCCCGGGACTAGATTGGCCCGCCACCATCATGTCCGACGACTATAGGGACGTCCCCACGACCACGGGACTAGGTTGGCCCGCCGCCGACTTGTCCGACGACTATAGGGTCGCGCCTACCACCCCGGGACTAGGATGACCCGCCGCCGACTTTTCCGACGACTATAGGGTCGTCCCCACGAACCCGGGACTAGGTTGGCCAGTCACCGACATGTCCGACGACTATAGGGTCGTCCTCACGACCACGGGCCAAAGTTGCCCTGCCGCCGACATGTCCGAGGACTATAGGGACGTCCCCACGACCACGGGACTAGGTTGGCCCGCCGCCGACTTGTCCGACGACTATAGGGTCGTGCCTACCACCCCGGGACTAGGATGACCCGCCGCCGACTTTTCCGACGACTATAGGGTCGTACCCACGAAACCGGGACTAGATTGGCCAGCCGCCGACATGTCCGACGACTATAGGGTCGTCCCCACCACCCCGGGTCTAGGTTGGCCAGCCGCCGACATGTCCGACGACTATAGGGTCGTCCCCACGACCACGGGCCAAAGTTGCCCTGCCGCCGACATGTCCGACGACTACAGGGTCGTCCCCACGACCCCGGGTCTAGGTTGGCCCGCCGTCGACATGTCCGACGACAATAGGGTCGTCCCCACGCCCCGGGCCAAAGTTGGCCAGCCGCCGACATGTCCGACGACTATAGGGTCGTCCCCACGACCCCGGGACTAGATTGGCCCGCCACCGTCATGTCCGACGACTATACGGTCGTCCCCACGACCCCGGGACTAGGTTGGCCCGCCGACGACGTGTCCTACGACTATGGGGTCGTCCCCACGACCACGAGACTAGGTTGGCCAGCCGCCGACATGTCCGACGACTATAGGGTCGTCCCCACCACCCCGGGTCTAGGTTGGCCAGCCGCCGACATGTCCGACGACTATAGGGTCGTCCTCACGACCACGGGCCAAAGTTGCCCTGCCGCCGACATGTCCGACGACTATAGGATAGTCCCCACGACCCCGGGACTAGGTTGGCCAGTCACCGACATGTCCGACGACTATAGGGTCGTCCTCACGACCACGGGCCAAAGTTGCCCTGGCGCCGACATGTCCGACGACTATAGGGTCGTCCCCACGACCCCGGGACTAGGTTGGCCAGCCTCCGACATATCCGACGACTATAGGGTCGTCCCCACGACCACGGGCCAAAGTTGACCTGCCGCCGACATGTCCGACGACTATAGGGTCGTCCCCACGACCACGGGCCAAAGCTGGCCAGCCGCCGACATGTCCGACGACTATAGGGTCGTATCCACGACCCCGGGACTAGGTTGGCCAGCCGCCGACATGTCCGACGACTATAGGGTCGTCCCCACGACCACGGGCCAAAGCTGGCCAGCCGCCGACATGTCCGACGACTATAGGGTCGTCTCCACGACCCCGGGACTAGATTGGCCCGCCACCGTCATGTCCGACGAATATAGGTTCGTGCCTACGACCCTGGACATACGTTGGCCCGCCGCCGAAATGTCCGACGACTATAGGGTCGTCCCCAAGACCACGGGCCAAAGTTGCCCTGCCGCCGACATGTCCGACGACTATAGGGTCGTCCCCACGACCCCGGGACTAGGTTGGCCAGTCACCGACATGTCCGACGACTATAGGGTCGTCCCCACGACCCGGGCCAAAGTTGACCTGCCGCCGACATGTCCGACGACTATAGGGTCGTCCCCACGACCCCGGGACTAGGTTGGCCTGCCGCCGACATGTCCAACGACTATAGGGTCGTCCCCACGACCCCGGGACTAGGTTGGCCCGCCGCCGACTTGTCCGACGACTATAGGGTCGTCCACACGACCCGGGCCAAAGTTGACCGGCCGCCGACATGTCCGACGACTATAGGGTCATCCCCACGACCCCGGGACTAGGTTGGTCTGCCGCCGACATGTCCGACGATTATAGGGTCGTCCCCACGACCCCGGGACAAGATTGGCCCGCCACCGTCACGTCCGACGACTATACGGTCGTCCCCACGACCCCGGGACTAGGTTGGCCTGCCGCCGACATGTCCGACGACTATAGGGTCGTCCCCAAGACCCCGGGACAAGATTGGCCCGCCACCGACATGTCCGACGACTTTAGGGTCGTCCCCACGACCCCGGGTCTAGGTTGGCCCGCCGCCGACTTGTCCGACGACTATAGGGTCGTCCCCACGACCCCGGGAGTAGGATGGCCCGCCGCCGACTTGTCCGACGACTATAGGGTCGTCCCCACGATCCCGGGACTAGGTTGGCCAGCCGCCGACATGTCCGACGACTATACGGTCGTCCCCACGGCCACGGGACTAGGTTGGCCCGCCGCCGACTTGTCCGACGACTATAGGGACGTCCCTACCACCCCGGGACTAGGTTGCCCAGCCGCCGACATGTCCGACGTCTATAGGGTCGTCCCCACGACCCCGGGGCTAGATTGCCCCGGCACCGTCATGTCCGACGACTATAGGGTCGTCCCCACGACCCCGGGACTAGGTTGGCCCGCCGCCGACATGTCCGACGACTATAGGGTCGTCCCCACGCCCCGGGCCAAAGTTGGCCAGCCGCCGACATGTCCGACGACTATAGGGTCGTCCCCACGACCCCGGGACTAGGTTGGTCCGCCGCCGACATGTCCGACGTCTAAAGGGTCGTCCCCACGACCCCGGGGCTAGATTGCCCCCGGCACCGTCATGTCCGACGACTATAGGGTCGTCCCCACGACCCCGGGCCAAAGCTGGCCAACCGCCAACATGTCCGACGGCTATAGGGTCGTCCCCGAGACCCCGGGATTAGGATGGCCCGCCGCCGACTTGTCCGACGATTATAGGGTCGTCTCCACGACCCCGGGACTAGGTTGGCCAGCCGCCGACATGTCCGACGACTATAGGGTCGTCCCCACGACCCCGGGACTAGGTTGGTCCGCCGCCGACATGTCCGACGTCTAAAGGGTCGTCCCCACGACCCCGGGGCTAGATTGCCCCCGGCACCGTCATGTCCGACGACTATAGGGTCGTCCCCACGACCCCGGGCCAAAGCTGGCCAACCGCCAACATGTCCGACGGCTATAGGGTCGTCCCCGAGACCCCGGGATTAGGATGGCCCGCCGCCGACTTGTCCGACGACTATAGGGCCGTCCCCACGACCCCCGGACTAGGTTGGCCCGCCGCCGACTTGTCCGACGACTATAGGGTCGTCCCGACCACCCCGGGACTAGGTTGGCCAGCCGCCGACATGTCCGAAGTCTATAGGGTCGTCCCCTCGACCCCGGGGTTAGATTGCCCCGGCACCGTCACGTCCGACGACTATAGGGTCGTCTCCACGACCCCGGGACTAGGTTGGCCAGTCACCGGCATGTCCGACGACTATAGGGTCGTCCCCACGACCCCGGGCCAAAGTTGCCCTGCCGCCGACATGTCCGACAACTATAGGGTCGTCCCCACGACCCCGGGCCAAAGCTGGCCAACCGCCAACATGTCCGACGGCTATAGGGTCGTCCCCGAGACCCCGGGATTAGGATGGCCCGCCGCCGACTTGTCCGACGATTATAGGGTCGTCTCCACGACCCCGGGACTAGGTTGGCCAGCCGCCGACATGTCCGACGACTATAGGGTCGTCCCCACGACCACGGGCCAAAGTTGCCCTGCCGCCGACATGTCCGACGACTATAGGGTCGTCCTCACGACCACGGGCCAAAGTTGCCCTGCCGCCGACATGTCCGACGACTATAGGGTCGTCCCCACGACCGCGGGTCTAGGTTGTCCCGCCGCCGACATGTCCGACGTCTATAGGGTCGTCCCCACGACCCCGGGGCTAGATTGCCCCGGCACCGTCATGTCCGACGACTATAGGGTCGTCCCCACGACCGCGGGACTAGGTTGGCCTGCCGCCGACATGTCCGACGTCTATAGGGTCGTCCCCACGACCCCGGGTCAAGATTGGCCCGCCACCGTCATGTCCGACGACTATACGGTCGTCCCCTCGACCCCGGGAATAGGTTGGCCCGCCGCCGACGTGTCGTACGACTATGGGGTCGACCCCACGACCACGAGACTAGGTTGGCCAGCCGCCGACATGTCCGACGACTATAGGGTCGTCCCCACGACCCCGGGACTAGATTGGCCCGCCACCGTCATGTCCGACGACTATAGGTTCGTCCCTACGACCCTGTGCATACGTTGGCCAGCCGCCGACATGCCCGACGACTATAGGGTCGTCCCCACGACCCCGGGACAAGATTGGCCCGCCACCGTCATGTCCGACGACTACACGGTCGTCCTCTCGACCCCGGGACTAGATTGGCCCGCCACCGTCATGTCCGACGACTATAGGTTCGTCCCCACGACCACGGGACGAGGTTGGCCCGCCGCCGACTTGTCCGACGACTATAGGGTCGTCCCCACGACCCCGGGACTAGGTCGGCCCGCCGCCGACTTGTCCGACGACTATAGGGCCGTCCCCACGACCACGGGCCAAAGTTGCCCTGCCGCCGACATGTCCGACGACTATAGGGTCGTCCCCACGATCCCGGGACTAGGTTGGCCCGCCGCCGACATGTCCGACGACTATAGGGTCGTCCCCACGACCACTGGCCAAAGTTGCCCAGCCGCCGACATGTCCGACGACTATAGGGTCGTGCCTACCACCCCGGGACTAGGATGACCCGCCGCCGACTTTTCCGACGACTATAGGATCGTCCCCACGAACCCGGGACTAGGTTGGCCAGTCACCGACATGTCCGACGACTATAGGTTCGTCCCCACGGCCCCGGGACTAGGTTGGCCTGCCGCCGACATGTCCGATGACTATAAGGTCGTCTCCACGACCCCGGGACTAGGTTGGCCAGCCGCCGACATGTCCGACGACTATAGGGTCGTCCCCGCGACCACGGGCCAAAGATGCCCTGCCGCCGACATGTCCGACGACTATAGGGTCGTCCCCACGACCCCGGGACTAGGTTGGCCCGCCGTCGACATGTCCGACGACTATAGGGTCGTCCCCACGACCGCGGGTCTAGGTTGGCCCGCCGCCGACTTTTCCGACGACTATAGGTTCGTCCCCACGACCACGGGACGAGGTTGGCCCGCCGCCGACTTGTCCGACGACTATAGGGTCGTCCCCACGACCCCGGGACTAGGTCGGCACGCCGCCGACTTGTCCGACGACTATAGGGCCGTCCCCACGACCACGGGCCAAAGTTGCCCTGCCGCCGACATGTCCGACGACTATAGGGTCGTCCCCACGATCCCGGGACTAGGTTGGCCCGCCGCCGACATGTCCGACGACTATAGGGTCGTCCCCACGACCACTGGCCAAAGTTGCCCAGCCGCCGACATGTCCGACGACTATAGGGTCGTCCCCACGACCCCGGGACTAGGTTGGCCCGCCGCCGACTTGTCCGACGACTATAGGGTCGTGCCTACCACCCCGGGACTAGGATGACCCGCCGCCGACTTTTCCGACGACTATAGGGTCGTCCCCACGAACCCGGGACTAGGTTCGCCAGTCACCGACATGTCCGACGACTATAGGTTCGTCCCCACGGCCCCGGGACTAGGTTGGCCTGCCGCCGACATGTCCGATGACTATAGGGTCGTCTCCACGAACCCGGGACTAGGTTGGCCAGTCACCGACATGTCCGACGACTATAGGGTCGTCCCCAAGACCACGGGCCAAAGTTGCCCTGCCGCCGACATGTCCGACGACTATAGGGTCGTCCCCACGACCCCGGGTCTAGGTTGGCCCGCCGCCGACTTGTCCGACTACTATAGGGTCGTCCCCACGACCCCGGGAGTAGGATGGCCCGCCGCCGACTTGTCCGACGACTATAGGGTCGTCCCCACGACCACGGGACTAGGTTGGCCGCCGCCGACTTGTCCGACGACTATAGGGACGTCCCTACCACCCCGGGACTAGGTTGGCCAGCCGCCGACATGTCCGACGTCTATAGGGTCGTCCCCACGACCCCGGGACTAGATTGGCCCGCCACCGTCATGTCCGACGACTATAGGTTCGTCCCTACGACCCTGGGCATACGTTGGCCAGCCGCCGACATGCCCGACGACTATAGGGTCGTCCCCACGACCCCGGGACAAGATTGGCCCGCCACCGTCATGTCCGACGACTACACGGTCGTCCTCTCGACCCCGGGGCTAGATTGCCCCGGCACCGTCATGTCCGACGACTATAGGGTCGTCCCCACGACCGCGGGACTAGGTTGGCCTGCCGCCGACATGTCCGACGTCTATAGGGTCGTCCCCACGACCCCGGGTCAAGATTGGCCCGCCACCGTCATGTCCGACGACTATACGGTCGTCCCCTCGACCCCGGGAATAGGTTGGCCCGCCGCCGACGTGTCGTACGACTATGGGGTCGACCCCACGACCACGAGACTAGGTTGGCCAGCCGCCGACATGTCCGACGACTATAGGGTCGTCCCCACGACCCCGGGACTAGATTGGCCCGCCACCGTCATGTCCGACGACTATAGGTTCGTCCCCACGACCACGGGACGAGGTTGGCCCGCCGCCGACTTGTCCGACGACTATAGGGTCGTCCCCACGACCCCGGGACTAGGTCGGCCCGCCGCCGACTTGTCCGACGACTATAGGGCCGTCCCCACGACCACGGGCCAAAGTTGCCCTGCCGCCGACATGTCCGACGACTATAGGGTCGTCCCCACGATCCCGGGACTAGGTTGGCCCGCCGCCGAATTGTCCGACGTCTATAGGGTCGTCTCCACGACCCCGGGACTAGGTTGGCCCGCCGCCGACTTGTCCGACGACTGTAGGGTCGTCCCCACGACCCCGGGACTAGGTTGGCCAGCCGCCGACATGTCCGACGACTATACGGTCGTCCCCACGACCACGGGACTAGGTTGGCCCGCCGCCGACTTGTCCGACGACTATAGGGTCGTCCCCACGACCACGGGCCAAAGTTGCCCTGCCGCCGACATGTCCGACGACTATAGGGTCGTCCCCACGAACCCGGGACTACGTTGGCAAGTCACCGACATGTCCGACGACTATAGGGTCGCCCCCACGGCCACGGGCCAAAGTTGCCGTGCCGCCGGCATGTCCGACGACTATAGGGTCGTCCCCATGACCCCGGGTCTAGGTTGGGCCGCCGCTGACTTTTCCGACGACTGTAGGGTCGCCCCCACGACCACAGGACTAGATTGGCCCGCCACCATCATGTCCGACGACTATAGGGTCGTCCCCACGATCACGGGCCAAAGCTGGCCAGCCGCCGACATGTCCGACGACTATAGGGTCGTCTCCACGAACCCGGGACTAGGTTGGCCAGCCGCCGACATGTCCGACGACTATAGGGTCATCCCCACGACCACGGGCCAAAGCTGGCCAGCCGCCGACATGTCCGACGACTATAGGGTCGTCTCCACGACCCCGGCACTAGATTGGCCCGCCACCGTCATGTCCGACGACAATAGGGTCGTCCCCACGACCACGGGCCAAAGCTGGCCAGCCGCCGACATGTCCGACGACTATAGGGTCGTCCCCACGACCCCGGGACTAGGTTGGCCCGCCGCCGACTTGTCCGACGACTATAGGGTCGTCCCCACGGCCCGGGACTAGGTTGGCCAGCCGCAGACATGTCCGACGACTATAGGGTCGTCCCCACGACCCCGGGACTAGATTGGCCCGCCACCATCATGTCCGACGACTATAGGGACGTCCCCACGACCCCGGGTCTAGGTTGGCCCGCCGTCGACATGTCCGACGTCTATAGGGTCGTCCCCTCGACCCCGGGGCTAGATTGCCCCGGCACCGTCACGTCCGACGACTATAGGGTCGTCTCCACGACCCCGGGACTAGGTTGGCCAGTCACCGGCATGTCCGACGACTATAGGGTCGTCCCCACGACCCCGGGCCAAATTTGCGCTGCCGCCGACATGTCCGACGACTATAGGGTCGTCCCCACGAACCCGGGCCAAAGCTGGCCAGCCGCCAACATGTCCGACGACTATAGGGTCGTCCCCACGACCCCGGGACTAGGTTGGCCAGTCACCGACATGTCCGACGACTATAGGGTCGTCCTCACGACCACGGGCCAAAGTTGCCCTGCCGCCGACATGTCCGACGACTATAGGGTCGTCCCCACGACCGCGGGTCTAGGTTGGCCCGCCGCCGACTTTTCCGACGACTATAGGGTCGTCCCCACGACCACGGGCCAAAGCTGGCCAGCCGCCGACATGTCCGACGACTATAGGGTCGTCTCCACGACCCCGGCACTAGATTGGCCCGCCACCGTCATGTCCGACGACAATAGGGTCGTCCCCACGACCACGGGCCAAAGCTGGCCAGCCGCCGACATGTCCGACGACTATAGGGTCGTCCCCACGACCCCGGGACTAGGTTGGCCCGCCGCCGACTTGTCCGACGACTATAGGGTCGTCCCCACGACCACGGGCCAAAGTTGACCTGCCGCCGACATGTCCGACGACTATAGGGTCGTCCCCACGACCCCGGGACTAGATTGGCCCGCCACCGTCATGTCCGACGACTATAGGGTCGCCCCCACGACCACGGGCCAAAGTTGCCCTACCGCCGACATGTCCGACGACTATAGGGTCGTCCCCACGACCCCGGGTCTAGGTTGGCCCGCCGCCGACTTTTCCGACGACTATAGGGTCGTCCCCACGACCCCGGGAGTAGGTTGGCCCGCCGCCGACTTGTCCGACGGCTATAGGGTCGTCCCCACGACACCGGATCTAGGTTGGCCCGCCGCCGACTTTTCCGACGACTATAGGGTCGTCCCCACGACCCCGGGAGTATGTTGGCCCGCCGCCGACTTGTCCGACGGTATAGGGTCGTCCCCACGACCCCGGGACTAGGTTGGCCCGCCGCCGACTTGTCCGACGACTATAGGGTCGTCTCCACGACCCCGGGACTAGGTTGGCCAGCCGCCGACATGTCCGACGACTATAGGGTCGTCCCCGCGACCACGGGCCAAAGATGCCCGGCCGCCGACATGTCCGACGACTATAGGGTCGTCCCCACGATCCCGCGACTAGGTTGGCCAGCCGCCGACATGTCCGACGACAATAGGGTCGTCCCCACGACCCCGGGACTAGATTGGCCCGCCACAGTCATGTCCGACGACTATAGGGTATTCCCCACGACCACGGGCCAAAGTTGCCCTGCCGCCGACATGTCCGACGACTATAGGGTCATCCCCACTACCCCGGGCCAAAGCTGGCCAGCCGCCAACATGTCCGACGACTATAGGGTCGTCCCCACGACTCCGGGACTAGGTTGGCCCGCCACCGTCATGTCCGACGACTATAGGGTCGTCCCAACGACCCCGGGACTAGATTGGCCCGCCACCGTCATGTCCGACGACTATAGGGTCGTCCCCACGACCCCGGGACTAGGTTGGCCAGCCGCCGACTTGTCCGACGACTATACGGTCGTCCCCACGACCACGGGAGTAGGTTGGCCCGCCGCCGACTTGTCCGACGACTATAGGGTCGTCCCTACCACCCCGGGACTAGGTTGGCCAGCCGCCGACATGTCCGACCTCTATAGGGTCGTCCCCACGACCCCGGGGCTAGGTTGGCCCGCCGCCGACTTGTCCGACGACTATAGGGTCGTCCCCACGACCCCGGGACTAGGTCGGCCCGCCGCCGTCTTGTCCGACGACTATAGGGTCGTCCCCACGACCACGGGCCAAAGTTGCCCTGCCACCGTCATGTCCGACGACTATAGGGTCGTCCCCACGAACCCGGGACTACGTTGGCCAGTCACCGACATGTCCGACGACTATAGGGTCGCCCCCACGACCACGGGCCAAAGTTGCCCTGCCGCCGACATGTCCGACGACTATAGGGTCGTCCGCACGACCCCGGGACTAGATTGGCCCGCCACCGTCATGTCCGACGACAATAGGGTCGTCCCCACGACCACGGGTCAAAGCTGGCCAGCCGCCGACATGTCCGACGACTATAGGGTCGTCTCCACGACCCCGGGACTAGGTTGGCCAACCGCCGACATGTCCGACGACTATAGGGTCGTCCCCACGACCGCGGGCCAAAGCTGGCCAGCCGCCGACATGTCCGACGACTATAGGGTCGTCTCCACGACCCCGGGACTAGATTGGCCCGCCACCGTCATGTCCGACGACAATAGGGTCGTCCCCACGACCACGGGCCAAAGCTGGCCAGCCGCCGACATGTCCGACGACTATAGGGTCGTCCCCACGACCCCGGGACTAGGTTGGCCCGCCGCCGACTTGTCCGACGACTATAGGGTCGTCTCCACGACCCCGGGACTAGGTTGGCCAGCCGCCGATATGTCCGACGACTATAGTGTCGTCCCCGCGACCACGGGCCAAAGATGCCCTGCCGCCGACATGTCCGACGACTATAGGGTCGTCCCCACGACCCCGGGACTAGGTTGGCCCGCCGCCGACATGTCCGACGTCTATAGGGTCGTCTCCACCACCCCGGGACTAGGTTGGCCAGCCGCCGAAATGTCCGACGTCTATAGGGTCGTCCCCACGACCCCGGGGCTAGATTGCCCCGGCACCGTCATGTCCGACGACTATAGGGTCGTCCCCACGACCCAGGGACCAGGTTGGCCCGCCGCCGACTTGTCCCGCCGCCGACTTGTCCGACGAATATAGGGTCGTCTCCACGACCCCGGGACTAGGTTGGCCAGTCACCGACATGTCCGACGACTATAGGGTCGTCCCCACGACCCCGGGACTAGGTTGGCCAGTCCCCGACATGTCCGACGACTATAGGGTCGTCCTCACGACCACGGGCCAAAGTTGCCCTGCCGCCGACATGTCCGACGACTATAGGGTCGTCCCCACGACCGCGGGTCTAGGTTGGCCCGCCGCCGACTTTTCCGACGACTATAGGGTCGCCCCCACGACCCCAGGACTAGATTGGCCCGCCACCATCATGTCCGACGACTATAGGGTCGTCCCCACGACCCCGGGCCAAAGCTGGCCAGCCGCCAACATGTCCGACGACTATAGGGTCGTCCCCACGACCCCGGGACTAGGTTGGCCAGCCGCCGACATGTCCGACGACTATACGGTGGTCCCCACGACCACGGGACTAGGTTGGCCCGCCGCCGACTTGTCCGACGACTATAGGGTCGTCCCCACGACCACGGGCCAAAGTTGCCCTGCCGCCGACATGTCCGACGACTATAGGGTCGTCCCCACGAACCCGGGACTACGTTGGCCAGTCACCGACATGTCCGACGACTATAGGGTCGCCCCCACGACCACGGGCCAAAGTTGCCGTGCCGCCGGCATGTCCGACGACTATAGGGTCGTCCCCACGACCCCGGGTCTAGGTTGGCCCGCCGCCGACTTTTCCGACGACTGTAGGGTCGCCCCCACGACCCCAGGACTAGATTGGCCCGCCACCATCATGTCCGACGACTATAGGGTCGTCCCCACGATCACGGGCCAATGCTGGCCAGCCGCCGACATGTCCGACGACTATAGGGTCGTCTCCACGAACCCGGGACTAGGTTGGCCAGCCGCCGACATGTCCGACGACTATAGGGTCGTCCCCACGACCACGGGCCAAAGCTGGCCAGCCGCCGACATGTCCGACGACTATAGGGTCGTCTCCACGACCCCGGCACTAGATTGGCCCGCCACCGTCATGTCCGACGACAATAGGGTCGTCCCCACGACCACGGGCCAAAGCTGGCCAGCCGCCGACATGTCCGACGACTATAGGGTCGTCCCCACGACCCCGGGACTAGGTTGGCCCGCCGCCGACTTGTCCGACGACTATAGGGTCGTCCCCACGGCCCGGGACTAGGTTGGCCAGCCGCAGACATGTCCGACGACTATAGGGTCGTCTCCACGACCCCGGGACTAGATTGGCCCGCCACCATCATGTCCGACGACTATAGGGACGTCCCCACGACCCCGGGTCTAGGTTGGCCCGCCGTCGACATGTCCGACGTCTATAGGGTCGTCCCCTCGACCCCGGGGCTAGATTGGCCCGCCACCGTCATGTCCGACGACAATAGGGTCGTCCCCACGACCACGGGCCAAAGCTGGCCAGCCGCCGACATGTCCGACGACTATAGGGTCGTCCCCACGACCCCGGGACTAGGTTGGCCCGCCGCCGACTTGTCCGACGACTATAGGGTCGTCTCCACGACCCCGGGACTAGGTTGGCCAGCCGCCGATATGTCCGACGACTATAGGGTCGTCCCCACGACCCCGGGACTAGGTTGGCCAGTCACCGACATGTCCGACGACTATAGGGTCGTCCTCACGACCACGGGCCAAAGTTGCCCTGCCGCCGACATGTCCGACGACTATAGGGTCGTCCCCACGACCGCGGGTCTAGGTTGGCCCGCCGCCGACTTTTCCGACGACTATAGGGTCGTCCCCACGACCACGGGCCAAAGCTGGCCAGCCGCCGACATGTCCGACGACAATAGGGTCGTCTCCACGACCCCGGCACTTG
The DNA here is from genome assembly GCA_946251845.1 of Andrena fulva. Lineage (NCBI taxonomy): Eukaryota > Metazoa > Arthropoda > Insecta > Hymenoptera > Andrenidae > Andrena > Andrena fulva. Next base: position 1,384,832 of record CAMITZ010000126.1, on the reverse strand, counting down.
ATTGGCCCGCCACCGTCATGTCCGACGACAATAGGGTCGTCCCCACGACCACGGGCCAAAGCTGGCCAGCCGCCGACATGTCCGACGACTATAGTGTCGTCCCCACGACCCCGGGACTAGGTTGGCCCGCCGCCGACTTGTCCGACGACTATAGGGTCGTCCCCACGACCACGGGCCAAAGTTGACCTGCCGCCGACATGTCCGACGACTATAGGGTCGTCCCCACGACCCCGGGACTAGATTGGCCCGCCACCGTCATGTCCGACGACTATAGGGTCGCCCCCACGACCACGGGCCAAAGTTGCCCTGCCGCCGACATGTCCGACGACTATAGGGTCGTCCCCACGACCCCGGGTCTAGGTTGGCCCGCCGCCGACTTTTCCGACGACTATAGGGTCGTCCCCACGACCCCGGGAGTAGGTTGGCCCGCCGCCGACTTGTCCGACGGCTATAGGGTCGTCCCCACGACACCGGATCTAGGTTGGCCCGCCGCCGACTTTTCCGACGACTATAGGGTCGTCCCCACGACCCCGGGAGTATGTTGGCCCGCCGCCGACTTGTCCGACGGTATAGGGTCGTCCCCACGACCCCGGGACTAGGTTGGCCCGCCGCCGACTTGTCCGACGACTATAGGGTCGTCTCCACGACCCCGGGACTAGGTTGGCCAGCCGCCGACATGTCCGACGACTATAGGGTCGTCCCCGCGACCACGGGCCAAAGATGCCCGGCCGCCGACATGTCCGACGACTATAGGGTCGTCCCCACGATCCCGCGACTAGGTTGGCCAGCCGCCGACATGTCCGACGAAAATAGGGTCGTCCCCACGACCCCGGGACTAGATTGGCCCGCCACAGTCATGTCCGACGACTATAGGGTCGTCCCCACGACCACGGGCCAAAGTTGCCCTGCCGCCGACATGTCCGACGACTATAGGGTCATCCCCACTACCCCGGGCCAAAGCTGGCCAGCCGCCAACATGTCCGACGACTATAGGGTCGTCCCCACGACCCCGGGACTAGGTTGGCCCGCCACCGTCATGTCCGAAGACTATGGGTTCGTCCCTACGACCCCGGGACTAGGTTGGCCAGTCACCGACATGTCCGACGACTATAGGGTCGTCCCAACGACCCCGGGACTAGATTGGCCCGCCACCGTCATGTCCGACGACTATAGGGTCGTCTCCACGACCCCGGGGCTAGGTTGGCCAGTCACCGACATGTCCGACGACTATAGGGTCGTCCCAACGACCCCGGGACTAGGTTGGCCCGCCACCGTCATGTCCGACGACTATGGGTTCGTCCCTACGACCCCGGGACTAGGTTGGCCAGTCACCGACATGTCCGACGACTATAGGGTCGTCCCAACGACCCCGGGACTAGATTGGCCCGCCACCGTCATGTCCGACGACTATAGGGTCGTCCCCACGACCCCGGGACTAGGTTGGCCAGCCGCCGACTTGTCCGACGACTATACGGTCGTCCCCACGACCACGGGAGTAGGTTGGCCCGCCGCCGACTTGTCCGACGACTATAGGGTCGTCCCTACCACCCCGGGACTAGGTTGGCCAGCCGCCGACATGTCCGACGTCTATAGGGTCGTCCCCACGACCCCGGGGCTAGGTTGGCCCGCCGCCGACTTGTCCGACGACTATAGGGTCGTCCCCACGACCCCGGCACTAGGTCGGCCCGCCGCCGTCTTGTCCGACGACTATAGGGTCGTCCCCACGACCCCGGGACTAGATTGGCCCGCCACCGTCATGTCCGACGTCTATAGGGTCATCTCCACGACCCCGGGACTAGGTTGGCCCGCCGCCGACTTGTCCGACGACTATAGAGTCGTCCCCACGACCCCGGGACTAGGTTGGGCCGCCGCCGACTAGTCCGACGACTATAGGGTCGTCCCAACGACCCCGGGACTAGATTGGCCCGCCACCATAATGTCCGACGACTATAGGGACGTCCCCACGACCACGGGACTAGGTTGGCCCGCCGCCGACTTGTCCGACGACTATAGGGTCGTGCCTACCACCCCGGGACTAGGATGACCCGCCGCCGACTTTTCCGACGACTATAGGGTCGTCCCCACGAACCCGGGACTACGTTGGCCAGTCACCGACATGTCCGACGACTATAGGGTCGCCCCCACGACCACGGGCCAAAGTTGCCCTGCCGCCGACATGTCCGACGACTATAGGGTCGTCCGCACGACCCCGGGACTAGATTGGCCCGCCACCGTCATGTCCGACGACAATAGGGTCGTCCCCACGACCACGGGTCAAAGCTGGCCAGCCGCCGACATGTCCGACGACTATAGGGTCGTCTCCACGACCCCGGGACTAGGTTGGCCAACCGCCGACATGTCCGACGACTATAGGGTCGTCCCCACGACCGCGGGCCAAAGCTGGCCAGCCGCCGACATGTCCGACGACTATAGGGTCGTCTCCACGACCCCGGGACTAGATTGGCCCGCCACCGTCATGTCCGACGACAATAGGGTCGTCCCCACGACCACGGGCCAAAGCTGGCCAGCCGCCGACATGTCCGACGACTATAGGGTCGTCCCCACGACTCCGGGACTAGGTTGGCCCGCCGCCGACTTGTCCGACGACTATAGGGTCGTCTCCACGACCCCGGGACTAGGTTGGCCAGCCGCCGATATGTCCGACGACTATAGGGTCGTCCCCGCGACCACGGGCCAAAGATGCCCTGCCGCCGACATGTCCGACGACTATAGGGTCGTCCCCACGACCCCGGGACTAGGTTGGCCCGCCGCCGACATGTCCGACGTCTATAGGGTCGTCTCCACCACCCCGGGACTAGGTTGGCCAGCCGCCGACATGTCCGACGTCTATAGGGTCGTCCCCACGACCCCGGGGCTAGATTGCCCCGGCACCGTCATGTCCGACGTCTATAGGGTCGTCCCCACGACCCAGGGACCAGGTTGGCCCGCCGCCGACTTGTCCCGCCGCCGACTTGTCCGACGAATATAGGGTCGTCTCCACGACCCCGGGACTAGGTTGGCCAGTCACCGACATGTCCGACGACTATAGGGTCGTCCCCACGACCCCGGGACTAGGTCGGCCCGCCGCCGACTTGTCCGACGACTATAGGGTCGTCCCCACGACCACGGGCCAAAGTTGCCCTGCCGCCGTCATGTCCGACGACTACAGGATCGTCCCCACGACCCCCGGACTTGATTGCCCCGCCACCGTCATGTCCGACGACTATAGGGTCGTCCCCACGACCCCGGGACTAGGTTGGCCCGCCGCCGACATGTCCGACGACTATAGGGTCGTCCCCACGCCCCGGGCCAAAGTTGGCCAGCCGCCGACATGTCCGACGACTATAGGGTCGTCCCCAAGACCCCGGGAATAGGTTGGCCCGCCGCCGACATGTCCGACGTCTAAAGGGTCGTCCCCACGACCCCGGGGCTAGATTGCCCCGGCACCGTCATGTCCGACGACTATAGGGTCGTCCCCACGACCCAGGGACCAGGTTGGCCCGCCGCCGACTTGTCCCGCCGCCGACTTGTCCGACGAATATAGGGTCGTCTCCACGACCCCGGGACTATGTTGGCCAGTCACCGACATGTCCGACGACTATAGGGTCGTCCCCACGACCCCGGGACTAGGTTGGCCCGCCGCCGACATGTCCGACGACTATAGGGTCGTCCCCGCGACCACGGGCCAAAGATGCCCTGCCGCCGACATGTCCGACGACTATAGGGTCGTCCCCACGACCCCGGGACTAGGTCGGCCCGCCGCCGACTTGTCCGACGACTATAGGGTCGTCCCCACGACCACGGGCCAAAGTTGCCCTGCCGCCGTCATGTCCGACGACTACAGGATCGTCCCCACGACCCCCGGACTTGATTGCCCCGCCACCGTCATGTCCGACGACTATAGGGTCGTCTCCACGACCCCGGGACTAGGTTGGCCAGCCGCCGACATGTCCGACGACTATAGGGTCGTCCCCGCGACCACGGGCCAAAGATGCCCTGCCGCCGACATGTCCGACGACTATAGGGTCGTCCCCACGACCCCGGGACTAGGTCGGCCCGCCGCCGACTTGTCCGACGACTATAGGGTCGTCCCCACGACCACGGGCCAAAGTTGCCCTGCCGCCGTCATGTCCGACGACTACAGGATCGTCCCCACGACCCCCGGACTTGATTGCCCCGCCACCGTCATGTCCGACGACTATACGGTCGTCCCCACGACCACGGGAGTAGGTTGGCCCGCCGCCGACTTGTCCGATGACTATAGGGTCGTCCCTACCACCCCGGGACTAGGTTGGCCAGCCGCCGACATGTCCGACGTCTATAGGGTCGTCCCCACGACCCCGGGGCTAGGTTGGCCCGCCGCCGACTTGTCCGACGACTATAGGGTCGTCCCCACGACCCCGGGACTAGGTCGGCCCGCCGCCGTCATGTCCGACGACTATAGGGTCGTCTACACGACCCCGGGACTAGGTTGGCCCGCCGCCGACTTGTCCGACGACTATAGGGTCGTCCCCACGACCACTGGCCAAAGTTGCCCAGCCGCCGACATGTCCGACGACTATAGGGTCGTCCCCACGACCCCGGGCCAAAGTTGCCCTGCCGCCGACATGTCAGACGACTATAGGGTCGTCCCCACGACCCCGGGACTAGGTTGGCCCGCCGCCGACATGTCCGACGTCTATAGGGTCGTCCCCACGACCCCGGGGCTAGATTGCCCCGGCACCGTCATGTCCGACAACTATAGGGTCGTCCCCACGACCCCGGGACTAGATTGGCCCGCCACCGTCATGTCCGACGACTATGGGTTCGTCCCTACGACCCTGGGCATACGTTGGCCCGCCGCCGACATGTCCGCCGACTATAGGGTCGTCCCCACGATCCCGGGACTAGGTTGGCCAGCCGCCGACATGTCCGACGACTATAGGGTCGTCCCCACGGCCCCAGGAATAGATTGGCCCACCACCGTCATGTCCGACGACTATAGGGTCATACCCACGACCACGGGCCAAAGTTGCCCTGCCGCCGACATGTCCGACGACTATAGGGTCGTCCCCACGACCCCGGGACTAGATTGGCCCGCCACCGTCATGTCCGACGACTATAGGGTCGTCTCCACGACCCCGGGACTAGGTTGGCCAGTCACCGACATGTCCTACGACTATGGGGTCGTCCCCACGACCACGAGACTATGTTGGCCAGTCGCCGACATGTCCGACGACTATAGGGTCGTCCCCACGACCCCGGGACTAGATTGGCCCGCCACCGTCATGTCCGACGACTATAGGGTCGTCCCCACGACCCCGGGATTAGATTGGCCCGCCACCGTCATGTCCGACGACTATACGGTCGTCCCCACGACCACGGGCCAAAGTTGCCCTGCCGCCGACATGTCCGACGACTATAGGGTGGTCCCCACGACCCCGGGGCTAGATTGCCCCGGCACCGTCATGTCCGACGACTATAGGGTCGTCCCCACGACCCCGGGGCTAGGTTGGCCCGCCGCCGACTTGTCCGACGACTATAGGGTCGTCTCCACGACCCCGGGACTAGGTTATCCAGACGCCGACATGTCCGACGACTATAGGGTCGTCCCCACGAACACGGGCCAAAGTTGCCTGCCGCCGACATGTCCGACGACTATAGGGTCGTCCCCACGACCCCGGGACTAGGTTGGCCCGCCGCCGACTTGTCCGACGACTATAGGGTCGTCTCCACGACCCCGGGACTAGGTTGGCCAGTCACCGACATGTCCCACGACTATTGGGTCGTCACCACGACCACGGGCCAAAGTTGCCCTGCCGCCGACATGTCCGACGACTATAGGGTCGTCCCCACGACCCCGGGGCTAGATTGCCCCGGCACCGTCATGTCCGACGACTATAGGGTCGTCCCCACGACCCCGGGGCTAGGTTGGCCCGCCGCCGACTTGTCCGACGACTATAGGGTCGTCTCCACGACCCCGGGACTAGGTTGGCCGTCACCGACATGTCCCACGACTATAGGGTCGTCACCACGACCACGGGCCAAAGTTGCCCTGCCGCCGACATGTCCGACGACTATAGGGTCGTCCCCATGACCCCGGGGCTAGATTGCCCCGGCACCGTCATGTCCGACGACTATAGGGTCGTCTCCACGACCCCGGGACTAGGTTGGCCAGCCCCGACATGTCCGACGACTATAGGGTCGTCCCCACGAACACGGGCCAAAGTTGCCCTGCCGCCGACATGTCCGACGACTATAGTGTCGTCCCCACGACCCCGGGGCTAGATTGGCCCGCCACCGTCATGTCCGACGACTATAGGGTCGTCCCCACGACCACTGGCCAAAGTTGTCCAGCCGCCGACATGTCCGACGACTATAGGGTCGTCCCCACGACCCGGGACTAGGTTGGCCCGCCGCCGACATGTCCGACGACTATAGGGTTGTCCCCACGACCACGGGCCAAAGTTGCCCTGCCGCCGACATGTCCGACGACTATAGGGTCGTCCCCACGCCCCGGTCCAAAGTTGGCCCGCCGCCGACATGTCCGACGACTATAGGGTCGTCCCCACGACCCCGGGACTAGGTTGGCCCGCCGCCGACATGTCCGTAGACTATAGGGTCGTCCCCACGCCCCGGGCCAAAGTTGGCCAGCCGCCGACATGTCCGACGACTATAGGGTCGTCCCCACGACCCCGGGGCTAGGTTGGCCCGCCGCCGACTTGTCCGACGACTATAGGGTCGTCTCCACGACCCCGGGACTAGGTTGGCCGTCACCGACAGGTCCAACGACTATAGGGTCGTCACCACGACCACGGGCCAAAGTTGCCCTGCCGCCGACATGTCCGACGACTATAGGGTCGTCCCCACGACCCCGGGACTAGGTTGGCCCGCCGCCGTCTTGTCCGACGAATATAGGGTCGTGGAGACGACCCCGGGACTAGGTTGGCCAGCCGCCGACATGTCCGACGACTATAGGGCCGTCCCCACGACCACGGGCCAAAGTTGCCCTGCCGCCGACATGTCCGACGACTACACGGTCGTCCTCTCGACCCCGGGACTAGATTGGCCCGCCACCGTCATGTCCGACGACTATAGGTTCGTCCCCACGACCACGGGACGAGGTTGGCCCGCCGCCGACTTGTCCGACGACTATAGGGTCGTCCCCACGACCCCGGGACTAGGTCGGCCCGCCGCCGACTTGTCCGACGACTATAGGGCCGTCCCCACGACCACGGGCCAAAGTTGCCCTGCCGCCGACATGTCCGACGACTATAGGGTCGTCCCCACGATCCCGGGACTAGGTTGGCCCGCCGCCGACATGTCCGACGACTATAGGGTCGTCCCCACGACCACTGGCCAAAGTTGCCCAGCCGCCGACATGTCCGACGACTATAGGGTCGTGCCTACCACCCCGGGACTAGGATGACCCGCCGCCGACTTTTCCGACGACTATAGGGTCGTCCCCACGAACCCGGGACTAGGTTGGCCAGTCACCGACATGTCCGACGACTATAGGTTCGTCCCCACGGCCCCGGGACTAGGTTGGCCTGCCGCCGACATGTCCGATGACTATAAGGTCGTCTCCACGACCCCGGGACTAGGTTGGCCAGCCGCCGACATGTCCGACGACTATAGGGTCGTCCCCGCGACCACGGGCCAAAGATGCCCTGCCGCCGACATGTCCGACGACTATAGGGTCGTCCCCACGACCCCGGGACTAGGTTGGCCCGCCGTCGACATGTCCGACGACTATAGGGTCGTCCCCACGACCGCGGGTCTAGGTTGGCGCGCCGCCGACTTTTCCGACGACTATAGGTTCGTCCCCACGACCACGGGACGAGGTTGGCCCGCCGCCGACTTGTCCGACGACTATAGGGTCGTCCCCACGACCCCGGGACTAGGTTGGCCAGTCACCGACATGTCCGACGACTATAGGGTCGTCCTCACGACCACGGGCCAAAGTTGCCCTGCCGCCGACATGTCCGACGACTATAGGGTCGTCCCCACGACCGCGAGTCTAGGTTGGCCCGCCGCCGACTTTTCCGACGACTATAGGGTCGTCCCCACGACCACGGGCCAAAGCTGGCCAGCCGCCGACATGTCCGACGACTATAGGGTCGTCTCCACGACCCCGGCACTAGATTGGCCCGCCACCGTCATGTCCGACGACAATAGGGTCGTCCCCACGACCACGGGCCAAAGCTGGCCAGCCGCCGACATGTCCGACGACTATAGGGTCGTCCCCACGACCCCGGGACTAGGTTGGCCCGCCGCCGACTTGTCCGACGACTATAGGGTCGTCCCCACGACCACGGGCCAAAGTTGACCTGCCGCCGACATGTCCGACGACTATAGGGTCGTCCCCACGACCCCGGGACTAGATTGGCCCGCCACCGTCATGTCCGACGACTATAGGGTCGCCCCCACGACCACGGGCCAAAGTTGCCCTGCCGCCGACATGTCCGACGACTATAGGGTCGTCCCCACGACCCCGGGTCTAGGTTGGCCCGCCGCCGACTTTTCCGACGACTATAGGGTCGTCCCCACGACCCCGGGAGTAGGTTGGCCCGCCGCCGACTTGTCCGACGGCTATAGGGTCGTCCCCACGACACCGGATCTAGGCTGGCCCGCCGCCGACTTTTCCGACGACTATAGGGTCGTCCCCACGACCCCGGGAGTATGTTGGCCCGCCGCCGACTTGTCCGACGGTATAGGGTCGTCCCCACGACCCCGGGACTAGGTTGGCCCGCCGCCGACTTGTCCGACGACTATAGGGTCGTCTCCAGGACCCCGGGACTAGGTTGGCCAGCCGCCGACATGTCCGACGACTATAGGGTCGTCCCCGCGACCACGGGCCAAAGATGCCCGGCCGCCGACATGTCCGACGACTATAGGGTCGTCCCCACGATCCCGCGACTAGGTTGGCCAGCCGCCGACATGTCCGACGACAATAGGGTCGTCCCCACGACCCCGGGACTAGATTGGCCCGCCACAGTCATGTCCGACGACTATAGGGTCGTCCCCACGACCACGGGCCAAAGTTGCCCTGCCGCCGACATGTCCGACGACTATAGGGTCGTCCCCACGACCCCGGGACTAGGTCGGCCCGCCGCCGACTTGTCCGACGACTATAGGGCCGTCCCCACGACCACGGGCCAAAGTTGCCCTGCCGCCGACATGTCCGACGACTATAGGGTCGTCCCCACGATCCCGGGACTAGGTTGGCCCGCCGCCGACATGTCCGACGACTATAGGGTCGTCCCCACGACCACTGGCCAAAGTTGCCCAGCCGCCGACATGTCCGACGACTATAGGGTCGTCCCCACGACCCCGGGACTAGGTTGGCCCGCCGCCGACTTGTCCGACGACTATAGGGTCGTGCCTACCACCCCGGGACTAGGATGACCCGCCGCCGACTTTTCCGACGACTATAGGGTCGTCCCCACGAACCCGGGACTAGGTTCGCCAGTCACCGACATGTCCGACGACTATAGGTTCGTCCCCACGGCCCCGGGACTAGGTTGGCCTGCCGCCGACATGTCCGATGACTATAGGGTCGTCTCCACGAACCCGGGACTAGGTTGGCCAGTCACCGACATGTCCGACGACTATAGGGTCGTCCCCAAGACCACGGGCCAAAGTTGCCCTGCCGCCGACATGTCCGACGACTATAGGGTCGTCCCCACGACCCCGGGTCTAGGTTGGCCCGCCGCCGACTTGTCCGACTACTATAGGGTCGTCCCCACGACCCCGGGAGTAGGATGGCCCGCCGCCGACTTGTCCGACGACTATAGGGTCGTCCCCACGACCACGGGACTAGGTTGGCCCGCCGCCGACTTGTCCGACGACTATAGGGACGTCCCTACCACCCCGGGACTAGGTTGGCCAGCCGCCGACATGTCCGACGTCTATAGGGTCGTCCCCACGACCCCGGGGCTAGATTGCCCCGGCACCGTCATGTCCGACGACTATAGGGTCGTCCCCACGACCGCGGGACTAGGTTGGCCTGCCGCCGACATGTCCGACGTCTATAGGGTCGTCCCCACGACCCCGGGTCAAGATTGGCCCGCCACCGTCATGTCCGACGACTATACGGTCGTCCCCTCGACCCCGGGAATAGGTTGGCCCGCCGCCGACGTGTCGTACGACTATGGGGTCGACCCCACGACCACGAGACTAGGTTGGCCAGCCGCCGACATGTCCGACGACTATAGGGTCGTCCCCACGACCCCGGGACAAGATTGGCCCGCCACCGTCATGTCCGACGACTACACGGTTGTCCTCTCGACCCCGGGACTAGATTGGCCCGCCACCGTCATGTCCGACGACTATAGGTTCGTCCCCACGACCACGGGACGAGGTTGGCCCGCCGCCGACTTGTCCGACGACTATAGGGTCGTCCCCACGACCCCGGGACTAGGTCGGCCCGCCGCCGACTTGTCCGACGACTATAGGGCCGTCCCCACGACCACGGGCCAAAGTTGCCCTGCCGCCGACATGTCCGACGACTATAGGGTCGTCCCCACGATCCCGGGACTAGGTTGGCCCGCCGCCGAATTGTCCGACGTCTATAGGGTCGTCTCCACGACCCCGGGACTAGGTTGGCCCGCCGCCGACTTGTCCGACGACTGTAGGGTCGTCCCCACGACCCCGGGACTAGGTTGGCCAGCCGCCGACATGTCCGACGACTATACGGTCGTCCCCACGACCACGGGACTAGGTTGGCCCGCCGCCGACTTGTCCGACGACTATAGGGTCGTCCCCACGACCACGGGCCAAAGTTGCCCTGCCGCCGACATGTCCGACGACTATAGGGTCGTCCCCACGAACCCGGGACTACGTTGGCCAGTCACCGACATGTCCGACGACTATAGGGTCGCCCCCACGGCCACGGGCCAAAGTTGCCGTGCCGCCGGCATGTCCGACGACTATAGGGTCGTCCCCACGACCCCGGGTCTAGGTTGGGCCGCCGCTGACTTTTCCGACGACTGTAGGGTCGCCCCCACGACCACAGGACTAGATTGGCCCGCTACCATCATGTCCGACGACTATAGGGTCGTCCCCACGATCACGGGCCAAAGCTGGCCAGCCGCCGACATGTCCGACGACTATAGGGTCGTCTCCACGAACCCGGGACTAGGTTGGCCAGCCGCCGACATGTCCGACGACTATAGGGTCGTCCCCACGACCACGGTCCAAAGCTGGCCAGCCGCCGACATGTCCGACGACTATAGGGTCGTCTCCACGACCCCGGCACTAGATTGGCCCGCCACCGTCATGTCCGACGACAATAGGGTCGTCCCCACGACCACGGGCCAAAGCTGGCCAGCCGCCGACATGTCCGACGACTATAGGGTCGTCCCCACGACCCCGGGACTAGGTTGGCCCGCCGCCGACTTGTCCGACGACTATAGGGTCGTCCCCACGGCCCGGGACTAGGTTGGCCAGCCGCAGACATGTCCGACGACTATAGGGTCGTCCCCACGACCCCGGGACTAGATTGGCCCGCCACCATCATGTCCGACGACTATAGGGACGTCCCCACGACCCCGGGTCTAGGTTGGCCCGCCGTCGACATGTCCGACGTCTATAGGGTCGTCCCCTCGACCCCGGGGCTAGATTGCCCCGGCACCGTCACGTCCGACGACTATAGGGTCGTCTCCACGACCCCGGGACTAGGTTGGCCAGTCACCGGCATGTCCGACGACTATAGGGTCGTCCCCACGACCCCGGGCCAAATTTGCGCTGCCGCCGACATGTCCGACGACTATAGGGTCGTCCCCACGAACCCGGGCCAAAGCTGGCCAGCCGCCAACATGTCCGACGACTATAGGGTCGTCCCCACGACCCCGGGACTAGGTTGGCCAGTCACCGACATGTCCGACGACTATAGGGTCGTCCTCACGACCACGGGCCAAAGTTGCCCTGCCGCCGACATGTCCGACGACTATAGGGTCGTCCCCACGACCGCGGGTCTAGGTTGGCCCGCCGCCGACTTTTCCGACGACTATAGGGTCGTCCCCACGACCACGGGCCAAAGCTGGCCAGCCGCCGACATGTCCGACGACTATAGGGTCGTCTCCACGACCCCGGCACTAGATTGGCCCGCCACCGTCATGTCCGACGACAATAGGGTCGTCCCCACGACCACGGGCCAAAGCTGGCCAGCCGCCGACATGTCCGACGACTATAGGGTCGTCCCCACGACCCCGGGACTAGGTTGGCCCGCCGCCGACTTGTCCGACGACTATAGGGTCGTCCCCACGACCACGGGCCAAAGTTGACCTGCCGCCGACATGTCCGACGACTATAGGGTCGTCCCCACGACCCCGGGACTAGGTTGGCCCGCCGCCGACTTGTCCGACGACTATAGGGTCGTCCTCACGACCACGGGCCAAAGATGCCCGGCCGCCGACATGTCCGACGACTATAGGGTCGTCCCCACGATCCCGCGACTAGGTTGGCCAGCCGCCGACATGTCCGACGACAATAGGGTCGTCCCCACGACCCCGGGACTAGATTGGCCCGCCACAGTCATGTCCGACGACTATAGGGTCGTCCCCACGACCACGGGCCAAAGTTGCCCTGCCGCCGACATGTCCGACGACTATAGGGTCATCCCCACTACCCCGGGCCAAAGCTGGCCAGCCGCCAACATGTCCGACGACTATAGGGTCGTCCCCACGACTCCGGGACTAGGTTGGCCCGCCACCGTCATGTCCGACGACTATGGGTTCGTCCCTACGACCCCGGGACTAGGTTGGCCAGTCACCGACATGTCCGACGACTATAGGGTCGTCCCAACGACCCCGGGACTAGATTGGCCCGCCACCGTCATGTCCGACGACTATAGGGTCGTCTCCACGACCCCGGGACTAGGTTGGCCAGTCACCGACATGTCCGACGACTATAGGGTCGTCCCAACGACCCCGGGACTAGGTTGGCCCGCCACCGTCATGTCCGACGACTATGGGTTCGTCCATACGACCCCGGGACTAGGTTGGCCAGTCACCGACATGTCCGACGACTATAGGGTCGTCCCAACGACCCCGGGACTAGATTGGCCCGCCACCGTCATGTCCGACGACTATAGGGTCGTCCCCACGACCCTGGGACTAGGTTGGCCAGCCGCCGACTTGTCCGACGACTATACGGTCGTCCCCACGACCACGGGAGTAGGTTGGCCCGCCGCCGACTTGTCCGACGACTATAGGGTCGTCCCTACCACCCCGGGACTAGGTTGGCCAGCCGCCGACATGTCCGACGTCTATAGGGTCGTCCCCACGACCCCGGGGCTAGGTTGGCCCGCCGCCGACTTGTCCGACGACTATAGGGTCGTCCCCACGACCCCGGGACTAGGTCGGCCCGCCGCCGTCTTGTCCGACGACTATAGGGTCGTCCCCACGACCACGGGCCAAAGTTGCCCTGCCACCGTCATGTCCGACGACTATAGGGTCGTCCCCACGAACCCGGGACTACGTTGGCCAGTCACCGACATGTCCGACGACTATAGGGTCGCCCCCACGACCACGGGCCAAAGTTGCCCTGCCGCCGACATGTCCGACGACTATAGGGTCGTCCGCACGACCCCGGGACTAGATTGGCCCGCCACCGTCATGTCCGACGACAATAGGGTCGTCCCCACGACCACGGGTCAAAGCTGGCCAGCCGCCGACATGTCCGACGACTATAGGGTCGTCTCCACGACCCCGGGACTAGGTTGGCCAACCGCCGACATGTCCGACGACTATAGGGTCGTCCCCACGACCGCGGGCCAAAGCTGGCCAGCCGCCGACATGTCCGACGACTATAGGGTCGTCTCCACGACCCCGGGACTAGATTGGCCCGCCACCGTCATGTCCGACGACAATAGGGTCGTCCCCACGACCACGGGCCAAAGCTGGCCAGCCGCCGACATGTCCGACGACTATAGGGTCGTCCCCACGACCCCGGGACTAGGTTGGCCCGCCGCCGACTTGTCCGACGACTATAGGGTCGTCTCCACGACCCCGGGACTAGGTTGGCCAGCCGCCGATATGTCCGACGACTATAGTGTCGTCCCCGCGACCACGGGCCAAAGATGCCCTGCCGCCGACATGTCCGACGACTATAGGGTCGTCCCCACGACCCCGGGACTAGGTTGGCCCGCCGCCGACATGTCCGACGTCTATAGGGTCGTCTCCACCACCCCGGGACTAGGTTGGCCAGCCGCCGAAATGTCCGACGTCTATAGGGTCGTCCCCACGACCCCGGGGCTAGATTGCCCCGGCACCGTCATGTCCGACGACTATAGGGTCGTCCCCACGACCCAGGGACCAGGTTGGCCCGCCGCCGACTTGTCCCGCCGCCGACTTGTCCGACGAATATAGGGTCGTCTCCACGACCCCGGGACTAGGTTGGCCAGTCACCGACATGTCCGACGACTATAGGGTCGTCCCCACGACCCCGGGACTAGGTTGGCCAGTCCCCGACATGTCCGACGACTATAGGGTCGTCCTCACGACCACGGGCCAAAGTTGCCCTGCCGCCGACATGTCCGACGACTATAGGGTCGTCCCCACGACCGCGGGTCTAGGTTGGCCCGCCGCCGACTTTTCCGACGACTATAGGGTCGCCCCCACGACCCCAGGACTAGATTGGCCCGCCACCATCATGTCCGACGACTATAGGGTCGTCCCCACGACCCCGGGCCAAAGCTGGCCAGCCGCCAACATGTCCGACGACTATAGGGTCGTCCCCACGACCCCGGGACTAGGTTGGCCAGCCGCCGACATGTCCGACGACTATACGGTGGTCCCCACGACCACGGGACTAGGTTGGCCCGCCGCCGACTTGTCCGACGACTATAGGGTCGTCCCCACGACCACGGGCCAAAGTTGCCCTGCCGCCGACATGTCCGACGACTATAGGGTCGTCCCCACGAACCCGGGACTACGTTGGCCAGTCACCGACATGTCCGACGACTATAGGGTCGCCCCCACGACCACGGGCCAAAGTTGCCGTGCCGCCGGCATGTCCGACGACTATAGGGTCGTCCCCACGACCCCGGGTCTAGGTTGGCCCGCCGCCGACTTTTCCGACGACTGTAGGGTCGCCCCCACGACCCCAGGACTAGATTGGCCCGCCACCATCATGTCCGACGACTATAGGGTCGTCCCCACGATCACGGGCCAATGCTGGCCAGCCGCCGACATGTCCGACGACTATAGGGTCGTCCCCACGACCCCGGGACTAGGTTGGCCCGCCACCATCATGTCCGACGACTATAGGGACGTCCCCACGACCCCGGGTCTAGGTTGGCCCGCCGTCGACATGTCCGACGTCTATAGGGTCGTCCCCTCGACCCCGGGGCTAGATTGGCCCGCCACCGTCGTGTCCGACGACAATAGGGTCGTCCCCACGACCACGGGCCAAAGCTGGCCAGCCGCCGACATGTCCGACGACTATAGGGTCGTCCCCACGACCCCGGGACTAGATTGGCCCGCCACCATCATGTCCGACGACTATAGGGACGTCCCCACGACCCCGGGTCTAGGTTGGCCCGCCGTCGACATGTCCGACGTCTATAGGGTCGTCCCCTCGACCCCGGGGCTAGATTGGCCCGCCACCGTCGTGTCCGACGACAATAGGGTCGTCCCCACGACCACGGGCCAAAGCTGGCCAGCCGCCGACATGTCCGACGACTATAGGGTCGTCCCCACGACCCCGGGACTAGGTTGGCCCGCCGCCGACTTGTCCGACGACTATAGGGTCGTCTCCACGACCCCGGGACTAGGTTGGCCAGCCGCCGATATGTCCGACGACTATAGGGTCGTCCCCACGACCCCGGGACTAGGTTGGCCAGTCACCGACATGTCCGACGACTATAGGGTCGTCCTCACGACCACGGGCCAAAGTTGCCCTGCCGCCGACATGTCCGACGACTATAGGGTCGTCCCCACGACCGCGGGTCTAGGTTGGCCCGCCGCCGACTTTTCCGACGACTATAGGGTCGTCCCCACGACCACGGGCCAAAGCTGGCCAGCCGCCGACATGTCCGACGACTATAGGGTCGTCTCCACGACCCCGGCACTTGATTGGCCCGCCACCGTCATGTCCGACGACAATAGGGTCGTCCCCACGACCACGGGCCAAAGCTGGCCAGCCGCCGACATGTCCGACGACTATAGTGTCGTCCCCACGACCCCGGGACTAGGTTGGCCCGCCGCCGACTTGTCCGACGACTATAGGGTCGTCCCCACGACCACGGGCCAAAGTTGACCTGCCGCCGACATGTCCGACGACTATAGGGTCGTCCCCACGACCCCGGGACTAGATTGGCCCGCCACCGTCATGTCCGACGACTATAGGGTCGCCCCCACGACCACGGGCCAAAGTTGCCCTGCCGCCGACATGTCCGACGACTATAGGGTCGTCCCCACGACCCCGGGTCTAGGTTGGCCCGCCGCCGACTTTTCCGACGACTATAGGGTCGTCCCCACGACCCCGGGAGTAGGTTGGCCCGCCGCCGACTTGTCCGACGGCTATAGGGTCGTCCCCACGACACCGGATCTAGGTTGGCCCGCCGCCGACTTTTCCGACGACTATAGGGTCGTCCCCACGACCCCGGGAGTATGTTGGCCCGCCGCCGACTTGTCCGACGGTATAGGGTCGTCCCCACGACCCCGGGACTAGGTTGGCCCGCCGCCGACTTGTCCGACAACTATAGGGTCGTCTCCACGACCCCGGGACTAGGTTGGCCAGCCGCCGACATGTCCGACGACTATAGGGTCGTCCCCGCGACCACGGGCCAAAGATGCCCGGCCGCCGACATGTCCGACGACTATAGGGTCGTCCCCACGATCCCGCGACTAGGTTGGCCAGCCGCCGACATGTCCGACGAAAATAGGGTCGTCCCCACGACCCCGGGACTAGATTGGCCCGCCACAGTCATGTCCGACGACTATAGGGTCGTCCCCACGACCACGGGCCAAAGTTGCCCTGCCGCCGACATGTCCGACGACTATAGGGTCATCCCCACTACCCCGGGCCAAAGCTGGCCAGCCGCCAACATGTCCGACGACTATAGGGTCGTCCCCACGACCCCGGGACTAGGTTGGCCCGCCACCGTCATGTCCGACGACTATGGGTTCGTCCCTACGACCCCGGGACTAGGTTGGCCAGTCACCGACATGTCCGACGACTATAGGGTCGTCCCAACGACCCCGGGACTAGATTGGCCCGCCACCGTCATGTCCGACGACTATAGGGTCGTCTCCACGACCCCGGGGCTAGGTTGGCCAGTCACCGACATGTCCGACGACTATAGGGTCGTCCCAACGACCCCGGGACTAGGTTGGCCCGCCACCGTCATGTCCGACGACTATGGGTTCGTCCCTACGACCCCGGGACTAGGTTGGCCAGTCACCGACATGTCCGACGACTATACGGTCGTCCCAACGACCCCGGGACTAGATTGGCCCGCCACCGTCATGTCCGACGACTATAGGGTCGTCCCCACGACCCCGGGACTAGGTTGGCCAGCCGCCGACTTGTCCGACGACTATACGGTCGTCCCCACGACCACGGGAGTAGGTTGGCCCGCCGCCGACTTGTCCGACGACTATAGGGTCGTCCCTACCACCCCGGGACTAGGTTGGCCAGCCGCCGACATGTCCGACGTCTATAGGGTCGTCCCCACGACCCCGGGGCTAGGTTGGCCCGCCGCCGACTTGTCCGACGACTATAGGGTCGTCCCCACGACCCCGGCACTAGGTCGGCCCGCCGCCGTCTTGTCCGACGACTATAGGGTCGTCCCCACGACCCCGGGACTAGATTGGCCCGCCACCGTCATGTCCGACGTCTATAGGGTCGTCTCCACGACCCCGGGACTAGGTTGGCCCGCCGCCGACTTGTCCGACGACTATAGAGTCGTCCCCACGACCCCGGGACTAGGTTGGGCCGCCGCCGACTAGTCCGACGACTATAGGGTCGTCCCAACGACCCCGGGACTAGATTGGCCCGCCACCATAATGTCCGACGACTATAGGGACGTCCCCACGACCACGGGACTAGGTTGGCCCGCCGCCGACTTGTCCGACGACTATAGGGTCGTGCCTACCACCCCGGGACTAGGATGACCCGCCGCCGACTTTTCCGACGACTATAGGGTCGTCCCCACGAACCCGGGACTACGTTGGCCAGTCACCGACATGTCCGACGACTATAGGGTCGCCCCCACGACCACGGGCCAAAGTTGCCCTGCCGCCGACATGTCCGACGACTATAGGGTCGTCCGCACGACCCCGGGACTAGATTGGCCCGCCACCGTCATGTCCGACGACAATAGGGTCGTCCCCACGACCACGGGTCAAAGCTGGCCAGCCGCCGACATGTCCGACGACTATAGGGTCGTCTCCACGACCCCGGGACTAGGTTGGCCAACCGCCGACATGTCCGACGACTATAGGGTCGTCCCCACGACCGCGGGCCAAAGCTGGCCAGCCGCCGACATGTCCGACGACTATAGGGTCGTCTCCACGACCCCGGGACTAGATTGGCCCGCCACCGTCATGTCCGACGACAATAGGGTCGTCCCCACGACCACGGGCCAAAGCTGGCCAGCCGCCGACATGTCCGACGACTATAGGGTCGTCCCCACGACTCCGGGACTAGGTTGGCCCGCCGCCGACTTGTCCGACGACTATAGGGTCGTCTCCACGACCCCGGGACTAGGTTGGCCAGCCGCCGATATGTCCGACGACTATAGGGTCGTCCCCGCGACCACGGGCCAAAGATGCCCTGCCGCCGACATGTCCGACGACTATAGGGTCGTCCCCACGACCCCGGGACTAGGTTGGCCCGCCGCCGACATGTCCGACGTCTATAGGGTCGTCTCCACCACCCCGGGACTAGGTTGGCCAGCCGCCGACATGTCCGACGTCTATAGGGTCGTCCCCACGACCCCGGGGCTAGATTGCCCCGGCACCGTCATGTCCGACGACTATAGGGTCGTCCCCACGACCCAGGGACCAGGTTGGCCCGCCGCCGACTTGTCCCACCGCCGACTTGTCCGACGAATATAGGGTCGTCTCCACGACCCCGGGACTAGGTTGGCCAGTCACCGACATGTCCGACGACTATAGGGTCGTCCCCACGACCCCGGGACTAGGTCGGCCCGCCGCCGACTTGTCCGACGACTATAGGGTCGTCCCCACGACCACGGGCCAAAGTTGCCCTGCCGCCGTCATGTCCGACGACTACAGGATCGTCCCCACGACCCCCGGACTTGATTGCCCCGCCACCGTCATGTCCGACGACTATAGGGTCGTCCCCACGACCCCGGGACTAGGTTGGCCCGCCGCCGACATGTCCGACGACTATAGGGTCGTCCCCACGCCCCGGGCCAAAGTTGGCCAGCCGCCGACATGTCCGACGACTATAGGGTCGTCCCCAAGACCCCGGGAATAGGTTGGCCCGCCGCCGACATGTCCGACGTCTAAAGGGTCGTCCCCACGACCCCGGGGCTAGATTGCCCCGGCACCGTCATGTCCGACGACTATAGGGTCGTCCCCACGACCCAGGGACCAGGTTGGCCCGCCGCCGACTTGTCCCGCCGCCGACTTGTCCGACGAATATAGGGTCGTCTCCACGACCCCGGGACTATGTTGGCCAGTCACCGACATGTCCGACGACTATAGGGTCGTCCCCACGACCCCGGGACTAGGTTGGCCCGCCGCCGACATGTCCGACGACTATAGGGTCGTCCCCGCGACCACGGGCCAAAGATGCCCTGCCGCCGACATGTCCGACGACTATAGGGTCGTCCCCACGACCCCGGGACTAGGTCGGCCCGCCGCCGACTTGTCCGACGACTATAGGGTCGTCCCCACGACCACGGGCCAAAGTTGCCCTGCCGCCGTCATGTCCGACGACTACAGGATCGTCCCCACGACCCCCGGACTTGATTGCCCCGCCACCGTCATGTCCGACGACTATAGGGTCGTCTCCACGACCCCGGGACTAGGTTGGCCAGCCGCCGACATGTCCGACGACTATAGGGTCGTCCCCGCGACCACGGGCCAAAGATGCCCTGCCGCCGACATGTCCGAAGACTATAGGGTCGTCCCCACGACCCCGGGGCTAGGTTGGCCCGCCGCCGACTTGTCCGACGACTATAGGGTCGTCCCCACGACCCCGGGACTAGGTCGGCCCGCCGCCGTCATGTCCGACGACTATAGGGTCGTCTACACGACCCCGGGACTAGGTTGGCCCGCCGCCGACTTGTCCGACGACTATAGGGTCGTCCCCACGACCACTGGCCAAAGTTGCCCAGCCGCCGACATGTCCGACGACTATAGGGTCGTCCCCACGACCCCGGGCCAAAGTTGCCCTGCCGCCGACATGTCAGACGACTATAGGGTCGTCCCCACGACCCCGGGACTAGGTTGGCCCGCCGCCGACATGTCCGACGTCTATAGGGTCGTCCCCACGACCCCGGGGCTAGATTGCCCCGGCACCGTCATGTCCGACAACTATAGGGTCGTCCCCACGACCCCGGGACTAGATTGGCCCGCCACCGTCATGTCCGACGACTATGGGTTCGTCCCTACGACCCTGGGCATACGTTGGCCCGCCGCCGACATGTCCGCCGACTATAGGGTCGTCCCCACGATCCCGGGACTAGGTTGGCCAGCCGCCGACATGTCCGACGACTATAGGGTCGTCCCCACGGCCCCAGGAATAGATTGGCCCACCACCGTCATGTCCGACGACTATAGGGTCATACCCACGACCACGGGCCAAAGTTGCCCTGCCGCCGACATGTCCGACGACTATAGGGTCGTCCCCACGACCCCGGGACTAGATTGGCCCGCCACCGTCATGTCCGACGACTATAGGGTCGTCTCCACGACCCCGGGACTAGGTTGGCCAGTCACCGACATGTCCTACGACTATGGGGTCGTCCCCACGACCACGAGACTATGTTGGCCAGTCGCCGACATGTCCGACGACTATAGGGTCGTCCCCACGACCCCGGGACTAGATTGGCCCGCCACCGTCATGTCCGACGACTATAGGGTCGTCCCCACGACCCCGGGATTAGATTGGCCCGCCACCGTCATGTCCGACGACTATACGGTCGTCCCCACGACCACGGGCCAAAGTTGCCCTGCCGCCGACATGTCCGACGACTATAGGGTGGTCCCCACGACCCCGGGGCTAGATTGCCCCGGCACCGTCATGTCCGACGACTATAGGGTCGTCCCCACGACCCCGGGGCTAGGTTGGCCCGCCGCCGACTTGTCCGACGACTATAGGGTCGTCTCCACGACCCCGGGACTAGGTTATCCAGCCGCCGACATGTCCGACGACTATAGGGTCGTCCCCACGAACACGGGCCAAAGTTGCCTGCCGCCGACATGTCCGACGAATATAGGGTCGTCCCCACGACCCCGGGACTAGGTTGGCCCGCCGCCGACTTGTCCGACGACTATAGGGTCGTCTCCACGACCCCGGGACTAGGTTGGCCAGTCACCGACATGTCCCACGACTATTGGGTTGTCACCACGACCACGGGCCAAAGTTGCCCTGCCGCCGACATGTCCGACGACTATAGGGTCGTCCCCACGACCCCGGGATTAGATTGGCCCGCCACAGTCATGTCCGACGACTATAGGGTCGTCCCCACGACCACGGGCCAAAGTTGCCCTGCCGCCGACATGTCCGACGACTATAGGGTCATCCCCACTACCCCGGGCCAAAGCTGGCCAGCCGCCAACATGTCCGACGACTATAGGGTCGTCCCCACGACCCCGGGACTAGGTTGGCCCGCCACCGTCATGTCCGACGACTATGGGTTCGTCCCTACGACCCCGGGACTAGGTTGGCCAGTCACCGACATGTCCGACGACTATAGGGTCGTCCCAACGACCCCGGGACTAGATTGGCCCGCCACCGTCATGTCCGACGACTATAGGGTCGTCTCCACGACCCCGGGGCTAGGTTGGCCAGTCACCGACATGTCCGACGACTATAGGGTCGTCCCAACGACCCCGGGACTAGGTTGGCCCGCCACCGTCATGTCCGACGACTATGGGTTCGTCCCTACGACCCCGGGACTAGGTTGGCCAGTCACCGACATGTCCGACGACTATACGGTCGTCCCAACGACCCCGGGACTAGATTGGCCCGCCACCGTCATGTCCGACGACTATAGGGTCGTCCCCACGACCCCGGGACTAGGTTGGCCAGCCGCCGACTTGTCCGACGACTATACGGTCGTCCCCACGACCACGGGAGTAGGTTGGCCCGCCGCCGACTTGTCCGACGACTATAGGGTCGTCCCTACCACCCCGGGACTAGGTTGGCCAGCCGCCGACATGTCCGACGTCTATAGGGTCGTCCCCACGACCCCGGGGCTAGGTTGGCCCGCCGCCGACTTGTCCGACGACTATAGGGTCGTCCCCACGACCCCGGCACTAGGTCGGCCCGCCGCCGTCTTGTCCGACGACTATAGGGTCGTCCCCACGACCCCGGGACTAGATTGGCCCGCCACCGTCATGTCCGACGTCTATAGGGTCGTCTCCACGACCCCGGGACTAGGTTGGCCCGCCGCCGACTTGTCCGACGACTATAGAGTCGTCCCCACGACCCCGGGACTAGGTTGGGCCGCCGCCGACTAGTCCGACGACTATAGGGTCGTCCCAACGACCCCGGGACTAGATTGGCCCGCCACCATAATGTCCGACGACTATAGGGACGTCCCCACGACCACGGGACTAGGTTGGCCCGCCGCCGACTTGTCCGACGACTATAGGGTCGTGCCTACCACCCCGGGACTAGGATGACCCGCCGCCGACTTTTCCGACGACTATAGGGTCGTCCCCACGAACCCGGGACTACGTTGGCCAGTCACCGACATGTCCGACGACTATAGGGTCGCCCCCACGACCACGGGCCAAAGTTGCCCTGCCGCCGACATGTCCGACGACTATAGGGTCGTCCGCACGACCCCGGGACTAGATTGGCCCGCCACCGTCATGTCCGACGACAATAGGGTCGTCCCCACGACCACGGGTCAAAGCTGGCCAGCCGCCGACATGTCCGACGACTATAGGGTCGTCTCCACGACCCCGGGACTAGGTTGGCCAACCGCCGACATGTCCGACGACTATAGGGTCGTCCCCACGACCGCGGGCCAAAGCTGGCCAGCCGCCGACATGTCCGACGACTATAGGGTCGTCTCCACGACACCGGGACTAGATTGGCCCGCCACCGTCATGTCCGACGACAATAGGGTCGTCCCCACGACCACGGGCCAAAGCTGGCCAGCCGCCGACATGTCCGACGACTATAGGGTCGTCCCCACGACTCCGGGACTAGGTTGGCCCGCCGCCGACTTGTCCGACGACTATAGGGTCGTCTCCACGACCCCGGGACTAGGTTGGCCAGCCGCCGATATGTCCGACGACTATAGGGTCGTCCCCGCGACCACGGGCCAAAGATGCCCTGCCGCCGACATGTCCGACGACTATAGGGTCGTCCCCACGACCCCGGGACTAGGTTGGCCCGCCGCCGACATGTCCGACGTCTATAGGGTCGTCTCCACCACCCCGGGACTAGGTTGGCCAGCCGCCGACATGTCCGACGTCTATAGGGTCGTCCCCACGACCCCGGGGCTAGATTGCCCCGGCACCGTCATGTCCGACGACTATAGGGTCGTCCCCACGACCCAGGGACCAGGTTGGCCCGCCGCCGACTTGTCCCACCGCCGACTTGTCCGACGAATATAGGGTCGTCTCCACGACCCCGGGACTAGGTTGGCCAGTCACCGACATGTCCGACGACTATAGGGTCGTCCCCACGACCCCGGGACTAGGTCGGCCCGCCGCCGACTTGTCCGACGACTATAGGGTCGTCCCCACGACCACGGGCCAAAGTTGCCCTGCCGCCGTCATGTCCGACGACTACAGGATCGTCCCCACGACCCCCGGACTTGATTGCCCCGCCACCGTCATGTCCGACGACTATAGGGTCGTCCCCACGACCCCGGGACTAGGTTGGCCCGCCGCCGACATGTCCGACGACTATAGGGTCGTCCCCACGCCCCGGGCCAAAGTTGGCCAGCCGCCGACATGTCCGACGACTATAGGGTCGTCCCCAAGACCCCGGGAATAGGTTGGCCCGCCGCCGACATGTCCGACGTCTAAAGGGTCGTCCCCACGACCCCGGGGCTAGATTGCCCCGGCACCGTCATGTCCGACGACTATAGGGTCGTCCCCACGACCCAGGGACCAGGTTGGCCCGCCGCCGACTTGTCCCGCCGCCGACTTGTCCGACGAATATAGGGTCGTCTCCACGACCCCGGGACTATGTTGGCCAGTCACCGACATGTCCGACGACTATAGGGTCGTCCCCACGACCCCGGGACTAGGTTGGCCCGCCGCCGACATGTCCGACGACTATAGGGTCGTCCCCGCGACCACGGGCCAAAGATGCCCTGCCGCCGACATGTCCGACGACTATAGGGTCGTCCCCACGACCCCGGGACTAGGTCGGCCCGCCGCCGACTTGTCCGACGACTATAGGGTCGTCCCCACGACCACGGGCCAAAGTTGCCCTGCCGCCGTCATGTCCGACGACTACAGGATCGTCCCCACGACCCCCGGACTTGATTGCCCCGCCACCGTCATGTCCGACGACTATAGGGTCGTCTCCACGACCCCGGGACTAGGTTGGCCAGCCGCCGACATGTCCGACGACTATAGGGTCGTCCCCGCGACCACGGGCCAAAGATGCCCTGCCGCCGACATGTCCGAAGACTATAGGGTCGTCCCCACGACCCCGGGGCTAGGTTGGCCCGCCGCCGACTTGTCCGACGACTATAGGGTCGTCCCCACGACCCCGGGACTAGGTCGGCCCGCCGCCGTCATGTCCGACGACTATAGGGTCGTCTACACGACCCCGGGACTAGGTTGGCCCGCCGCCGACTTGTCCGACGACTATAGGGTCGTCCCCACGACCACTGGCCAAAGTTGCCCAGCCGCCGACATGTCCGACGACTATAGGGTCGTCCCCACGACCCCGGGCCAAAGTTGCCCTGCCGCCGACATGTCAGACGACTATAGGGTCGTCCCCACGACCCCGGGACTAGGTTGGCCCGCCGCCGACATGTCCGACGTCTATAGGGTCGTCCCCACGACCCCGGGGCTAGATTGCCCCGGCACCGTCATGTCCGACAACTATAGGGTCGTCCCCACGACCCCGGGACTAGATTGGCCCGCCACCGTCATGTCCGACGACTATGGGTTCGTCCCTACGACCCTGGGCATACGTTGGCCCGCCGCCGACATGTCCGCCGACTATAGGGTCGTCCCCACGATCCCGGGACTAGGTTGGCCAGCCGCCGACATGTCCGACGACTATAGGGTCGTCCCCACGGCCCCAGGAATAGATTGGCCCACCACCGTCATGTCCGACGACTATAGGGTCATACCCACGACCACGGGCCAAAGTTGCCCTGCCGCCGACATGTCCGACGACTATAGGGTCGTCCCCACGACCCCGGGACTAGATTGGCCCGCCACCGTCATGTCCGACGACTATAGGGTCGTCTCCACGACCCCGGGACTAGGTTGGCCAGTCACCGACATGTCCTACGACTATGGGGTCGTCCCCACGACCACGAGA
Source organism: Andrena fulva (assembly GCA_946251845.1). NCBI lineage: Eukaryota > Metazoa > Arthropoda > Insecta > Hymenoptera > Andrenidae > Andrena > Andrena fulva. Next base: position 1,359,179 of record CAMITZ010000126.1, on the reverse strand, counting down.
CTATGTTGGCCAGTCGCCGACATGTCCGACGACTATAGGGTCGTCCCCACGACCCCGGGACTAGATTGGCCCGCCACCGTCATGTCCGACGACTATAGGGTCGTCCCCACGACCCCGGGATTAGATTGGCCCGCCACCGTCATGTCCGACGACTATACGGTCGTCCCCACGACCACGGGCCAAAGTTGCCCTGCCGCCGACATGTCCGACGACTATAGGGTGGTCCCCACGACCCCGGGGCTAGATTGCCCCGGCACCGTCATGTCCGACGACTATAGGGTCGTCCCCACGACCCCGGGGCTAGGTTGGCCCGCCGCCGACTTGTCCGACGACTATAGGGTCGTCTCCACGACCCCGGGACTAGGTTATCCAGCCGCCGACATGTCCGACGACTATAGGGTCGTCCCCACGAACACGGGCCAAAGTTGCCTGCCGCCGACATGTCCGACGAATATAGGGTCGTCCCCACGACCCCGGGACTAGGTTGGCCCGCCGCCGACTTGTCCGACGACTATAGGGTCGTCTCCACGACCCCGGGACTAGGTTGGCCAGTCACCGACATGTCCCACGACTATTGGGTTGTCACCACGACCACGGGCCAAAGTTGCCCTGCCGCCGACATGTCCGACGACTATAGGGTCGTCCCCACGACCCCGGGATTAGATTGGCCCGCCACCGTCATGTCCGACGACTATACGGTCGTCCCCACGACCACGGGCCAAAGTTGCCCTGCCGCCGACATGTCCGACGACTATAGGGTCGTCCCCACGACCCCGGGCCAAAGTTGCCCTGCCGCCGACATGTCAGACGACTATAGGGTCGTCCCCACGACCCCGGGACTAGGTTGGCCCGCCGCCGACATGTCCGACGTCTATAGGGTCGTCCCCACGACCCCGGGGCTAGATTGCCCCGGCACCGTCATGTCCGACAACTATAGGGTCGTCCCCACGACCCCGGGACTAGATTGGCCCGCCACCGTCATGTCCGACGACTATGGGTTCGTCCCTACGACCCTGGGCATATGTTGGCCCGCCGCCGACATGTCCGCCGACTATAGGGTCGTCCCCACGATCCCGGGACTAGGTTGGCCAGCCGCCGACATGTCCGACGACTATAGGGTCGTCCCCACGGCCCCAGGAATAGATTGGCCCACCACCGTCATGTCCGACGACTATAGGGTCATACCCACGACCACGGGCCAAAGTTGCCCTGCCGCCGACATGTCCGACGACTATAGGGTCGTCCCCACGACCCCGGGACTAGATTGGCCCGCCACCGTCATGTCCGACGACTATAGGGTCGTCTCCACGACCCCGGGACTAGGTTGGCCAGTCACCGACATGTCCTACGACTATGGGGTCGTCCCCACGACCACGAGACTATGTTGGCCAGTCGCCGACATGTCCGACGACTATAGGGTCGTCCCCACGACCCCGGGACTAGATTGGCCCGCCACCGTCATGTCCGACGACTATAGGGTCGTCCCCACGACCCCGGGATTAGATTGGCCCGCCACCGTCATGTCCGACGACTATACGGTCGTCCCCACGACCACGGGCCAAAGTTGCCCTGCCGCCGACATGTCCGACGACTATAGGGTGGTCCCCACGACCCCGGGGCTAGATTGCCCCGGCACCGTCATGTCCGACGACTATAGGGTCGTCCCCACGACCCCGGGGCTAGGTTGGCCCGCCGCCGACTTGTCCGACGACTATAGGGTCGTCTCCACGACCCCGGGACTAGGTTATCCAGCCGCCGACATGTCCGACGACTATAGGGTCGTCCCCACGAACACGGGCCAAAGTTGCCTGCCGCCGACATGTCCGACGACTATAGGGTCGTCCCCACGACCCCGGGACTAGGTTGGCCCGCCGCCGACTTGTCCGACGACTATAGGGTCGTCTCCACGACCCCGGGACTAGGTTGGCCAGTCACCGACATGTCCCACGACTATTGGGTCGTCACCACGACCACGGGCCAAAGTTGCCCTGCCGCCGACATGTCCGAGGACTATAGGGTCGTCCCCACGACCCCGGGGCTAGATTGCCCCGGCACCGTCATGTCCGACGACTATAGGGTCGTCCCCACGACCCCGGGGCTAGGTTGGCCCGCCGCCGACTTGTCCGACGACTATAGGGTCGTCTCCACGACCCCGGGACTAGGTTGGCCGTCACCGACATGTCCCACGACTATAGGGTCGTCACCACGACCACGGGCCAAAGTTGCCCTGCCGCCGACATGTCCGACGACTATAGGGTCGTCCCCACGACCCCGGGGCTAGATTGCCCCTGCACCGTCATGTCCGACGACTATAGGGTCGTCTCCACGACCCCGGGACTAGGTTGGCCAGCCCCGACATGTCCGACGACTATAGGGTCGTCCCCACGAACACGGGCCAAAGTTGCCCTGCCGCCGACATGTCCGACGACTATAGTGTCGTCCCCACGACCCCGGGGCTAGATTGGCCCGCCACCGTCATGTCCGACGACTATAGGGGCGTCCCCACGACCACTGGCCAAAGTTGTCCAGCCGCCGACATGTCCGACGACTATAGGGTCGTCCCCACGACCACGGGACTAGGTTGGCCCGCCGCCGACATGTCCGACGACTATAGGGTCGTCCCCACGACCACGGGCCAAAGTTGCCCTGCCGCCGACATGTCCGACGACTATAGGGTCGTCCCCACGCCCCGGTCCAAAGTTGGCCCGCCGCCGACATGTCCGACGACTATAGGGTCGTCCCCACGACCCCGGGACTAGGTTGGCCCGCCGCCGACATGTCCGTAGACTATAGGGTCGTCCCCACGCCCCGGGCCAAAGTTGGCCAGCCGCCGACATGTCCGACGACTATAGGGTCGTCCCCACGACCCCGGGGCTAGGTTGGCCCGCCGCCGACTTGTCCGACGACTATAGGGTCGTCTCCACGACCCCGGGACTAGGTTGGCCGTCACCGACAGGTCCAACGACTATAGGGTCGTCACCACGACCACGGGCCAAAGTTGCCCTGCCGCCGACATGTCCGACGACTATAGGGTCGTCCCCACGACCCCGGGACTAGGTTGGCCCGCCGCCGTCTTGTCCGACGACTATAGGGTCGTGGAGACGACCCCGGGACTAGGTTGGCCAGCCGCCGACATGTCCGACGACTATAGGGTCGTACCCACGACCCCGGGACTAGATTGGCCCGCCACCGTCATGTCCGACGACTATAGGGTCGTCCCCACGACCCCGGGACTAGGTTGGCCCGCCGCCGACTTGTCCGACGACTATAGGGTCGTCTCCACGACCCCGGGACTAGGTTGGCCAGCCGCCGACATGTCCGACGACTATAGTGTCGTCCCCACGAACACGGGCCAAAGTTGCCCTGCCGCCGACATGTCCGACGACTATAGGGTCGTCCACACGACCCCGGGACTAGGTTGGCCCGCCGCCGACATGTCCGACGACTATAGGGTCGTCCCCACGCCCCGGTCCAAAGTTGGCCAGCCGCCGACATGTCCGACGTCTATAGGGTCGTCCCCACGACCCCGGGGCTAGATTGCCCCGGCACCGTCATGTCCGACGACTATAGGGTCGTCCCCACGACCCCGGGACTAGGTCGGCCCGCCGCCGACTTGTCCGAAGACTATAGGGTCGTCCCCACGACCACGGGCCAAAGTTGCCCTGCCGTCGACATGTCCGACGGCTATAGGGTCGTCCCCACGCCCCCGGGACTAGGTTGCCCCGCCGCCGACTTGTCCGACGACTATAGGGTCTTCTCCACGACCCCGGGACTAGGTCGGCCAGCCGCCGACATGTCCGACGACTATAGGGTCGTCCCCACGACCCCGGGGCTAGATTGCCCCGGCACCGTCATGTCCGACGACTATACGGTCGTCCCCACGATCCCGGGACTAGGTTGGCCCGCCGCCGACTTGTCCGACGATTATAGGGTCGTCCCCACGACCCCGGGACTAGGTTGGCCAGCCGCCGACATGTCCGACGACTATAGGGTCGTCCCCGCGACCACGGGCCAAAGATGCCCTGCCGCCGACATGTCCGACGACTATAGGGTCGTCCCCACGACCCCGGGACTAGGCTGGCCCGCCGTCGACATGTCCGACGTCTATAGGGTCGTCTCCACGACCCCGGGACTAGGTTGGCCCGCCGCCGACTTGTCCGACGACTATAGAGTCGTCCCCACGACCCCGGGACTAGGTTGGTCCGCCGCCGACTAGTCCGACGACTATAGGGTCGTCCCAACGACCCCGGGACTAGATTGGCCCGCCACCATCATGTACGACGACTATAGGGACGTCCCCACGACCACGGGACTAGGTTGGCCCGCCGCCGACTTGTCCGACGACTATAGGGTCGTGCCTACCACCCCGGGACTAGGATGACCCGCCGCCGACTTTTCCGACGACTATAGGGTCGTCCCCACGAACCCGGGACTAGGTTGGCCAGCCTCCGACATATCCGACGACTATAGGGTCGTCCCCACGACCACGGGCCAAAGTTGACCTCCCGCCGACATGTCGGACGACAATAGGGTCGTCCGCACGACCCCGGGACTAGATTGGCCCGCCACCGTCATGTCCGACGACAATAGGGTCGTCCCCACGACCACGGGCCAACGCTGGCCAGCCGCCGACATGTCCGACGACTATAGGGTCGTCCCAACAACCCCGGGACTAGATTGGCCCGCCACCATCATGTCCGACGACTATAGGGACGTCCCCACGACCACGGGACTAGGTTGGCCCGCCGCCGACTTGTCCGACGACTATAGGGTCGTGCCTACCACCCCGGGACTATGATGACCCGCCGCCGACTTTTCCGACGACTATAGGGTCGTCCCCACGAACCCGGGACTAGGTTGACCAGTCACCGACATGTTCGACGACTGTAGGTTCGTCCCCACGGCCCCGGGACTAGGTTGGCCTGGCGCCGACATGTCCGATGACTATAGGGTCGTCTCCACGAACCCGGGACTAGGTTGGCCAGTCACCGACATGTCCGACGACTATAGGGTCGTCCCCAAGACCACGGGCCAAAGTTGCCCCGCCGCCGACATGTCTGACGACTATAGGGTCGTCCCCACGACCCCGGGTCTAGGTTGGCCCGCCGCCGACTTGTCCGACTACTATAGGGTCGTCCCCACGACCCCGGGAGTAGGATGGCCCGCCGCCGACTTGTCCGACGACTATAGGGTCGTCCCCACGACCACGGGACAAGGTTGGCCCGCCGCCGACTTGTCCGACGACTATAGGGACGTCCCTACCACCCCGGGACTAGGTTGGCCAGCCGCCGACATGTCCGACGTCTATAGGGTCGTCCCCACGACCCCGGGGCTAGATTGCCCCGGCACCGTCATGTCCGACGACTATAGGGTCGTCCCCACGACCGCGGGACTAGGTTGGCCTGCCGCCGACATGTCCGACGTCTATAGGGTCGTCCCCACGACCCCGGGTCAAGATTGGCCCGCCACCGTCATGTCCGACGACTATACGGTCGTCCCCTCGACCCCGGGAATAGGTTGGCCCGCCGCCGACGTGTCGAACGACTATGGCGTCGACCCCACGACCACGAGACTAGGTTGGCCAGCCGCCGACATGTCCGACGACTATAGGGTCGTCCCCACGACCCCGGGACTAGATTGGCCCGCCACCGTCATGTCCGACGACTATAGGTTCGTCCCTACGACCCTGGGCATACGTTGGCCAGCCGCCGACATGCCCGACGACTATAGGGTCGTCCCCACGACCCCGGGACAAGATTGGCCCGCCACCGTCATGTCCGACGACTACACGGTCGTCCTCTCGACCCCGGGACTAGATTGGCCCGCCACCGTCATGTCCGACGACTATTGGTTCGTCCCCACGACCACGGGACGAGGTTGGCCCGCCGCCGACTTGTCCGACGACTATAGGGTCGTCCCCACGACCACTGGCCAAAGTTGCCCAGCCGCCGACATGTCCGACGACTATAGGGTCGTCCCCACGACCCCGGGACTAGATTGGCCCGCCACCATCATGTCCGACGACTATAGGGACGTCCCCACGACCCCGGGTCTAGGTTGGCCCGCCGTCGACATGTCCGACGTCTATAGGGTCGTCCCCTCGACCCCGGGGCTAGATTGCCCCGGCACCGTCACGTCCGACGACTATAGGGTCGTCTCCACGACCCCGGGACTAGGTTGGCCAGTCACCGGCATGTCCGACGACTATAGGGTCGTCCCCACGACCCCGGGCCAAATTTGCGCTGCCGCCGACATGTCCGACGACTATAGGGTCGTCCCCACGAACCCGGGCCAAAGCTGGCCAGCCGCCAACATGTCCGACGACTATAGGGTCGTCCCCACGACCCCGGGACTAGGTTGGCCAGTCACCGACATGTCCGACGACTATAGGGTCGTCCTCACGACCACGGGCCAAAGTTGCCCTGCCGCCGACATGTCCGACGACTATAGGGTCGTCCCCACGACCGCGGGTCTAGGTTGGCCCGCCGCCGACTTTTCCGACGACTATAGGGTCGTCCCCACGACCACGGGCCAAAGCTGGCCAGCCGCCGACATGTCCGACGACTATAGGGTCGTCTCCACGACCCCGGCACTAGATTGGCCCGCCACCGTCATGTCCGACGACAATAGGGTCGTCCCCACGACCACGGGCCAAAGCTGGCCAGCCGCCGACATGTCCGACGACTATAGGGTCGTCCCCACGACCCCGGGACTAGGTTGGCCCGCCGCCGACTTGTCCGACGACTATAGGGTCGTCCCCACGACCACGGGCCAAAGTTGACCTGCCGCCGACATGTCCGACGACTATAGGGTCGTCCCCACGACCCCGGGACTAGGTTGGCCCGCCGCCGACTTGTCCGACGACTATAGGGTCGTCCTCACGACCACGGGCCAAAGATGCCCGGCCGCCGACATGTCCGACGACTATAGGGTCGTCCCCACGATCCCGCGACTAGGTTGGCCAGCCGCCGACATGTCCGACGACAATAGGGTCGTCCCCACGACCCCGGGACTAGATTGGCCCGCCACAGTCATGTCCGACGACTATAGGGTCGTCCCCACGACCACGGGCCAAAGTTGCCCTGCCGCCGACATGTCCGACGACTATAGGGTCATCCCCACTACCCCGGGCCAAAGCTGGCCAGCCGCCAACATGTCCGACGACTATAGGGTCGTCCCCACGACTCCGGGACTAGGTTGGCCCGCCACCGTCATGTCCGACGACTATGGGTTCGTCCCTACGACCCCGGGACTAGGTTGGCCAGTCACCGACATGTCCGACGACTATAGGGTCGTCCCAACGACCCCGGGACTAGATTGGCCCGCCACCGTCATGTCCGACGACTATAGGGTCGTCTCCACGACCCCGGGACTAGGTTGGCCAGTCACCGACATGTCCGACGACTATAGGGTCGTCCCAACGACCCCGGGACTAGGTTGGCCCGCCACCGTCATGTCCGACGACTATGGGTTCGTCCATACGACCCCGGGACTAGGTTGGCCAGTCACCGACATGTCCGACGACTATAGGGTCGTCCCAACGACCCCGGGACTAGATTGGCCCGCCACCGTCATGTCCGACGACTATAGGGTCGTCCCCACGACCCTGGGACTAGGTTGGCCAGCCGCCGACTTGTCCGACGACTATACGGTCGTCCCCACGACCACGGGAGTAGGTTGGCCCGCCGCCGACTTGTCCGACGACTATAGGGTCGTCCCTACCACCCCGGGACTAGGTTGGCCAGCCGCCGACATGTCCGACGTCTATAGGGTCGTCCCCACGACCCCGGGGCTAGGTTGGCCCGCCGCCGACTTGTCCGACGACTATAGGGTCGTCCCCACGACCCCGGGACTAGGTCGGCCCGCCGCCGTCTTGTCCGACGACTATAGGGTCGTCCCCACGACCACGGGCCAAAGTTGCCCTGCCACCGTCATGTCCGACGACTATAGGGTCGTCCCCACGAACCCGGGACTACGTTGGCCAGTCACCGACATGTCCGACGACTATAGGGTCGCCCCCACGACCACGGGCCAAAGTTGCCCTGCCGCCGACATGTCCGACGACTATAGGGTCGTCCGCACGACCCCGGGACTAGATTGGCCCGCCACCGTCATGTCCGACGACAATAGGGTCGTCCCCACGACCACGGGTCAAAGCTGGCCAGCCGCCGACATGTCCGACGACTATAGGGTCGTCTCCACGACCCCGGGACTAGGTTGGCCAACCGCCGACATGTCCGACGACTATAGGGTCGTCCCCACGACCGCGGGCCAAAGCTGGCCAGCCGCCGACATGTCCGACGACTATAGGGTCGTCTCCACGACCCCGGGACTAGATTGGCCCGCCACCGTCATGTCCGACGACAATAGGGTCGTCCCCACGACCACGGGCCAAAGCTGGCCAGCCGCCGACATGTCCGACGACTATAGGGTCGTCCCCACGACCCCGGGACTAGGTTGGCCCGCCGCCGACTTGTCCGACGACTATAGGGTCGTCTCCACGACCCCGGGACTAGGTTGCCCAGCCGCCGATATGTCCGACGACTATAGTGTCGTCCCCGCGACCACGGGCCAAAGATGCCCTGCCGCCGACATGTCCGACGACTATAGGGTCGTCCCCACGACCCCGGGACTAGGTTGGCCCGCCGCCGACATGTCCGACGAAAATAGGGTCGTCCCCACGACCCCGGGACTAGATTGGCCCGCCACAGTCATGTCCGACGACTATAGGGTCGTCCCCACGACCACGGGCCAAAGTTGCCCTGCCGCCGACATGTCCGACGACTATAGGGTCATCCCCACTACCCCGGGCCAAAGCTGGCCAGCCGCCAACATGTCCGACGACTATAGGGTCGTCCCCACGACCCCGGGACTAGGTTGGCCCGCCACCGTCATGTCCGACGACTATGGGTTCGTCCCTACGACCCCGGGACTAGGTTGGCCAGTCACCGACATGTCCGACGACTATAGGGTCGTCCCAACGACCCCGGGACTAGATTGGCCCGCCACCGTCATGTCCGACGACTATAGGGTCGTCTCCACGACCCCGGGGCTAGGTTGGCCAGTCACCGACATGTCCGACGACTATAGGGTCGTCCCAACGACCCCGGGACTAGGTTGGCCCGCCACCGTCATGTCCGACGACTATGGGTTCGTCCCTACGACCCCGGGACTAGGTTGGCCAGTCACCGACATGTCCGACGACTATACGGTCGTCCCAACGACCCCGGGACTAGATTGGCCCGCCACCGTCATGTCCGACGACTATAGGGTCGTCCCCACGACCCCGGGACTAGGTTGGCCAGCCGCCGACTTGTCCGACGACTATACGGTCGTCCCCACGACCACGGGAGTAGGTTGGCCCGCCGCCGACTTGTCCGACGACTATAGGGTCGTCCCTACCACCCCGGGACTAGGTTGGCCAGCCGCCGACATGTCCGACGTCTATAGGGTCGTCCCCACGACCCCGGGGCTAGGTTGGCCCGCCGCCGACTTGTCCGACGACTATAGGGTCGTCCCCACGACCCCGGCACTAGGTCGGCCCGCCGCCGTCTTGTCCGACGACTATAGGGTCGTCCCCACGACCCCGGGACTAGATTGGCCCGCCACCGTCATGTCCGACGTCTATAGGGTCGTCTCCACGACCCCGGGACTAGGTTGGCCCGCCGCCGACTTGTCCGACGACTATAGAGTCGTCCCCACGACCCCGGGACTAGGTTGGGCCGCCGCCGACTAGTCCGACGACTATAGGGTCGTCCCAACGACCCCGGGACTAGATTGGCCCGCCACCATAATGTCCGACGACTATAGGGACGTCCCCACGACCACGGGACTAGGTTGGCCCGCCGCCGACTTGTCCGACGACTATAGGGTCGTGCCTACCACCCCGGGACTAGGATGACCCGCCGCCGACTTTTCCGACGACTATAGGGTCGTCCCCACGAACCCGGGACTACGTTGGCCAGTCACCGACATGTCCGACGACTATAGGGTCGCCCCCACGACCACGGGCCAAAGTTGCCCTGCCGCCGACATGTCCGACGACTATAGGGTCGTCCGCACGACCCCGGGACTAGATTGGCCCGCCACCGTCATGTCCGACGACAATAGGGTCGTCCCCACGACCACGGGTCAAAGCTGGCCAGCCGCCGACATGTCCGACGACTATAGGGTCGTCTCCACGACCCCGGGACTAGGTTGGCCAACCGCCGACATGTCCGACGACTATAGGGTCGTCCCCACGACCGCGGGCCAAAGCTGGCCAGCCGCCGACATGTCCGACGACTATAGGGTCGTCTCCACGACCCCGGGACTAGATTGGCCCGCCACCGTCATGTCCGACGACAATAGGGTCGTCCCCACGACCACGGGCCAAAGCTGGCCAGCCGCCGACATGTCCGACGACTATAGGGTCGTCCCCACGACTCCGGGACTAGGTTGGCCCGCCGCCGACTTGTCCGACGACTATAGGGTCGTCTCCACGACCCCGGGACTAGGTTGGCCAGCCGCCGATATGTCCGACGACTATAGGGTCGTCCCCGCGACCACGGGCCAAAGATGCCCTGCCGCCGACATGTCCGACGACTATAGGGTCGTCCCCACGACCCCGGGACTAGGTTGGCCCGCCGCCGACATGTCCGACGTCTATAGGGTCGTCTCCACCACCCCGGGACTAGGTTGGCCAGCCGCCGACATGTCCGACGTCTATAGGGTCGTCCCCACGACCCCGGGGCTAGATTGCCCCGGCACCGTCATGTCCGACGACTATAGGGTCGTCCCCACGACCCAGGGACCAGGTTGGCCCGCCGCCGACTTGTCCCACCGCCGACTTGTCCGACGAATATAGGGTCGTCTCCACGACCCCGGGACTAGGTTGGCCAGTCACCGACATGTCCGACGACTATAGGGTCGTCCCCACGACCCCGGGACTAGGTCGGCCCGCCGCCGACTTGTCCGACGACTATAGGGTCGTCCCCACGACCACGGGCCAAAGTTGCCCTGCCGCCGTCATGTCCGACGACTACAGGATCGTCCCCACGACCCCCGGACTTGATTGCCCCGCCACCGTCATGTCCGACGACTATAGGGTCGTCCCCACGACCCCGGGACTAGGTTGGCCCGCCGCCGACATGTCCGACGACTATAGGGTCGTCCCCACGCCCCGGGCCAAAGTTGGCCAGCCGCCGACATGTCCGACGACTATAGGGTCGTCCCCAAGACCCCGGGAATAGGTTGGCCCGCCGCCGACATGTCCGACGTCTAAAGGGTCGTCCCCACGACCCCGGGGCTAGATTGCCCCGGCACCGTCATGTCCGACGACTATAGGGTCGTCCCCACGACCCAGGGACCAGGTTGGCCCGCCGCCGACTTGTCCCGCCGCCGACTTGTCCGACGAATATAGGGTCGTCTCCACGACCCCGGGACTATGTTGGCCAGTCACCGACATGTCCGACGACTATAGGGTCGTCCCCACGACCCCGGGACTAGGTTGGCCCGCCGCCGACATGTCCGACGACTATAGGGTCGTCCCCGCGACCACGGGCCAAAGATGCCCTGCCGCCGACATGTCCGACGACTATAGGGTCGTCCCCACGACCCCGGGACTAGGTCGGCCCGCCGCCGACTTGTCCGACGACTATAGGGTCGTCCCCACGACCACGGGCCAAAGTTGCCCTGCCGCCGTCATGTCCGACGACTACAGGATCGTCCCCACGACCCCCGGACTTGATTGCCCCGCCACCGTCATGTCCGACGACTATAGGGTCGTCTCCACGACCCCGGGACTAGGTTGGCCAGCCGCCGACATGTCCGACGACTATAGGGTCGTCCCCGCGACCACGGGCCAAAGATGCCCTGCCGCCGACATGTCCGACGACTATAGGGTCGTCCCCACGACCCCGGGGCTAGGTTGGCCCGCCGCCGACTTGTCCGACGACTATAGGGTCGTCCCCACGACCCCGGGACTAGGTCGGCCCGCCGCCGTCATGTCCGACGACTATAGGGTCGTCTACACGACCCCGGGACTAGGTTGGCCCGCCGCCGACTTGTCCGACGACTATAGGGTCGTCCCCACGACCACTGGCCAAAGTTGCCCAGCCGCCGACATGTCCGACGACTATAGGGTCGTCCCCACGACCCCGGGCCAAAGTTGCCCTGCCGCCGACATGTCAGACGACTATAGGGTCGTCCCCACGACCCCGGGACTAGGTTGGCCCGCCGCCGACATGTCCGACGTCTATAGGGTCGTCCCCACGACCCCGGGGCTAGATTGCCCCGGCACCGTCATGTCCGACAACTATAGGGTCGTCCCCACGACCCCGGGACTAGATTGGCCCGCCACCGTCATGTCCGACGACTATGGGTTCGTCCCTACGACCCTGGGCATACGTTGGCCCGCCGCCGACATGTCCGCCGACTATAGGGTCGTCCCCACGATCCCGGGACTAGGTTGGCCAGCCGCCGACATGTCCGACGACTATAGGGTCGTCCCCACGGCCCCAGGAATAGATTGGCCCACCACCGTCATGTCCGACGACTATAGGGTCATACCCACGACCACGGGCCAAAGTTGCCCTGCCGCCGACATGTCCGACGACTATAGGGTCGTCCCCACGACCCCGGGACTAGATTGGCCCGCCACCGTCATGTCCGACGACTATAGGGTCGTCTCCACGACCCCGGGACTAGGTTGGCCAGTCACCGACATGTCCTACGACTATGGGGTCGTCCCCACGACCACGAGACTATGTTGGCCAGTCGCCGACATGTCCGACGACTATAGGGTCGTCCCCACGACCCCGGGACTAGATTGGCCCGCCACCGTCATGTCCGACGACTATAGGGTCGTCCCCACGACCCCGGGATTAGATTGGCCCGCCACCGTCATGTCCGACGACTATACGGTCGTCCCCACGACCACGGGCCAAAGTTGCCCTGCCGCCGACATGTCCGACGACTATAGGGTGGTCCCCACGACCCCGGGGCTAGATTGCCCCGGCACCGTCATGTCCGACGACTATAGGGTCGTCCCCACGACCCCGGGGCTAGGTTGGCCCGCCGCCGACTTGTCCGACGACTATAGGGTCGTCTCCACGACCCCGGGACTAGGTTATCCAGCCGCCGACATGTCCGACGACTATAGGGTCGTCCCCACGAACACGGGCCAAAGTTGCCTGCCGCCGACATGTCCGACGAATATAGGGTCGTCCCCACGACCCCGGGACTAGGTTGGCCCGCCGCCGACTTGTCCGACGACTATAGGGTCGTCTCCACGACCCCGGGACTAGGTTGGCCAGTCACCGACATGTCCCACGACTATTGGGTTGTCACCACGACCACGGGCCAAAGTTGCCCTGCCGCCGACATGTCCGACGACTATAGGGTCGTCCTCACGACCCCGGGATTAGATTGGCCCGCCACCGTCATGTCCGACGACTATACGGTCGTCCCCACGACCACGGGCCAAAGTTGCCCTGCCGCCGACATGTCCGACGACTATAGGGTCGTCCCCACGACCCCGGGCCAAAGTTGCCCTGCCGCCGACATGTCAGACGACTATAGGGTCGTCCCCACGACCCCGGGACTAGGTTGGCCCGCCGCCGACATGTCCGACGTCTATAGGGTCGTCCCCACGACCCCGGGGCTAGATTGCCCCGGCACCGTCATGTCCGACAACTATAGGGTCGTCCCCACGACCCCGGGACTAGATTGGCCCGCCACCGTCATGTCCGACGACTATGGGTTCGTCCCTACGACCCTGGGCATATGTTGGCCCGCCGCCGACATGTCCGCCGACTATAGGGTCGTCCCCACGATCCCGGGACTAGGTTGGCCAGCCGCCGACATGTCCGACGACTATAGGGTCGTCCCCACGGCCCCAGGAATAGATTGGCCCACCACCGTCATGTCCGACGACTATAGGGTCATACCCACGACCACGGGCCAAAGTTGCCCTGCCGCCGACATGTCCGACGACTATAGGGTCGTCCCCACGACCCCGGGACTAGATTGGCCCGCCACCGTCATGTCCGACGACTATAGGGTCGTCTCCACGACCCCGGGACTAGGTTGGCCAGTCACCGACATGTCCTACGACTATGGGGTCGTCCCCACGACCACGAGACTATGTTGGCCAGTCGCCGACATGTCCGACGACTATAGGGTCGTCCCCACGACCCCGGGACTAGATTGGCCCGCCACCGTCATGTCCGACGACTATAGGGTCGTCCCCACGACCCCGGGATTAGATTGGCCCGCCACCGTCATGTCCGACGACTATACGGTCGTCCCCACGACCACGGGCCAAAGTTGCCCTGCCGCCGACATGTCCGACGACTATAGGGTGGTCCCCACGACCCCGGGGCTAGATTGCCCCGGCACCGTCATGTCCGACGACTATAGGGTCGTCCCCACGACCCCGGGACTAGATTGGCCCGCCACCATCATGTCCGACGACTATAGGGACGTCCCCACGACCCCGGGTCTAGGTTGGCCCGCCGTCGACATGTCCGACGTCTATAGGGTCGTCCCCTCGACCCCGGGGCTAGATTGCCCCGGCACCGTCACGTCCGACGACTATAGGGTCGTCTCCACGACCCCGGGACTAGGTTGGCCAGTCACCGGCATGTCCGACGACTATAGGGTCGTCCCCACGACCCCGGGCCAAATTTGCGCTGCCGCCGACATGTCCGACGACTATAGTGTCGTCCCCACGACCCCGGGGCTAGATTGGCCCGCCACCGTCATGTCCGAAGACTATAGGTTCGCCCCTACGACCCTGGGCATACGTTGGCCCGCCGCCGACATGTCCGCCGACTATAGGGTCGTCCCCACGATCCCGGGACTAGGTTGGCCCGCCGCCGACTTGTCCGACGACTATAGGGTCGTCCCTCCCACCCCGGAACTCGGTTGGCCAGCCGCCGACATGTCCGACGACTATAGTTTCGTCCCTACGACCCTGGGCGTACGTTGGCCCGCCGCCGACATGTCCGACGACTATAGGGTCGTCCCCACGATCCCGGGACTAGGTTGGCCAGCCACCGACTTGCCCGACGATTATAGGGTCGTCCCCACGACCACGGGCCAAAGTTACCCAGCCGCCGGCATGTCCGAAGACTATAGGATCGTCCCCACGACCCCGGGACAAGATTGGCCCGCCACCGTCATGTCCGACGACTATAGGGTCGTCCCCACGCCCCCGGGAATAGATTGGCCCACCACCGTCATGTCCGACGACTATGGGGTCGTCCCCACAACCCCAGGAGTAGATTGCCCCGCCACCGTCATGTCCGACGACTATAGGTTCGTCCCTACGACCCTGGGCGTACGTTGGCCCGCCACCATCATGTCCGACGACTATAGGGTCGTGCCCACGACCCCGGGACTAGGTTGGCCCGCCGCCGACTTGTCCGACGACTATGGGGTCGTCCCCACAACCCCAGGAGAAGATTGCCCCGCCACCGTCATGTCCGACGACTATAGGGTCGTCCCCACCACCCCGGGACTAGATTGGCCAGCCGCCGACATGTCCGACGACTATACGGTCGTCCCCACGACCACGGGACTAGGTTGGTCCGCCGCCGACTTGTCGGACGACTATAGGGTCGTCCCCACGACCACGGGCCAAAGTTACCCAGCCGCCGGCATGTCCGAAGACTATAGGATCGTCCCCACGACCACGGGACAAGATTGGCCCGCCACCGTCATGTCCGACGACTATAGGGTCGTCCCCACGCCCCCGGGAATAGATTGGCCCACCACCGTCATGTCCGACGACTATGGGGTCGTCCCCACAACCCCAGGAGTAGATTGCCCCGCCACCGTCATGTCCGACGACTATAGGGTCGTCCCCACCACCCCGGGACTAGATTGGCCAGCCGCCGACATGTCCGACGACTATACGGTCGTCCCCACGACCACGGGACTAGTTTGGCCCGCCGCCGACTTGTCCGACGACTACAGGGTCGTCCCCACGACCCCGGGACTAGATTGGCCTACCACCGTCATGTCCGACGAGTATAGGGTCGTCCCCACGACCCCGGGACTAGGTTGGCCCGCCGCCGACTTGTCCGACGACTATAGGGTCGTCCCCACGACCACGGGACTAGTTTGGCCCGCCGCCGACTTGTCCGACGACTACAGGGTCGTCCCCACGACCCCGGGACTAGATTGGCCTACCACCGTCATGTCCGACGAGTATAGGGTCGTCCCCACGACCCCGGGACTAGGTTGGCCCGCCGCCGACTTGTCCGACGACTATAGGGTCGTCCCCACGACCCCGGGGCTAGGTTGGCCCGCCGCCGACTTGTCCGACGACTATAGGGTCGTCTCCACGACCCCGGGACTAGGTTGGCCGTCACCGACATGTCCCACGACTATAGGGTCGTCACCACGACCACGGGCCAAAGTTGCCCTGCCGCCGACATGTCCGACGACTATAGGGTCGTCCCCACGACCCCGGGACTAGGTTGGCCCGCCGCCGACATGTCCGACGTCTATAGGGTCGTCCCCACGTCCCCGGGGATAGATTGGCCCCCCACCGTCATGTCCGACGGCTATAGGGTCGTCCCCACGACCACTGGCCAAAGTTGTCCAGCCGCCGACATGTCCGACGACTATAAGGTCGTCCCCACGACCCCGGGACTAGGTTGGCCCGCCGCCGACATGTGCGACGACTATAGGGTCGTCCCCACGACCCCGGGACTAGGTTGGCCCGCCGCCGACATGTCCGTAGACTATAGGGTCGTCCCCACGCCCCGGGCCAAAGTTGGCCAGCCGCCGACATGTCCGACGACTATAGGGACGTCTCCACGACCCCGGGACTAGGTTGGCCATTCACCGACATGTCCGACGACTATAGGGTCGTCCCCACGACCAGTGGCCAAAGTTGCCCAGCCGCCGACATGTTCGACGACTATAGGGTCGTCCCCACGACCCCGGGACTAGGTTGGCCCGCCGCCGACATGTCCGACGTCTATAGTGTCGTCCCCACGAACCCGGGGCTAGATTGGCCCGCCACCATCATGTCCGACGACTATAGGGTCGTCCCCACGACCACTGGCCAAAGTTGTCCAGCCGCCGACATGTCCGACGACTATAGGGTCGTCCCCACGACCCCGGGACTAGGTTGGCCCGCCGCCGACATGTCCGACGACTATAGGGTCGCCCCACGATCCCGGGACTAGGTTGGCCAGCCACCGTCATGTCCGACGACTATAGGGTCGTTTCCACGAGCCCGGGACTAGATTGGCCCGCCACCGTCATGTCCGAAGACTATAGGTTCGTCCCTACGACCCTGGGCATACGTTGGCCCGCCGCCGACATGTCCGCCGACTATAGGGTCGTCCCCACGATCCCGGGACTAGGTTGGCCCGCCGCCGACTTGTCCGACGACTATAGGGTTGTCCCTCCCACCCCGGAACTCGGTTGGCCAGCCGCCGACATGTCCGACGACTATAGGGTCGTCCCCACGACCCCGGGACTAGGTTGGCCAGCCATCGACTTGCCCGACGACTATAGGGTCGTACCCACGACCACGGGCCAAAGTTGCCCAGCCGCCGGCATGTCCGAAGACTATAGGGTCGTCCCCACGACCCCGGGACTAGATTGGCCCACCACCGTCATGTCCGACGAGTATAGGGTCGTAGCCACGACCCCGGGACTAGATTGGCCCGCCGCCGACTTGTCCGACGACTACAGGGTCGTCCCCACGACCCCGGGACTAGATTGGCCCGCCACCGTCATGTCCGACGAATATAGGTTCGTGCCTACGACCCTGGGCATACGTTGGCCCGCCGCCGACATGTCCGACGACTATAGGGTCGTCCCCACGATCCCGCGACTAGGTTGGCCAGCCGCCGACATGTCCGACGACAATAGGGTCGTCCCCACGACCCAGGGACTAGATTGGCCCACCACCGTCATGTCCGACGACTACAGGGTCGTCCCCGCGACCCCGGGACTAGTTTGGCCCGCCGCCGACTTGTCCGACGACTACAGGGTCGTCCCCACGACCCCGGGACTAGATTGGCCCACCACCGTCATGTCCGACGAGTATAAGGTTGTAGCCGCGACCCCGGGACTAGATTGGCCCGCCGCCGACTAGTCCGACGACTATGGGGTCGTCCCAACGACCCCGGGACTAGATTGGCACGCCACCGTCATGTCCGACGAATATAGGGTCGTCCCCACGACCACTGGCCAAAGTTGCCCAGCCGCCGACATGTCCGACGACTATAGGGTCGTCCCCACGACCCCGGGACTAGGTTGGCCCGCCGCCGACATGTCCGACGTCTAAAGGGTCGTCCCCACGACCCCGGGGCTAGATTGCCCCGGCACCGTCATGTCCGACGACTATAGGGTCGTCCCCGCGACCCCGGGACTAGGTTGGCCCTCCGCCGACTTGTCCGACGACTATAGAGACGTCCCCACGACCACGGGCCAAAGTTGCCCAGCCGCCGACATGTCCGACGACTATAGGGTCGTCCCCACGACCCCGGGAGTAGGTTGGCCCGCCGCCGACTTGTCCGAAGACTATAGGGTCGTCCCCACGACCCCGGGACTAGGTTGGCCAGCCGCCGACATGTCCGACGACTATACGGTCGTCCCCACGACCCCGGGACTAGATTGGCCGCCACCGACATGTCCGACGACTATAGGGTCGTCCCCACGATCCCGCGACTAGGTTGGCCAGCCGCCGACATGTCCGACGACTACAGGGTCGTCCCCGCGACCCCGGGACTAGTTTGGCCCGCCGCCGACTTGTCCGACGACTACAGGGTCGTCCCCACGACCCCGGGACTAGATTGGCCCACCACCGTCATGTCCGACGAGTATAGGGTCGTAGCCACGACCCCGGGACTAGATTGGCCCGCCGCCGACTAGTCCGACGACTATGGGGTCGTACCCACGACCCCGGGACTAGGTTGGCCCGCCGCCGACTTGTCCGACGACTATAGGGTCGTCCCTCCCACCCCGGAACTAGGTTGGCCAGCCGCCGACATGTCCGACGACTATACGGTCGTCCCCACGATCCCGCGACTAGGTTGGCCAGCCGCCGACATGTCCGACGACAATAGGGTCGTCCCCACGACCCCGGGACTAGATTTTACCCACCACCGTCATGTCCGACGACTACAGGGTCGTCCCCGCGACCCCGGGACTAGTTTGGCCCGCCGCCGACTTGTCCGACGACTACAGGGTCGTCCCCACGACCCCGGGACTAGATTGGCCCACCACCGTCATGTCCGACGAGTATAGGGTCGTAGCCACGACCCCGGAACTAGGTTGGCCAGCCGCCGACATGTCCGACGACTATACGGTCGTCCCCACGACCCCGGGACTAGGTCGGCCCGCCGCCGACTTGTCCGACGACTATATGGTCGTCCCCACGACCCCGGGACTAGATTGGCCCGCCACCGTCATGTCCGACGACTATACGGTCGTCCCCACGACCCCGGGACTAGGTTGGCCCGCCGCCGACTTGTCCGACGACTATAGGGTCGTCCCCACGACCACGGGACTAGGTTGGCCCGCCGCCGACTTGTCCGACGACTATAGGGTCGTCCCTACCACCCCGGGACTAGGTTGGTAAGCCGCCGACATGTCCGACGAATATAGGGTCGTCCCCACGACCCCGTGACTAGGATTGGCCCGCCGCCGACTTGTCCGACGACTATAGGGTCGTCCCCACGACCCCGGGACTAGGTCGGCCCGCCGCCGACTTGTCCGACGACTATAGGGTCGTCCCCACGACCCGGGCCAAAGTTGGCCAGCCGCCGACATGTCCGACGACTATAGGGTCGTCCCCACGACCCAGGGACTAGATTGGCCCGCCACCGTCATGTCCGACGACTATAGGGTCGTCTCCACGACCCCGGGACTAGGTTGGCCCGCCGCCGACTTGTCCGACGACTATAGGGTCGTCCCCACGACCACTGGCCAAAGTTGCCCAGCCGCAGACATGTCCGACGACTATAGGGTCGTCCCCACGACCCCGGGACTAGGTCGGCCCGCCGCCGACTTGTCCGACGACTATAGGGTCGTCCCCACGACCACGGGCCAACGTTGCCCTGCCGCCGACATGTCCGACGACTATAGGGTCGTCCCCACGACCCAGGGACTAGATTGGCCCGCCACCGTCATGTCCGACGACTATAGGGTCGTCCCCACGGCCCCAGGAATAGATTGGCGCACCACCGTCATGTCCGACGACTATAGGGTCGTCTCCACGACCCCGGGACTCGGTTGGCCCGCCGCCGACTTGTCCGACGACTATAGGGTCGTCCCCACGTCCACGGGCCAAAGTTGCCCTGCCGCCGACATGTCCGACGACTATAGGGTCGTCCCCACGAACCCGGGAGTAGATTGGCCCGCCACCGTCATGTCCGACGACTATGGGTTCGTCCCTACGACCCTGGGCATACGTTGGCCCGCCGCCGACATGTCCGCCGACTATAGGGTCGTCCCCACAGCCCCAGGAATAGATTGGCGCACCACCGTCATGTCCGACGATTACAGGATCGTCCCCACGACCCCCGGACTTGATTGCCCCGCCACCGTCATGTCCGACGACTATAGGGTCGTCCCCACGACCCCGGGACTAGATTGGCCCGCCACCGTCATGTCCGACGACTATAGGGTCGTCTCCACGACCCCGGGACTAGGTTGGCCCGCCGCCGACTTATCCGACGACTATAGGGTCGTCCCCACGACCACTGGCCAAAGTTGCCCAGCCGCCGACATGTCCGACGACTATAGGGTCGTCCCCACGACCCCGGGACTAGGTTGGCCCGCCGCCGACATGTCCGACGTCTATAGGGTCGTCCCCAAGACCCCGGGGCTAGATTGGCCCGCCACCGTCATGTCCGACGAATATAGGTTCGTCCCTACGACCCTGGGCATACCTTGTCCTGCCGCCGACATGTCCGACGACTATAGGGTCGTCCCCACGACCCCGGGAATAGGTTGGCCCGCCGCCGACTTTTCCGACGATTATAGAGACGTCCCCACGTCCACGGGCCAAAGTTGCCCAGCCGCCGAAATGTCCGACGACTATAGGGTCGTCCCCACGACCCCGGGAGTAGGTTGGCCCGCCGCCGACTTGTCCGACGACTATAGGGTCGTCCCCACGACCACTGGCCAAAGTTGCCCAGCCGGCGACATCTCCGACGACTATAGGGTCGTCCCCACGACCACGGGACTAGGTTGGCCCGCCGCCGACATGTCCGACGACTATAGGGTCGTCCCTACCACCCCGGGACTAGGTTGGCCAACCGCCGACTTGTCCGACGCCTATAGGGTCGTCCCCACGACACCGGGACTAGGTTGGCCCGCCGCCGACTTGTCCGACGACTATAGGGGCGTCCTCGCGACCCCGGGACTAGACTGGCCCGCCGCCGACTTGTCCGACGACTATAGGGTCGTCTCCACGACCCCGGGAATAGGTTGGCCCGCCGCCGACTTGTCCGACGACTATAGGGTCGTCCCCACGACCACTGGCCAAAGTTGCCCAGCCGCAGACATGTCCGACGACTATAGGGTCGTCCCCACGACCCCGGGACTAGATTGGCCCGCCACCGTCATGTCCGTCGACTATAGGGTCGTCTCCACGACCCCGGGACTAGGTTGGCCCGCCACCGTCATGTCCGACGACTATAGGGTCGTCGCCACGACCACTGGCCAAAGTTGGCCAGCCGCCGACGTCTCCGACGACTATAGGGTCGTCCCCACGAACCCGGGACTAGGTTGGCCCGCCGCCGACATGTCCGACGTCTATAGGGTCGTCCCTACGACCCCGGGGCTAGATTGGCCCGCCACCGTCATGTCCGACGACTATAGGTTCGTCCCTACGACCCTGGGCATTCGTTGGCCTGCCGCCGACATGTCCGACGACTATAGGGTCGTCCCCACGACCACTGGCCAAAGTTGCCCAGCCGCCGACATGTCCGACGACTATAGGGTCGTCCCCACGACCCCGGGACTAGGTTGGCCCGCTGCCGACTTGTCCGACGACTATAGAGACGTCCCCACGACCACGGGCCAAAGTTGCCCAGCCGCCGACATGTCCGACGACTATACGGTCGTCCCCACGACCACGGGACTAGGTTGGCCCGCCGCCGATTTGTCCGACGACTATAGGGTCGTCCCCACGACCCCGGGACTAGGTTGGCCAGCCGCCGACATGTCCGACGACTATAGGGTCGTCCCCACGACCACGGGACTAGGTTGGCCCGCCGCCGACATGTCCGACGTCTATAGGGTCGTCTCCACGACCCAGGGACTAGGTTGGCCCGCCGCCGACTTGTCCGACGACTATAGGGTCGTCCCCACGACCCCGGGACTAGGTCGGCCCGCCGCCGACTTGTCCGACGACTATAGGGTCGTCCCCACGACCCGGGCCAAAGTTGGCCAGCCGCCGACATGTCCGACGACTATAGGGTCGTCCCCACGATCCCGGGACTAGATTGGCCAGCCGCCGACATGTCCGACGACTATAGGGTCGTCCCCACGGCCCCAGTAATAGATTGGCCCACCACCGTCATGTCCGACGACTACAGGATCGTCCCCACGACCCCCGGACTTGATTGCCCCGCCACCGTCATGTCCGACGACTATAGGGTCGTCTCCACGACCCCGGGACTAGGTTGGCCCGCCGCCGACTTTTCCGACGATTATAGAGACGTCCCCACGACCACGGGCCAAAGTTGCCCAGTCGCCGTCATGTCCGACGACTATAGGGCCGTCCCCACGACCCAGGGACTATATTGGCCCGCCACCGTCATGTCCGACGACTATAGGGTCGTCTCCACGACCCCGGGACTAGGTTGGCCCGCCGCCGACTTGCCCGACGACTATAGGGTCGTCCCCACGACCACTGGCCAAAGTTTCCCAGCCGCAGACATGTCCGACGACTATAGGGTCGTCCCCACGACCCCGTGACTAGGTTTGGTCCGCCGCCGACTTGTCCGACGACTATAGGGTCGTCCCCACGACCCCGGGACTAGGTCGGCCCGCCGCCGACTTGTCCGACGACTATAGGGTCGTCCCCACGACCCGGGCCAAAGTTGGCCAGCCGCCGACATGTCCGACGACTATAGGGTCGTCCCCACGACCCAGGGACTAGATTGGCCCGCCACCGTCATGTCCGACGACTATAGGGTCGTCTCCACGACCCCGGGACTAGGTTGGCCCGCCGCCGACTTGTCCGACGACTATAGGGTCGTCCCCACGACCACTGGCCAAAGTTGCCCAGCCGCAGACATGTCCGACGACTATAGGGTCGTCCCCACGACCACGGGCCAACGTTGCCCTGCCGCCGACATGTCCGACGACTATAGGGTCGTCCCCACGACCCAGGGACTAGATTGGCCCGCCACCGTCATGTCCGACGACTATAGGGTCGTCCCCACGGCCCCAGGAATAGATTGGCGCACCACCGTCATGTCCGACGACTATAGGGTCGTCTCCACGACCCCGGGACTCGGTTGGCCCGCTGCCGACTTGTCCGACGACTATAGGGTCGTCCCCACGTCCACGGGCCAAAGTTGCCCTGCCGCCGACATGTCCGACGAGTATAGGGTCGTCCCCACGAACCCGGGAGTAGATTGGCCCGCCACCGTCATGTCCGACGACTATGGGTTCGTCCCTACGACCCTGGGCAAACGTTGGCCCGCCGCCGACATGTCCGCCGACTATAGGGTCGTCCCCACGGCCCCAGGAATAGATTGGCGCACCACCGTCATGTCCGACGATTACAGGATCGTCCCCACGACCCCCGGACTTGATTGCCCCGCCACCGTCATGTCCGACGACTATAGGGTCGTCTCCAAGACCGCGGGACTAGGTTGGCCCGCCACCGTCATGTCCGTCGACTATAGGGTCGTCTCCACGACCCCGGGACTAGGTTGGCCCGCCACCGACATGTCCGACGACTATAGGGTCGTCGCCACGACCACTGGCCAAAGTTGGCCAGCCGCCGACGTCTCCGACGACTATAGGGTCGTCCCCACGAACCCGGGACTAGGTTGGCCCGCCGCCGACATGTCCGACGTCTATAGGGTCGTCCCTACGACCCCGGGGCTAGATTGGCCCGCCACCGTCATGTCCGACGACTATAGGGTCGTCCCCACGACCCCGGGACTAGATTGGCCCGCCACCGTCATGTCCGACGAATATAGGTTCGTCCCTACGACCCTGGGCATACCTTGTCCTGCCGCCGACATGTCCGACGACTATAGGGTCGTCTCCACGACCCCGGGACTAGGTTGGCCCGCCGCCGACTTATCCGACGACTATAGGGTCGTCCCCACGACCACTGGCCAAAGTTGCCCAGCCGCCGACATGTCCGACGACTATAGGGTCGTCCCCACGACCCCGGGACTAGGTTGGCCCGCCGCCGACATGTCCGACGTCTATAGGGTCGTCCCCAAGACCCCGGGGCTAGATTGGCCCGCCACCGTCATGTCCGACGAATATAGGTTCGTCCCTACGACCCTGGGCATACCTTGTCCTGCCGCCGACATGTCCGACGACTATAGGGTCGTCCCCACGACCCCGGGAATAGGTTGGCCCGCCGCCGACTTTTCCGACGATTATAGAGACGTCCCCACGTCCACGGGCCAAAGTTGCCCAGCCGCCGAAATGTCCGACGACTATAGGGTCGTCCCCACGACCCCGGGAGTAGGTTGGCCCGCCGCCGACTTGTCCGACGACTATAGGGTCGTCCCCACGACCACTGGCCAAAGTTGCCCAGCCGGCGACATCTCCGACGACTATAGGGTCGTCCCCACGACCACGGGACTAGGTTGGCCCGCCGCCGACATGTCCGACGACTATAGGGTCGTCCCTACCACCCCGGGACTAGGTTGGCCAACCGCCGACTTGTCCGACGCCTATAGGGTCGTCCCCACGACACCGGGACTAGGTTGGCCCGCCGCCGACTTGTCCGACGACTATAGGGGCGTCCCCGCGACCCCGGGACTAGACTGGCCCGCCGCCGACTTGTCCGACGACTATAGGGTCGTCTCCACGACCCCGGGAATAGGTTGGCCCGCCGCCGACTTGTCCGACGACTATAGGGTCGTCCCCACGACCCGGGCCAAAGTTGGCCAGCCGCCGACATGTCCGACGACTATAGGGTCGTCTCCACGACCCCGGGACTAGGTTGGCCCGCCGCCGACTTTTCCGACGATTATAGAGACGTCCCCACGACCACGGGCCAAAGTTGCCCAGTCGCCGTCATGTCCGACGACTATAGGGTCGTCCCCACGACCCAGGGACTATATTGGCCCGCCACCGTCATGTCCGACGACTATAGGGTCGTCTCCACGACCCCGGGACTAGGTTGGCCCGCCGCCGACTTGTCCGACGACTATAGGGTCGTCCCCACGACCACTGGCCAAAGTTTCCCAGCCGCAGACATGTCCGACGACTATAGGGTCGTCCCCACGACCCCGTGACTAGGTTTGGCCCGCCGCCGACTTGTCCGACGACTATAGGGTCGTCCCCACGACCCCGGGACTAGGTCGGCCCGCCGCCGACTTGTCCGACGACTATAGGGTCGTCCCCACGACCCGGGCCAAAGTTGGCCAGCCGCCGACATGTCCGACGACTATAGGGTCGTCCCCACGACCCAGGGACTAGATTGGCCCGCCACCGTCATGTCCGACGACTATAGGGTCGTCTCCACGACCCCGGGACTAGGTTGGCCCGCCGCCGACTTGTCCGACGACTATAGGGTCGTCCCCACGACCACTGGCCAAAGTTGCCCAGCCGCAGACATGTCCGACGACTATAGGGTCGTCCCCACGACCCCGGGACTAGGTCGGCCCGCCGCCGACTTGTCCGACGACTATAGGGTCGTCCCCACGACCACGGGCCAACGTTGCCCTGCCGCCGACATGTCCGACGACTATAGGGTCGTCCCCACGACCCAGGGACTAGATTGGCGCGCCACCGTCATGTCCGACGACTATAGGGTCGTCCCCACGGCCCCAGGAATAGATTGGCGCACCACCGTCATGTCCGACGACTATAGGGTCGTCTCCACGACCCCGGGACTCGGTTGGCCCGCCGCCGACTTGTCCGACGACTATAGGGTCGTCCCCACGTCCACGGGCCATAGTTGCCCTGCCGCCGACATGTCCGACGACTATAGGGTCGTCCCCACGTCCACGGGCCATAGTTGCCCTGCCGCCGACATGTCCGACGACTATGGGTTCGTCCCTACGACCCTGGGCATACGTTGGCCCGCCGCCGACATGTCCGCCGACTATAGGGTCGTCCCCACGGCCCCAGGAATAGATTGGCGCACCACCGTCATGTCCGACGATTACAGGATCGTCCCCACGACCCCCGGACTTGATTGCCCCGCCACCGTCATGTCCGACGACTATAGGGTCGTCTCCACGACCCCGGGACTAGGTTGGCCCGCCACCGTCATGTCCGTCGACTATAGGGTCGTCTCCACGACCCCGGGACTAGGTTGGCCCGCCACCGTCATGTCCGACGACTATAGGGTCGTCGCCACGACCACTGGCCAAAGTTGGCCAGCCGCCGACGTCTCCGACGACTATAGGGTCGTCCCCACGAACCCGGGACTAGGTTGGCCCGCCGCCGACATGTCCGACGTCTATAGGGTCGTCCCTACGACCCCGGGGCTAGATTGGCCCGCCACCGTCATGTCCGACGACTATAGGGTCGTCCCCACGACCCCGGGACTAGATTGGCCCGCCACCGTCATGTCCGACGACTATAGGGTCGTCTCCACGACCCCGGGACTAGGTTGGCCCGCCGCCGACTTGTCCGACGACTATAGGGTCGTCCCCACGACCACTGGCCAAAGTTGCCCAGCCGCCGACATGTCCGACGACTATAGGGTCGTCCCCACGACCCCGGGACTAGGTTGGCCCGCCGCCGACTTGTCCGACGACTATAGGGTCGTCCCCACGAACCCGGGACTAGGTTGGCCCGCCACCGTCATGTCCGTCGACTATAGGTTCGTCCCTACGACCCTGGGCATACCTTGTCCTGCCGCCGACATGTCCGACGACTATAGGGTCGTCCCCACGACCCCGGGAATAGGTTGGCCCGCCGCCGACTTTTCCGACGATTATAGAGACGTCCCCACGACCACGGGCCAAAGTTGCCCAGCCGCCGAAATGTCCGACGACTATAGGGTCGTCCCCACGACCCCGGGAGTAGGTTGGCCCGCCGCCGAATTGTCCGACGACTATAGGGTCGTCCCCACGACCACTGGCCAAAGTTGCCCAGCCGGCGACATCTCCGACGACTATAGGGTCGTCCCCACGACCACGGGACTAGGTTGGCCCGCCGCCGACATGTCCGACGACTATAGGGTCGTCCCTACCACCCCGGGACTAGGTTGGCCAGCCGCCGACATGTCCGACGTCTATAGGGTCGTCCCCACGACCCCGGGGCTAGATTGCCCCGGCACCGTCATGTCCGACGACTATAGGGTCGTCCCCACGACCCCGGGACTAGGTTAGCCCGCCGCCGACTTGTCCGACGACTATACGGTCGTCCCCACGACCACGGGACTAGGTTGGCCCGCCGCCGACTTGTCCGACGACTATAGGGTCGTCCCTACCACCCCGGGACTAGGTTGGCCAACCGCCGACTTGTCCGACGCCTATAGGGTCGTCCCCACGACACCGGGACTAGGTTGGCCCGCCGCCGACTTGTCCGACGACTATAGGGGCGTCCCCGCGACCCCGGGACTAGATTGGCCCGCCACCGTCATGTCCGACGACTATAGGGTCGTCTCCACGACCCCGGGACTAGGTTGGCCCGCCGCCGACTTGTCCGACGACTATAGGGTCGTCCCCACGACACCGGGACTAGGTTGGCCCGCCGCCGACTTGTCCGACGACTATAGGGGCGTCCCCGCGACCCCGGGACTAGATTGGCCCGCCACCGTCATGTCCGACGACTATAGGGTCGTCTCCACGACACCGGGACTAGGTTGGCCCGCCGCCGACTTGTCCGACGACTGTAGGGTCGTCCCCACGACCACTGGCCAAAGTTGCCCAGCCGCCGACATGTCCGACGACTATAGGGTCGTCCCCACGACCCCGGGACTAGGTTGGCCCGCCGCCGACAAGTCCGACGTCTATAGGGTCGTCCCCACGACCCCGGGGCTAGATTGCCCCGGCACCGTCATGTCCGACGACTATAGGGTCGTCCCCACGACCCCGGGGCTAGATTGCCCCGGCACCGACATGTCCGACGACTATAGGGTCGTCCCCACGACCCCGGGACTAGGTTGGCCCGCCGCCGACATGTCCGACATCTATAGGGTCGTCCCCACGACCCCGGGGCTAGATTGGCCCGCCACCGTCATGTCCGACGGCTATAGGGTCGTCCCCACGCCCCGGGCCAAAGTTGGCCAGCCGCCGACATGTCCGACGACTATAGGGTCGTCTCCACGACCCCGGGACTAGGTTGGCCCGCCGCCGACATGTCCGACGACTATAGGGTCGTCCCCACGACCCCGGGACTAGGTTGGCCCGCCGCCGACATGTCCGTAGACTATAGGGTCGTCCCCACGCCCCGGGCCAAAGTTGGCCAGCCGCCGACATGTCCGACGACTATAGGGTCGTCTCCACGACCCCGGGACTAGGTTGGCCATTCACCGACATGTCCGACGACTATAGGGTCGTCCCCACGACCACTGGCCAAAGTTGCCCAGCCGCCGACATGTTCGACGACTATAGGGTCGTCCCCACGACCCCGGGACTAGGTTGGCCCGCCGCCGATATGTCCGGCGTCTATAGTGTCGTCCCCACGACCCCGGGGCTAGATTGGCCCGCCACCGTCATGTCCGACGACTATAGGGTCGTCCCCACGACCCCGGGACTAGGTCGGCCCGCCGCCGACTTGTCCGACGACTATAGGGTCGTCCCCACGCCCCGGTCCAAAGTTGGCCAGCCGCCGACATGTCCGACGACTATATGGTCGTCCCCACGACCCCGGGACTAGATTGGCCCGCCACCGTCATGTCCGACGACTATACGGTCGTCCCCACGACCCCGGGACTAGGTTGGCCCGCCGCCGACTTGTCCGACGACTATAGGGTCGTCCCCACGACCACGGGACTAGGTTGGCCCGCCGCCGACTTGTCCGACGACTATAGGGTCGTCCCTACCACCCCGGGACTAGGTTGGCAAGCCGCCGACATGTCCGATGACTATAGGGTCGTCTCCACGACCCCGGGACTAGGTTGGCCCGCCGCCGACTTGTCCGGCGGCTATAGGGACGTCCCCACGACCCCGGGACTAGATTGGCCCGCCACCGACATGTCCGGCGACTATAGGGTCGCCCCACGATCCCGGGACTAGGTTGGCCAGCCACCGTCATGTCCGACGACTATAGGGTCGTTTCCACGAGCCCGGGACTAGATTGGCCCGCCACCGTCATGTCCGAAGACTATAGGTTCGCCCCTACGACCCTGGGCATACGTTGGCCCGCCGCCGACATGTCCGCCGACTATAGGGTCGTCCCCACGATCCCGGGACTAGGTTGGCCCGCCGCCGACTTGTCCGACGACTATAGGGTCGTCCCTCCCACCCCGGAACTCGGTTGGCCAGCCGCCGACATGTCCGACGACTATAGGGTCGTCCCCACGACCCCGGGACTAGGTTGGCAAGCCACCGACATGTCGGATGACTATAGGGTCCTCTCCACGACCCCGGGACTAGGTTGGCCCGCCGCCGACTTGTCCGGCGACTATAGGGACGTCCCCACGACCCCGGGACTATATTGGCCCGCCACCGACATGTCCGGCGACTATAGGGTCGCCCCACGATCCCGGGACTAGGTTGGCCCGCCGCCGACATGTCCGACGACTATAGGGTCGTCCCCACGATCCCGGGTCTAGGTTGGCCAGCCGCCGACATGTCCGACGACAATAGGGTCGTCCCCACGACCCCGGGACTAGATTGGCCCACCACCGTCATGTCCGACGAAAACAGGATCGTCCCCACGACCCCCGGACCAGATTGCCCCCCCACCGTCATGTCCGACGACTATAGGGTCGTCTCCACGACCCCGGGACTAGGTTGGCCCGCCGCCGACTTGTCCGACGACTATAGGGTCGTCCCCACGACCCCGGGACTAGATTGGCCCGCCACCGTCATGTCCGACGACTATAGGTTCGTCCCTACGACCCTGGGCGTACGTTGGCCCGCCACCATCATGTCCGACGACTATAGGGTCGTCCCCACGACCCCGGGACTAGGTTGGCCCGCCGCCGACTTGTCCGACGACTATGGGGTCGTCCGCACAACCCCAGGAGTAGATTGCCCCGCCACCGTCATGTCCGACGACTATAGGGTCGTCCCCACGACCCCGGGACTAGGTTGGCCAGCCGCCGACATGCCCGACGACTATACGGTCGTCCCCACGACCACGGGACTAGGTTGGTCCGCCGCCGACTTGTCGGACGACTATAGGGTCGTCCCTACCACCCCGGGGCTAGATTAGCCCGCCATCGTTATGTCCGACAACTATGGGGTCGTCCCCACGACCCCGGGACTAGATTGGCCCGCCACCGTCATGTCCGACGACTATAGGTTCGTCCCTACGACCCTGGGCGTACGTTGGCCCGCCACCATCATGTCCGACGACTATAGGGTCGTGCCCACGACCCCGGGACTAGGTTGGCCCGCCGCCGACTTGTCCGACGACTATGGGGTCGTCCCCACAACCCCAGGAGTAGATTGCCCCGCCACCGTCATGTCCGACGACTATAGTTTCGTCCCTACGACCCTGGGCGTACGTTGGCCCGCCGCCGACATGTCCGACGACTATAGGGTCGTCCCCACGATCCCGGGACTAGGTTGGCCAGCCACCGACTTGCCCGACGATTATAGGGTCGTCCCCACGACCACGGGCCAAAGTTACCCAGCCGCCGGCATGTCCGAAGACTATAGGATCGTCCCCACGACCCCGGGACAAGATTGGCCCGCCACCGTCATGTCCGACGACTATAGGGTCGTCCCCACGCCCCCGGGAATAGATTGGCCCACCACCGTCATGTCCGACGACTATGGGGTCGTCCCCACAACCCCAGGAGTAGATTGCCCCGCCACCGTCATGTCCGACGACTATAGGTTCGTCCCTACGACCCTGGGCGTACGTTGGCCCGCCACCATCATGTCCGACGACTATAGGGTCGTGCCCACGACCCCGGGACTAGGTTGGCCCGCCGCCGACTTGTCCGACGACTATGGGGTCGTCCCCACAACCCCAGTAGTAGATTGCCCCGCCACCGTCATGTCCGACGACTATAGGGTCGTCCCCACCACCCCGGGACTAGATTGGCCAGCCGCCGACATGTCCGACGACTATACGGTCGTCCCCACGACCACGGGACTAGGTTGGTCCGCCGCCGACTTGTCGGACGACTATAGGGTCGTCCCCACGACCACGGGCCAAAGTTACCCAGCCGCCGGCATGTCCGAAGACTATAGGATCGTCCCCACGACCACGGGACAAGATTGGCCCGCCACCGTCATGTCCGACGACTATAGGGTCGTCCCCACGCCCCCGGGAATAGATTGGCCCACCACCGTCATGTCCGACGACTATGGGGTCGTCCCCACAACCCCAGGAGTAGATTGCCCCGCCACCGTCATGTCCGACGACTATAGGGTCGTCCCCACCACCCCGGGACTAGATTGGCCAGCCGCCGACATGTCCGACGACTATACGGTCGTCCCCACGACCACGGGACTAGTTTGGCCCGCCGCCGACTTGTCCGACGACTACAGGGTCGTCCCCACGACCCCGGGACTAGATTGGCCTACCACCGTCATGTCCGACGAGTATAGGGTCGTCCCCACGACCCCGGGACTAGGTTGGCCCGCCGCCGACTTGTCCGACGACTATAGGGTCGTCCCCACGACCACGGGACTAGTTTGGCCCGCCGCCGACTTGTCCGACGACTACAGGGTCGTCCCCACGACCCCGGGACTAGATTGGCCTACCACCGTCATGTCCGACGAGTATAGGGTCGTCCCCACGACCCCGGGACTAGGTTGGCCCGCCGCCGACTTGTCCGACGACTATAGGGTCGTCCCCACGACCCCGGGGCTAGGTTGGCCCGCCGCCGACTTGTCCGACGACTATAGGGTCGTCTCCACGACCCCGGGACTAGGTTGGCCGTCACCGACATGTCCCACGACTATAGGGTCGTCACCACGACCACGGGCCAAAGTTGCCCTGCCGCCGACATGTCCGACGACTATAGGGTCGTCCCCACGACCCCGGGACTAGGTTGGCCCGCCGCCGACATGTCCGACGTCTATAGGGTCGTCCCCACGTCCCCGGCGATAGATTGGCCCCCCACCGTCATGTCCGACGGCTATAGGGTCGTCCCCACGACCACTGGCCAAAGTTGTCCAGCCGCCGACATGTCCGACGACTATAAGGTCGTCCCCACGACCCCGGGACTAGGTTGGCCCGCCGCCGACATGTGCGACGACTATAGGGTCGTCCCCACGACCCCGGGACTAGGTTGGCCCGCCGCCGACATGTCCGTAGACTATAGGGTCGTCCCCACGCCCCGGGCCAAAGTTGGCCAGCCGCCGACATGTCCGACGACTATAGGGACGTCTCCACGACCCCGGGACTAGGTTGGCCATTCACCGACATGTCCGACGACTATAGGGTCGTCCCCACGACCAGTGGCCAAAGTTGCCCAGCCGCCGACATGTTCGACGACTATAGGGTCGTCCCCACGACCCCGGGACTAGGTTGGCCCGCCGCCGACATGTCCGACGTCTATAGTGTCGTCCCCACGAACCCGGGGCTAGATTGGCCCGCCACCATCATGTCCGACGACTATAGGGTCGTCCCCACGACCACTGGCCAAAGTTGTCCAGCCGCCGACATGTCCGACGACTATAGGGTCGTCCCCACGACCCCGGGACTAGGTTGGCCCGCCGCCGACATGTCCGACGACTATAGGGTCGCCCCACGATCCCGGGACTAGGTTGGCCAGCCACCGTCATGTCCGACGACTATAGGGTCGTTTCCACGAGCCCGGGACTAGATTGGCCCGCCACCGTCATGTCCGAAGACTATAGGTTCGTCCCTACGACCCTGGGCATACGTTGGCCCGCCGCCGACATGTCCGCCGACTATAGGGTCGTCCCCACGATCCCGGGACTAGGTTGGCCCGCCGCCGACTTGTCCGACGACTATAGGGTCGTCCCTCCCACCCCGGAACTCGGTTGGCCAGCCGCCGACATGTCCGACGACTATAGGGTCGTCCCCACGACCCCGGGACTAGGTTGGCCAGCCATCGACTTGCCCGACGACTATAGGGTCGTACCCACGACCACGGGCCAAAGTTGCCCAGCCGCCGGCATGTCCGAAGACTATAGGGTCGTCCCCACGACCCCGGGACTAGATTGGCCCACCACCGTCATGTCCGACGAGTATAGGGTCGTAGCCACGACCCCGGGACTAGATTGGCCCGCCGCCGACTTGTCCGACGACTACAGGGTCGTCCCCACGACCCCGGGACTAGATTGGCCCGCCACCGTCATGTCCGACGAATATAGGTTCGTGCCTACGACCCTGGGCATACGTTGGCCCGCCGCCGACATGTCCGACGACTATAGGGTCGTCCCCACGATCCCGCGACTAGGTTGGCCAGCCGCCGACATGTCCGACGACAATAGGGTCGTACCCACGACCACGGGCCAAAGTTGCCCAGCCGCCGGCATGTCCGAAGACTATAGGGTCGTCCCCACGACCCAGGGACTAGATTGGCCCACCACCGTCATGTCCGACGACTACAGGGTCGTCCCCGCGACCCCGGGACTAGTTTGGCCCGCCGCCGACTTGTCCGACGACTACAGGGTCGTCCCCACGACCCCGGGACTAGATTGGCCCACCACCGTCATGTCCGACGAGTATAAGGTTGTAGCCGCGACCCCGGGACTAGATTGGCCCGCCGCCGACTAGTCCGACGACTATGGGGTCGTCCCAACGACCCCGGGACTAGATTGGCACGCCACCGTCATGTCCGACGAATATAGGGTCGTCCCCACGACCACTGGCCAAAGTTGCCCAGCCGCCGACATGTCCGACGACTATAGGGTCGTCCCCACGACCCCGGGACTAGGTTGGCCCGCCGCCGACATGTCCGACGTCTAAAGGGTCGTCCCCACGACCCCGGGGCTAGATTGCCCCGGCACCGTCATGTCCGACGACTATAGGGTCGTCCCCGCGACCCCGGGACTAGGTTGGCCCTCCGCCGACTTGTCCGACGACTATAGAGACGTCCCCACGACCACGGGCCAAAGTTGCCCAGCCGCCGACATGTCCGACGACTATAGGGTCGTCCCCACGACCCCGGGAGTAGGTTGGCCCGCCGCCGACTTGTCCGAAGACTATAGGGTCGTCCCCACGACCCCGGGACTAGGTTGGCCAGCCGCCGACATGTCCGACGACTATACGGTCGTCCCCACGACCCCGGGACTAGATTGGCCGCCACCGACATGTCCGACGACTATAGGGTCGTCCCCACGATCCCGCGACTAGGTTGGCCAGCCGCCGACATGTCCGACGACTACAGGGTCGTCCCCGCGACCCCGGGACTAGTTTGGCCCGCCGCCGACTTGTCCGACGACTACAGGGTCGTCCCCACGACCCCGGGACTAGATTGGCCCACCACCGTCATGTCCGACGAGTATAGGGTCGTAGCCACGACCCCGGGACTAGATTGGCCCGCCGCCGACTAGTCCGACGACTATGGGGTCGTACCCACGACCCCGGGACTAGGTTGGCCCGCCGCCGACTTGTCCGACGACTATAGGGTCGTCCCTCCCACCCCGGAACTAGGTTGGCCAGCCGCCGACATGTCCGACGACTATACGGTCGTCCCCACGATCCCGCGACTAGGTTGGCCAGCCGCCGACATGTCCGACGACAATAGGGTCGTCCCCACGACCCCGGGACTAGATTTTACCCACCACCGTCATGTCCGACGACTACAGGGTCGTCCCCGCGACCCCGGGACTAGTTTGGCCCGCCGCCGACTTGTCCGACGACTACAGGGTCGTCCCCACGACCCCGGGACTAGATTGGCCCACCACCGTCATGTCCGACGAGTATAGGGTCGTAGCCACGACCCCGGAACTAGGTTGGCCAGCCGCCGACATGTCCGACGACTATACGGTCGTCCCCACGACCCCGGGACTAGGTCGGCCCGCCGCCGACTTGTCCGACGACTATATGGTCGTCCCCACGACCCCGGGACTAGATTGGCCCGCCACCGTCATGTCCGACGACTATACGGTCGTCCCCACGACCCCGGGACTAGGTTGGCCCGCCGCCGACTTGTCCGACGACTATAGGGTCGTCCCCACGACCACGGGACTAGGTTGGCCCGCCGCCGACTTGTCCGACGACTATAGGGTCGTCCCTACCACCCCGGGACTAGGTTGGTAAGCCGCCGACATGTCCGACGAATATAGGGTCGTCCCCACGACCCCGTGACTAGGTTTGGCCCGCCGCCGACTTGTCCGACGACTATAGGGTCGTCCCCACGACCCCGGGACTAGGTCGGCCCGCCGCCGACTTGTCCGACGACTATAGGGTCGTCCCCACGACCCGGGCCAAAGTTGGCCAGCCGCCGACATGTCCGACGACTATAGGGTCGTCCCCACGACCCAGGGACTAGATTGGCCCGCCACCGTCATGTCCGACGACTATAGGGTCGTCTCCACGACCCCGGGACTAGGTTGGCCCGCCGCCGACTTGTCCGACGACTATAGGGTCGTCCCCACGACCACTGGCCAAAGTTGCCCAGCCGCAGACATGTCCGACGACTATAGGGTCGTCCCCACGACCCCGGGACTAGGTCGGCCCGCCGCCGACTTGTCCGACGACTATAGGGTCGTCCCCACGACCACGGGCCAACGTTGCCCTGCCGCCGACATGTCCGACGACTATAGGGTCGTCCCCACGACCCAGGGACTAGATTGGCCCGCCACCGTCATGTCCGACGACTATAGGGTCGTCCCCACGGCCCCAGGAATAGATTGGCGCACCACCGTCATGTCCGACGACTATAGGGTCGTCTCCACGACCCCGGGACTCGGTTGGCCCGCCGCCGACTTGTCCGACGACTATAGGGTCGTCCCCACGTCCACGGGCCAAAGTTGCCCTGCCGCCGACATGTCCGACGACTATAGGGTCGTCCCCACGAACCCGGGAGTAGATTGGCCCGCCACCGTCATGTCCGACGACTATGGGTTCGTCCCTACGACCCTGGGCATACGTTGGCCCGCCGCCGACATGTCCGCCGACTATAGGGTCGTCCCCACAGCCCCAGGAATAGATTGGCGCACCACCGTCATGTCCGACGATTACAGGATCGTCCCCACGAACCCCGGACTTGATTGCCCCGCCACCGTCATGTCCGACGACTATAGGGTCGTCCCCACGACCCCGGGACTAGATTGGCCCGCCACCGTCATGTCCGACGACTATAGGGTCGTCTCCACGACCCCGGGACTAGGTTGGCCCGCCGCCGACTTATCCGACGACTATAGGGTCGTCCCCACGACCACTGGCCAAAGTTGCCCAGCCGCCGACATGTCCGACGACTATAGGGTCGTCCCCACGACCCCGGGACTAGGTTGGCCCGCCGCCGACATGTCCGACGTCTATAGGGTCGTCCCCAAGACCCCGGGGCTA
Source organism: Andrena fulva (assembly GCA_946251845.1). Lineage (NCBI taxonomy): Eukaryota > Metazoa > Arthropoda > Insecta > Hymenoptera > Andrenidae > Andrena > Andrena fulva. The sequence continues at coordinate 1,322,447 of CAMITZ010000126.1, read as the reverse complement.
GATTGGCCCGCCACCGTCATGTCCGACGAATATAGGTTCGTCCCTACGACCCTGGGCATACCTTGTCCTGCCGCCGACATGTCCGACGACTATAGGGTCGTCCCCACGACCCCGGGAATAGGTTGGCCCGCCGCCGACTTTTCCGACGATTATAGAGACGTCCCCACGTCCACGGGCCAAAGTTGCCCAGCCGCCGAAATGTCCGACGACTATAGGGTCGTCCCCACGACCCCGGGAGTAGGTTGGCCCGCCGCCGACTTGTCCGACGACTATAGGGTCGTCCCCACGACCACTGGCCAAAGTTGCCCAGCCGGCGACATCTCCGACGACTATAGGGTCGTCCCCACGACCACGGGACTAGGTTGGCCCGCCGCCGACATGTCCGACGACTATAGGGTCGTCCCTACCACCCCGGGACTAGGTTGGCCAACCGCCGACTTGTCCGACGCCTATAGGGTCGTCCCCACGACACCGGGACTAGGTTGGCCCGCCGCCGACTTGTCCGACGACTATAGGGGCGTCCTCGCGACCCCGGGACTAGACTGGCCCGCCGCCGACTTGTCCGACGACTATAGGGTCGTCTCCACGACCCCGGGAATAGGTTGGCCCGCCGCCGACTTGTCCGACGACTATAGGGTCGTCCCCACGACCACTGGCCAAAGTTGCCCAGCCGCAGACATGTCCGACGACTATAGGGTCGTCCCCACGACCCCGGGACTAGATTGGCCCGCCACCGTCATGTCCGTCGACTATAGGGTCGTCTCCACGACCCCGGGACTAGGTTGGCCCGCCACCGTCATGTCCGACGACTATAGGGTCGTCGCCACGACCACTGGCCAAAGTTGGCCAGCCGCCGACGTCTCCGACGACTATAGGGTCGTCCCCACGAACCCGGGACTAGGTTGGCCCGCCGCCGACATGTCCGACGTCTATAGGGTCGTCCCTACGACCCCGGGGCTAGATTGGCCCGCCACCGTCATGTCCGACGACTATAGGTTCGTCCCTACGACCCTGGGCATTCGTTGGCCTGCCGCCGACATGTCCGACGACTATAGGGTCGTCCCCACGACCACTGGCCACAGTTGCCCAGCCGCCGACATGTCCGACGACTATAGGGTCGTCCCCACGACCCCGGGACTAGGTTGGCCCGCTGCCGACTTGTCCGACGACTATAGAGACGTCCCCACGACCACGGGCCAAAGTTGCCCAGCCGCCGACATGTCCGACGACTATACGGTCGTCCCCACGACCACGGGACTAGGTTGGCCCGCCGCCGATTTGTCCGACGACTATAGGGTCGTCCCCACGACCCCGGGACTAGGTTGGCCAGCCGCCGACATGTCCGACGACTATAGGGTCGTCCCCACGACCACGGGACTAGGTTGGCCCGCCGCCGACATGTCCGACGTCTATAGGGTCGTCTCCACGACCCAGGGACTAGGTTGGCCCGCCGCCGACTTGTCCGACGACTATAGGGTCGTCCCCACGACCCCGGGACTAGGTCGGCCCGCCGCCGACTTGTCCGACGACTATAGGGTCGTCCCCACGACCCGGGCCAAAGTTGGCCAGCCGCCGACATGTCCGACGACTATAGGGTCGTCCCCACGATCCCGGGACTAGATTGGCCAGCCGCCGACATGTCCGACGACTATAGGGTCGTCCCCACGGCCCCAGTAATAGATTGGCCCACCACCGTCATGTCCGACGACTACAGGATCGTCCCCACGACCCCCGGACTTGATTGCCCCGCCACCGTCATGTCCGACGACTATAGGGTCGTCTCCACGACCCCGGGACTAGGTTGGCCCGCCGCCGACTTTTCCGACGATTATAGAGACGTCCCCACGACCACGGGCCAAAGTTGCCCAGTCGCCGTCATGTCCGACGACTATAGGGCCGTCCCCACGACCCAGGGACTATATTGGCCCGCCACCGTCATGTCCGACGACTATAGGGTCGTCTCCACGACCCCGGGACTAGGTTGGCCCGCCGCCGACTTGCCCGACGACTATAGGGTCGTCCCCACGACCACTGGCCAAAGTTTCCCAGCCGCAGACATGTCCGACGACTATAGGGTCGTCCCCACGACCCCGTGACTAGGTTTGGTCCGCCGCCGACTTGTCCGACGACTATAGGGTCGTCCCCACGACCCCGGGACTAGGTCGGCCCGCCGCCGACTTGTCCGACGACTATAGGGTCGTCCCCACGACCCGGGCCAAAGTTGGCCAGCCGCCGACATGTCCGACGACTATAGGGTCGTCCCCACGACCCAGGGACTAGATTGGCCCGCCACCGTCATGTCCGACGACTATAGGGTCGTCCCCACGGCCCCAGGAATAGATTGGCGCACCACCGTCATGTCCGACGACTATAGGGTCGTCTCCACGACCCCGGGACTCGGTTGGCCCGCTGCCGACTTGTCCGACGACTATAGGGTCGTCCCCACGTCCACGGGCCAAAGTTGCCCTGCCGCCGACATGTCCGACGAGTATAGGGTCGTCCCCACGAACCCGGGAGTAGATTGGCCCGCCACCGTCATGTCCGACGACTATGGGTTCGTCCCTACGACCCTGGGCATACGTTGGCCCGCCGCCGACATGTCCGCCGACTATAGGGTCGTCCCCACGGCCCCAGGAATAGATTGGCGCACCACCGTCATGTCCGACGATTACAGGATCGTCCCCACGACCCCCGGACTTGATTGCCCCGCCACCGTCATGTCCGACGACTATAGGGTCGTCTCCACGACCGCGGGACTAGGTTGGCCCGCCACCGTCATGTCCGTCGACTATAGGGTCGTCTCCACGACCCCGGGACTAGGTTGGCCCGCCACCGACATGTCCGACGACTATAGGGTCGTCGCCACGACCACTGGCCAAAGTTGGCCAGCCGCCGACGTCTCCGACGACTATAGGGTCGTCCCCACGAACCCGGGACTAGGTTGGCCCGCCGCCGACATGTCCGACGTCTATAGGGTCGTCCCTACGACCCCGGGGCTAGATTGGCCCGCCACCGTCATGTCCGACGACTATAGGGTCGTCCCCACGACCCCGGGACTAGATTGGCCCGCCACCGTCATGTCCGACGAATATACGTTCGTCCCTACGACCCTGGGCATACCTTGTCCTGCCGCCGACATGTCCGACGACTATAGGGTCGTCTCCACGACCCCGGGACTAGGTTGGCCCGCCGCCGACTTATCCGACGACTATAGGGTCGTCCCCACGACCACTGGCCAAAGTTGCCCAGCCGCCGACATGTCCGACGACTATAGGGTCGTCCCCACGACCCCGGGACTAGGTTGGCCCGCCGCCGACATGTCCGACGTCTATAGGGTCGTCCCCAAGACCCCGGGGCTAGATTGGCCCGCCACCGTCATGTCCGACGAATATAGGTTCGTCCCTACGACCCTGGGCATACCTTGTCCTGCCGCCGACATGTCCGACGACTATAGGGTCGTCCCCACGACCCCGGGAATAGGTTGGCCCGCCGCCGACTTTTCCGACGATTATAGAGACGTCCCCACGTCCACGGGCCAAAGTTGCCCAGCCGCCGAAATGTCCGACGACTATAGGGTCGTCCCCACGACCCCGGGAGTAGGTTGGCCCGCCGCCGACTTGTCCGACGACTATAGGGTCGTCCCCACGACCACTGGCCAAAGTTGCCCAGCCGGCGACATCTCCGACGACTATAGGGTCGTCCCCACGACCACGGGACTAGGTTGGCCCGCCGCCGACATGTCCGACGACTATAGGGTCGTCCCTACCACCCCGGGACTAGGTTGGCCAACCGCCGACTTGTCCGACGCCTATAGGGTCGTCCCCACGACACCGGGACTAGGTTGGCCCGCCGCCGACTTGTCCGACGACTATAGGGGCGTCCCCGCGACCCCGGGACTAGACTGGCCCGCCGCCGACTTGTCCGACGACTATAGGGTCGTCTCCACGACCCCGGGAATAGGTTGGCCCGCCGCCGACTTGTCCGACGACTATAGGGTCGTCCCCACGACCCGGGCCAAAGTTGGCCAGCCGCCGACATGTCCGACGACTATAGGGTCGTCTCCACGACCCCGGGACTAGGTTGGCCCGCCGCCGACTTTTCCGACGATTATAGAGACGTCCCCACGACCACGGGCCAAAGTTGCCCAGTCGCCGTCATGTCCGACGACTATAGGGTCGTCCCCACGACCCAGGGACTATATTGGCCCGCCACCGTCATGTCCGACGACTATAGGGTCGTCTCCACGACCCCGGGACTAGGTTGGCCCGCCGCCGACTTGTCCGACGACTATAGGGTCGTCCCCACGACCACTGGCCAAAGTTTCCCAGCCGCAGACATGTCCGACGACTATAGGGTCGTCCCCACGACCCCGTGACTAGGTTTGGCCCGCCGCCGACTTGTCCGACGACTATAGGGTCGTCCCCACGACCCCGGGACTAGGTCGGCCCGCCGCCGACTTGTCCGACGACTATAGGGTCGTCCCCACGACCCGGGCCAAAGTTGGCCAGCCGCCGACATGTCCGACGACTATAGGGTCGTCCCCACGACCCAGGGACTAGATTGGCCCGCCACCGTCATGTCCGACGACTATAGGGTCGTCTCCACGACCCCGGGACTAGGTTGGCCCGCCGCCGACTTGTCCGACGACTATAGGGTCGTCCCCACGACCACTGGCCAAAGTTGCCCAGCCGCAGACATGTCCGACGACTATAGGGTCGTCCCCACGACCCCGGGACTAGGTCGGCCCGCCGCCGACTTGTCCGACGACTATAGGGTCGTCCCCACGACCACGGGCCAACGTTGCCCTGCCGCCGACATGTCCGACGACTATAGGGTCGTCCCCACGACCCAGGGACTAGATTGGCGCGCCACCGTCATGTCCGACGACTATAGGGTCGTCCCCACGGCCCCAGGAATAGATTGGCGCACCACCGTCATGTCCGACGACTATAGGGTCGTCTCCACGACCCCGGGACTCGGTTGGCCCGCCGCCGACTTGTCCGACGACTATAGGGTCGTCCCCACGTCCACGGGCGATAGTTGCCCTGCCGCCGACATGTCCGACGACTATAGGGTCGTCCCCACGTCCACGGGCCATAGTTGCCCTGCCGCCGACATGTCCGACGACTATGGGTTCGTCCCTACGACCCTGGGCATACGTTGGCCCGCCGCCGACATGTCCGCCGACTATAGGGTCGTCCCCACGGCCCCAGGAATAGATTGGCGCACCACCGTCATGTCCGACGATTACAGGATCGTCCCCACGACCCCCGGACTTGATTGCCCCGCCACCGTCATGTCCGACGACTATAGGGTCGTCTCCACGACCCCGGGACTAGGTTGGCCCGCCACCGTCATGTCCGTCGACTATAGGGTCGTCTCCACGACCCCGGGACTAGGTTGGCCCGCCACCGTCATGTCCGACGACTATAGGGTCGTCGCCACGACCACTGGCCAAAGTTGGCCAGCCGCCGACGTCTCCGACGACTATAGGGTCGACCCCACGAACCCGGGACTAGGTTGGCCCGCCGCCGACATGTCCGACGTCTATAGGGTCGTCCCTACGACCCCGGGGCTAGATTGGCCCGCCACCGTCATGTCCGACGACTATAGGGTCGTCCCCACGACCCCGGGACTAGATTGGCCCGCCACCGTCATGTCCGACGACTATAGGGTCGTCTCCACGACCCCGGGACTAGGTTGGCCCGCCGCCGACTTGTCCGACGACTATAGGGTCGTCCCCACGACCACTGGCCAAAGTTGCCCAGCCGCCGACATGTCCGACGACTATAGGGTCGTCCCCACGACCCCGGGACTAGGTTGGCCCGCCGCCGACATGTCCGACGTCTATAGGGTCGTCCCCAAGACCCCGGGGCTAGATTGGCCCGCCACCGTCATGTCCGACGAATATAGGTTCGTCCCTACGACCCTGGGCATACCTTGTCCTGCCGCCGACATGTCCGACGACTATAGGGTCGTCCCCACGACCCCGGGAATAGGTTGGCCCGCCGCCGACTTTTCCGACGATTATAGAGACGTCCCCACGACCACGGGCCAAAGTTGCCCAGCCGCCGAAATGTCCGACGACTATAGGGTCGTCCCCACGACCCCGGGAGTAGGTTGGCCCGCCGCCGACTTGTCCGACGACTATAGGGTCGTCCCCACGACCACTGGCCAAAGTTGCCCAGCCGGCGACATCTCCGACGACTATAGGGTCGTCCCCACGACCACGGGACTAGGTTGGCCCGCCGCCGACATGTCCGACGACTATAGGGTCGTCCCTACCACCCCGGGACTAGGTTGGCCAACCGCCGACTTGTCCGACGCCTATAGGGTTGTCCCCACGACACCGGGACTAGGTTGGCCCGCCGCCGACTTGTCCGACGACTATAGGGGCGTCCCCGCGACCCCGGGTCTAGACTGGCCCGCCACCGTCATTTCCGACGACTATAGGGTCGTCTCCACGACCCCGGGACTAGGTTGGCCGGCCGCCGACATGTCCGACGTCTATACGGTCGTCCCCAAGACACCGGGGCTAGATTGGCCCGCCACCGTCATGTCCGACGACTATAGGTTCGTCCCTACGACCCTGGGCATACGTTGGCCCGCCGCCGACATGTCCGACGTCTAAAGGGTCGTCCCCACGACCCCGGGGCTAAATTGCCCCGGCACCGTCATGTCCGACGACTATGGGGTCGTCCCCACGACCCCGGGGCTAGATTGGCCCGCCACCGTCATGTCCGACGACTATGGGTTCGTCCCTACGACCCTGGGCATACGTTGGCCCGCCGCCGACATGTCCGCCGACTATAGGGTCGTCCCCACGATCCCGGGACTTGGTTGGCCAGCCGCCGACATGCCCGACGACTATAGGGTCGTCCCCACGGCCCCAGGAATAGATTGGCGCACCACCGTCATGTCCGACGACTACAGGATCGTCCCCACGACCCCCGGACTTGATTGCCCCGCCACCGTCATGGCCGACGACTATAGGGTCGTCCCCACGACCCCGGACTAGGTTGGCCTGCCGCCGACATGTCCGACGACTATAGGGTCGTCCCCACGACCCCGGGACTAGGTTGGCCCGCCGCCGACATGTCCGTCGTCTATAGGGTCGTCCCCAAGACCCCGGGGCTAGATTGGCCCGCCACCGTCATGTCCGACGAATATAGGTTCGTCCCTACGACCCTGGGCATACCTTGTCCTGCCGCCGACATGTCCGACGACTATAGGGTCGTCCCCACGACCCCGGGAATAGGTTGGCCCGCCGCCGACTTTTCCGACGATTATAGAGACGTCCCCACGACCACGGGCCAAAGTTGCCCAGCCGCCGAAATGTCCGACGACTATAGGGTCGTCCCCACGACCCCGGGAGTAGGTTGGCCCGCCGCCGAATTGTCCGACGACTATAGGGTCGTCCCCACGACCACTGGCCAAAGTTGCCCAGCCGGCGACATGTCCGACGACTATAGGGTCGTCCCCACGACCACGGGACTAGGTTGGCCCGCCGCCGACATGTCCGACGACTATAGGGTCGTCCCTACCACCCCGGGACTAGGTTGGCCAGCCGCCGACATGTCCGACGACTATAGGGTCGTCCCTACCACCCCGGGACTAGGTTGGCCAGCCGCCGACATGTCCGACGTCTATAGGGTCGTCCCCACGACCCCGGGGCTAGATTGCCCCGGCACCGTCATGTCCGACGACTATAGGGTCGTCCCCACGACCCCGGGACTAGGTTAGCCCGCCGCCGACTTGTCCGACGACTATACGGTCGTCCCCACGACCACGGGACTAGGTTGGCCCGCCGCCGACTTGTCCGACGACTATAGGGTCGTCCCTACCACCCCGGGACTAGGTTGGCCAACCGCCGACTTGTCCGACGCCTATAGGGTCGTCCCCACGACACCGGGACTAGGTTGGCCCGCCGCCGACTTGTCCGACGACTATAGGGGCGTCCCCGCGACCCCGGGACTAGATTGGCCCGCCACCGTCATGTCCGACGACTATAGGGTCGTCTCCACGACCCCGGGACTAGGTTGGCCCGCCGCCGACTTGTCCGACGACTATAGGGTCGTCCCCACGACACCGGGACTAGGTTGGCCCGCCGCCGACTTGTCCGACGACTATAGGGGCGTCCCCGCGACCCCGGGACTAGATTGGCCCGCCACCGTCATGTCCGACGACTATAGGGTCGTCTCCACGACACCGGGACTAGGTTGGCCCGCCGCCGACTTGTCCGACGACTGTAGGGTCGTCCCCACGACCACTGGCCAAAGTTGCCCAGCCGCCGACATGTCCGACGACTATAGGGTCGTCCCCACGACCCCGGGACTAGGTTGGCCCGCCGCCGACATGTCCGACGTCTATAGGGTCGTCCCCAAGACCCCGGGGCTAGATTGGCCCGCCACCGTCATGTCCGACGAATATAGGTTCGTCCCTACGACCCTGGGCATACCTTGTCCAGCCGCCGACATGTCCGACGACTATAGGGTCGTCCCCACGACCCCGGGAATAGGTTGGCCCGCCGCCGACTTTTCCGACGATTATAGAGACGTCCCCACGACCACGGGCCAAAGTTGCCCAGCCGCCGAAATGTCCGACGACTATAGGGTCGTCCCCACGACCCCGGGAGTAGGTTGGCCCGCCGCCGACTTGTCCGACGACTATAGGGTCGTCCCCACGACCACTGGCCAAAGTTGCCCAGCCGGCGACATCTCCGACGACTATAGGGTCGTCCCCACGACCACGGGACTAGGTTGGCCCGCCGCCGACATGTCCGACGACTATAGGGTCGTCCCTACCACCCCGGGACTAGGTTGGCCAACCGCCGACTTGTCCGACGCCTATAGGGTCGTCCCCACGACACCGGGACTAGGTTGGCCCGCCGCCGACTTGTCCGACGACTATAGGGGCGTCCCCGCGACCCCGGGACTAGACTGGCCCGCCACCGTCATGTCCGACGACTATAGGGTCGTCTCCACGACCCCGGGACTAGGTTGGCCGGCCGCCGACATGTCCGACATCTATACGGTCGTCCCCAAGACACCGGGGCTAGATTGGCCCGCCACCGTCATGTCCGACGACTATAGGTTCGTCCCTACGACCCTGGGCATACGTTGGCCCGCCGCCGACATGTCCGACGTCTAAAGGGTCGTCCCCACGACCCCGGGGCTAAATTGCCCCGGCACCGTCATGTCCGACGACTATGGGGTCGTCCCCACGACCCCGGGGCTAGATTGGCCCGCCACCGTCATGTCCGACGACTATGGGTTCGTCCCTACGACCCTGGGCATACGTTGGCCCGCCGCCGACATGTCCGCCGACTATAGGGTCGTCCCCACGATCCCGGGACTTGGTTGGCCAGCCGCCGACATGCCCGACGACTATAGGGTCGTCCCCACGGCCCCAGGAATAGATTGGCGCACCACCGTCATGTCCGACGACTACAGGATCGTCCCCACGACCCCCGGACTTGATTGCCCCGCCACCGTCATGGCCGACGACTATAGGGTCGTCCCCACGACCCCGGACTAGGTTGGCCTGCCGCCGACATGTCCGACGACTATAGGGTCGTCCCCACGAACCCGGGACTAGGTTGGCCAGTCACCGACATGTCCGACGACTATAGGGTCGTCCCCACGACCACGGGCCAAAGTTGCCCTGCCGCCGACATGTCCGACGACTATAGGGTCGTCCCCACGACCCCGGGACTAGATTGGCCCGCCACCGTCATGTCCGACGACTATAGGGTCGTCTCCACGACCCCGGGACTAGGTTGGCCCGCCGCCGACTTGTCCGACGACTATAGGGTCGTCCCCACGACCACTGGCCAAAGTTGCCCAGCCGGCGACATCTCCGACGACTATAGGGTCGTCCCCACGACCACGGGACTAGGTTGGCCCGCCGCCGACATGTCCGACGACTATAGGGTCGTCCCTACCACCCCGGGACTAGGTTGGCCAACCGCCGACTTGTCCGACGCCTATAGGGTCGTCCCCACGACACCGGGACTAGGTTGGCCCGCCGCCGACTTGTCCGACGACTATAGGGGCGTCCCCGCGACCCCGGGACTAGACTGGCCCGCCACCGTCATGTCCGACGACTATAGGGTCGTCTCCACGACCCCGGGACTAGGTTGGCCGGCCGCCGACATGTCCGACGTCTATACGGTCGTCCCCAAGACACCGGGGCTAGATTGGCCCGCCACCGTCATGTCCGACGACTATAGGTTCGGCCCTACGACCCTGGGCATACGTTGGCCCGCCGCCGACATGTCCGACGTCTAAAGGGTCGTCCCCACGACCCCGGGGCTAAATTGCCCCGGCACCGTCATGTCCGACGACTATGGGGTCGTCCCCACGACCCCGGGGCTAGATTGGCCCGCCACCGTCATGTCCGACGACTATGGGTTCGTCCCTACGACCCTGGGCATACGTTGGCCCGCCGCCGACATGTCCGCCGACTATAGGGTCGTCCCCACGATCCCGGGACTTGGTTGGCCAGCCGCCGACATGCCCGACGACTATAGGGTCGTCTCCACGGCCCCAGGAATAGATACTGGGCATACCTTGTCCAGGTTGGCCCGCCGCCGACTTTTCCGACGATTATAGAGACGTCCCCACGACCACGGGCCAAAGTTGCCCAGCCGCCGAAATGTCCGACGACTATAGGGTCGTCCCCACGACCCCGGGAGTAGGTTGGCCCGCCGCCGACTTGTCCGACGACTATAGGGTCGTCCCCACGACCACTGGCCAAAGTTGCCAAGCCGGCGACATCTCCGACGACTATAGGGTCGTCCCCACGACCACGGGACTAGGTTGGCCCGCCGCCGACATGTCCGACGACTATAGGGTCGTCCCTACCACCCCGGACTAGGTTGGCCAGCCGCCGACATGTCCGACGTCTATAGGGTCGTCCCCACGACCCCGGGGCTAGATTGCCCCGGCACCGTCATGTCCGACGACTATAGGGTCGTCCCCACGACCCCGGGACTAGGTTGGCCCGCCGCCGACTTGTCCGACGACTATACGGTCGTCCCCACGACCACGGGACTAGGTTGGCCCGCCGCCGACTTGTCCGACGACTATAGGGTCGTCCCTACCACCCCGGGACTAGGTTGGCCAACCGCCGACTTGTCCGACGCCTATAGGGTCGTCCCCACGACACCGGGACTAGGTTGGCCCGCCGCCGACTTGTCCGATGACTATAGGGGCGTCCCCGCGACCCCGGGACTAGATTGGCCCGCCACCGTCATGTCCGACGACTATAGGGTCGTCTCCACGACCCCGGGACTAGGTTGGCCCGCCGCCGACTTGTCCGACGACTATAGGGTCGTCCCCACGACACCGGGACTAGGTTGGCCCGCCGCCGACTTGTCCGACGACTATAGGGGCGTCCCCGCGACCCCGGGACTAGATTGGCCCGCCACCGTCATGTCCGACGACTATAGGGTCGTCTCCACGACACCGGGACTAGGTTGGCCCGCCGCCGACTTGTCCGACGACTATAGGGGCGTCCCCGCGACCCCGGGACTAGATTGGCCCGCCACCGTCATGTCCGACGACTATAGGGTCGTCTCCACGACCCCGGGACTAGGTTGGCCCGCCGCCGACTTGTCCGACGACTATAGGGTCGTCCCCACGACCACTGGCCAAAGTTGCCCAGCCGGCGACATCTCCGACGACTATAGGGTCGTCCCCACGACCACGGGACTAGGTTGGCCCGCCGCCGACATGTCCGACGACTATAGGGTCGTCCCTACCACCCCGGGACTAGGTTGGCCAGCCGCCGACATGTCCGACGTCTATAGGGTCGTCCCCACGACCCCGGGGCTAGATTGCCCCGGCACCGTCATGTCCGACGACTATAGGGTCGTCCCCACGACCGCGGGACTAGGTTGGCCCGCCGCCGACTTGTCCGACGACTATAGGGTCGTCCCCACGACCACGGGCCAATGTTGCCATGCCGCCGACATGTCCGACGACTATAGGGTCGTCCCCACGACCCCGGGACTAGGTTGGCCCGCCGCCGACATGTCCGACGACTATAGGGTCGTCCCCACGCCCCGGGCCAAAGTTGGCCAGCCGCCGACATGTCCGACGACTATAGGGTCGTCCCCACGACCCCGGGACTAGGTTGGCCCGCCGCCGACATGTCCGACGTCTAAAGGGTCGTCCCCACGACCCCGGGGCTAGATTGCCCCGGCACCGTCATGTCCGACGACTATAGGGTCGTCCCCACGACCGCGGGACTAGGTTGGCCCGCCGCCGACTTGTCCGACGACTATAGGGTCGTCCCCACGACCACGGGCCAATGTTGCCATGCCGCCGACATGTCCGACGACTATAGGGTCGTCCCCACGACCCCGGGACTAGGTTGGCCCGCCGCCGACATGTCCGACGACTATAGGGTCGTCCCCACGCCCCGGGCCAAAGTTGGCCAGCCGCCGACATGTCCGACGACTATAGGGTCGTCCCCACGACCCCGGGACTAGGTTGGCCCGCCGCCGACATGTCCGACGTCTAAAGGGTCGTCCCCACGACCCCGGGGCTAGATTGCCCCGGCACCGCCATGTCCGACGACTATAGGGTCGTCCCCACGACCCCGGGTCTAGGTTGGCCCGCCGCCGACTTGTCCGACGACTATAGGGTCGTCCCTACCACCCCGGGACTAGGTTGGCCAGCCGCCGACATGTCCGACGTCTATAGGGTCGTCCCCACGACCCCGGGGCTAGATTGCCCCGGCACCGTCATGTCCGACGACTATAGGGTCGTCCCCACGACCGCGGGACTAGGTTGGCCCGCCGCCGACTTGTCCGACGACTATAGGGTCGTCCCCACGACCACGGGCCAATGTTGCCATGCCGCCGACATGTCCGACGACTATAGGGTCGTCCCCACGACCCCGGGACTAGGTTGGCCCGCCGCCGACATGTCCGACGACTATAGGGTCGTCCCCACGCCCCGGGCCAAAGTTGGCCAGCCGCCGACATGTCCGACGACTATAGGGTCGTCCCCACGACCCCGGGACTAGGTTGGCCCGCCGCCGACATGTCCGACGTCTAAAGGGTCGTCCCCACGACCCCGGGGCTAGATTGCCCCGGCACCGTCATGTCCGACGACTATAGGGTCGTCCCCACGACCCCGGGACCAGGTTGGCCCGCCGCCGACTTGTCCCGCCGCCGACTTGTCCCGCCGCCGACTTGTCCCGCCGCCGACTTGTCCCGCCGCCGACTTGTCCGACGACTATAGGGTCGTCTCCACGCCCCCGGGACTAGGTTGGCCAGTCACCGACATGTCCAACGACTATATGGTCGTCTCCACGACCCCGGGACTAGGTTGGCCAGTCACCGACATGTCCGACGACTATAGGGTCGTCCCCACGACCATGGGCCAAAGTTGCCCTGCCCCCGACATGTCCGACGACTATAGGGTCGTCCCCACGACCACTGGCCAAAGTTGCCCCGCCGCCGACACGTCCGACGACTATAGGGTCGCCCCCACGACCCCGGGACTAGGTTGGCCAGCCGCCGACATGTCCGACGTCTATAGGGTCGTCCCCACGACCCCGGGACCAGGTTGGCCCGCCGCCGACTTGTCCCGCCGCCGACTTGTCCCGCCGCCGACTTGTCCGACGACTATAGGGTCGTCCCCACGACCCCGGGACTAGGTTAGCCAGCCGCCGACATGTTCGACGACTATGGGGTCGTCCCCACGACCCCGGGACTAGGTTGGCCCGCAGACGACTTGTCCGACGACTATAGAGACGTCCCCACGACCACGGGCCAAAGTTGCCCAGCCGCCGACATGTCCGACGACTATAGGGTCGTCCCCACGACCCCGGGACTAGGTTGGCCCGCCGCCGACTTGTCCGACGACTATAGGGTCGTCCCTACCACCCCGGGACTAGGCTGGCCAGACGCCGACTTGTCCGACGACTATACGGGCTTCCCCACGACCACGGGACTAGGTTGGCCCGTCACCGTCATGTCCGACGACTATAGGGTCGTCTCCACGACCCCGGGAATAGGTTGGCCCGCCGCCGACTTGTCCGACGACTATAGGGTCGTCCCCACGACCACTGGCCAAAGTTGCCCAGCCGCAGACATGTCCGACGACTATAGGGTCGTCCCCTCGACCCCGGGACTAGATTGGCCCGCCACCGTCATGTCCGTCGACTATAGGGTCGTCTCCACGACCCCGGGACTAGGTTGGCCCGCCACCGTCATGTCCGACGACTATAGGGTCGTCGCCACGACCACTGGCCAAAGTTGGCCAGCCGCCGGCGTCTCCGACGACTATAGGGTCGTCCCCACGAACCCGGGACTAGGTTGGCCCGCCGCCGACATGTCCGACGTCTATAGGGTCGTCCCTACGACCCCGGGGCTAGATTGGCCCGCCACCGTCATGTCCGACGACTATAGGTTCGTCCCTACGACCCTGGGCATTCGTTGGCCTGCCGCCGACATGTCCGACGACTATAGGGTCGTCCCCACGACCACTGGCCAAAGTTGCCCAGCCGCCGACATGTCCGACGACTATAGGGTCGTCCCCACGACCCCGGGACTAGGTTGGCCCGCCGCCGACTTGTCCGACGACTATAGAGACGTCCCCACGACCACGGGCCAAAGTTGCCCAGCCGCCGACATGTCCGACGACTATACGGTCGTCCCCACGACCACGGGACTAGGTTGGCCCGCCGCCGATTTGTCCGACGACTATAGGGTCGTCCCCACGACCCCGGGACTAGGTTGGCCAGCCGCCGACATGTCCGACGACTATAGGGTCGTCCCCACGACCACGGGACTAGGTTGGCCCGCCGCCGACATGTCCGACGTCTATAGGGTCGTCTCCACGACCCCGGGACTAGGTTGGCCCGCCGCCGACTTTTCCGACGATTATAGAGACGTCCCCACGACCACGGGCCAAAGTTGCCCAGCCGCCGACATGCCCGACGTCTATAGGGTCGTCCCCACGACCCCGGGGCTAGATTGCCCCGGCACCGTCATGTCCGACGACTATAGGGTCGTCCCAACGACCACGAGACTAGGTTGGCCAGCCGCCGACATGTCCGACGACTATAGGGTCGTCCCCACGACCACGGGCCAAAGTTGCCCTGCCGCCGACATGTCCGACGACTATAGGGTCGTCCCCACGATCCAGGGACTAGGTTGGCCAGCCGCCGACATGTCCGACGACTATAGGGTCGTCGCCACGGCCCCAGGAATAGATTGGCCCACCACCGTCATGTCCGACGACTACAGGATCGTCCCCACGACCCCCGGACTTGATTGCCCCGCCACCGTCATGTCCGACGACTATAGGGTCGTCTCCACGACCCCGGGACTAGGTTGGCCCGCCGCCGACTTTTCCGACGATTATAGAGACGTCCCCACGACCACGGGTCAAAGTTGCCCAGCCGCCGAAATGTCCGACGACTATAGGGTCGTCCCCACGACACCGGGACTAGGTTGGCCCGCCGCCGACTTGTCCGACGTCTATACGGTCGTCCCCAAGACACCGGGGCTAGATTGGCCCGCCACCGTCATGTCCGACGACTATAGGTTCGTCCCTACGACCCTGGGCATACGTTGGCCCGCCGCCGACATGTCCGACGTCTAAAGGGTCGTCCCCACGACCCCGGGGCTAGATTGCCCCGGCACCGTCATGTCCGACGACTATGGGGTCGTCCCCACGACCCCGGGGCTAGATTGGCCCGCCACCGTCATGTCCGACGACTATGGGTTCGTCCCTACGACCCTGGGCATACGTTGGCCCGCCGCCGACATGTCCGCCGACTATAGGGTCGTCCCCACGATCCCGGGACTTGGTTGGCCAGCCGCCGACATGCCAGACGACTATAGTGTCGTCCCCACGGCCCCAGGAATAGATTGGCGCACCACCGTCATGTCCGACGACTACAGGATCGTCCCCACGACCCCCGGACTTGATTGCCCCGCCACCGTCATGGCCGACGACTATAGGGTCGTCCCCACGACCCCGGGGCTAGATTGGCCCGCCACCGTCATGTCCGACGACTATGGGTTCGTCCCTACGACCCTGGGCATACGTTGGCCCGCCGCCGACATGTCCGCCGACTATAGGGTCGTCCCCACGATCCCGGGACTGGGTTGGCCAGCCGCCGACATGCCCGACGACTATAGGGTCGTCCCCACGGCCCCAGGAATAGATTGGCGCACCACCGTCATGTCCGACGACTAGAGGATCGTCCCCACGACCCCCGGACTTGATTGCCCCGCCACTGTCATGTCCGACGACTATAGGGTCGTCTCCACGACCCCGGGACTAGGTTGGCCCGCCGCCGACTTTTCCGACGATTATAGAGACGTCCCCACGACCACGTGCCAAAGTTGCCCAGCCGCCGACATGTCCGACGTCTATAGGGTCGTCTCCACGACCCCGGGACTAGGTTGGCCCGCCGCCGACTTTTCCGACGATTATAGAGACGTCCCCACGACCACGGGCCAAAGTTGCCCAGCCGCCGACATGCCCGACGTCTATAGGGTCGTCCCCACGACCCCGGGGCTAGATTGCCTCGGCACCGTCATGTCCGACGACTATAGGGTCGTCCCCACGAGCCCGGGACTAGGTTGGCCCGCCACCGACTTGTCCGACGACTATAGGGTCGTCCCTACCACCTCGGGACTAGATTGGCCCGCCACCGTCATGTCCGACGACTATAGGGTCGTCTCCACGACCCCGGGACTAGGTTGGCCCGCCGCCGACTTGTCCGACGACTATAGGGTCGTCCCCACGACCACTGGCCAAAGTTGCCCAGCCGGCGACATCTCCGACGACTATAGGGTCGTACCCACGAACCCGGGACTAGGCTGGCCCGCCGCCGACATGTCCGACGTCTATACGGTCGTCCCCAAGACCCCGGGGCTAGATTGGCCCGCCACCGTCATGTCCGACGATTATAGGTTCGTCCCTACGACCCTGGGCATACGTTGGCCCGCCGCCGACATGTCCGACGTCTAAAGGGTCGTCCCCACGACCCCGGGGCTAGATTGCCCCGGCACCGTCATGTCCGACGACGATAGGGTCGTCCCCACGACCACGGGACTAGGTTGGCCCGCCGCCGACTTGTCCGACGACTATAGGGTCGTCCCTACCACCCCGGGACTAGGTTGGCCAACCGCCGACTTGTCCGACGCCTATAGGGTCGTCCCCAAGACCCCGGGGCTAGATTGGCCCGCCACCGTCATGTCCGACGACTATAGGTTCGTCCCTACGACCCTGGGCATACGTTGGCCCGCCGCCGACATGTCCGACGTCTAAAGGGTCGTCCCCACGACCCCGGGGCTAGATTGCCCCGGCACCGTCATGTCCGACGACTATAGGGTCGTCCCCACGACCCCGGGACTAGGTTGGCCCGCCGCCGACTTGTCCGACGACTATAGGGTCGTCCCTACCACCCCGGGACTAGATTGGCCCGCCACCGTCATGTCCGACGACTATAGGGTCGTCTCCACGACCCCGGGACTAGGTTGGCCCGCCGCCGACTTGTCCGACGACTATAGGGTCGTCCCCACGACCACTGGCCAAAGTTGCCCAGCCGGCGACATCTCTGACGACTATAGGGTCGTCCCCACGAACCCGGGACTAGGCTGGCCCGCCGCCGACATGTCCGACGTCTATACGGTCGTCCCCAAGACCCCGGGGCTAGATTGGCCCGCCACCGTCATGTCCGACGACTATAGGTTCGTCCCTACGACCCTGGGCATACGTTGGCCCGCCGCCGACATGTCCGACGTCTAAAGGGTCGTCCCCACGACCCCGGGGCTAGATTGCCCCGGCACCGTCATGTCCGACGACTATAGAGTCGTCCCCACGACCCCGGGACTAGGTTGGCCCGCCGCCGACTTGTCCGACGACTATAGGGTCGTCTCCACGACCCCGGGACTAGGTTGGCCAGTCACCGACATGTCCGACGTCTATAGGGTCGTCTCCACGACCCCGGGACTAGGTTGGCCAGTCACCGACATGTCCGACGACTATAGGGTCGTCCCCACGACCATGGGCCAAAGTTGCCCTGCCCCCGACATGTCCGACGACTATAGGGTCGTCCCCACGACCACTGGCCAAAGTTGCCCCGCCGCCGACATGTCCGACGACTATAGGGTCGTCCCCACGACCCCGGGACTAGGTTGGCCAGCCGCCGACATGTCCGACGACTATACGGTCGTCCCCACGACCACGGGACTAGGTTGGCCCGCCGCCGTCATGTCCGACGACTATAGGGTCGTCCCCACGACCCCGGGACTAGGTTGGCCCGCCGCCGACTTGTCCGACGACTATAGGGTCGTCTCCACGACCCCGGGACTAGGTTGGCCAGTCGCCGACATGTCCGACGACTATAGGGTCGTCCCCACGACCACTGGCCAAAGTTGCCCCGCCGCCGACACGTCCGACGACTATAGGGTCGCCCCCACGACCCCGGGACTAGGTTGGCCAGCCGCCGACATGTCCGACGTCTATAGGGTCGTCCCCACGACCCCGGGACCAGGTTGGCCCGCCGCCGACTTGTCCCGCCGCCGACTTGTCCCGCCGCCGACTTGTCCGACGACTATAGGGTCGTCCCCACGACCCCGGGACTAGGTTAGCCAGCCGCCGACATGTTCGACGACTATGGGGTCGTCCCCACGACCCCGGGACTAGGTTGGCCCGCAGACGACTTGTCCGACGACTATAGAGACGTCCCCACGACCACGGGCCAAAGTTGCCCAGCCGCCGACATGTCCGACGACTATAGGGTCGTCCCCACGACCCCGGGACTAGGTTGGCCCGCCGCCGACTTGTCCGACGACTATAGGGTCGTCCCTACCACCCCGGGACTAGGCTGGCCAGACGCCGACTTGTCCGACGACTATACGGGCTTCCCCACGACCACGGGACTAGGTTGGCCCGTCACCGTCATGTCCGACGACTATAGGGTCGTCTCCACGACCCCGGGAATAGGTTGGCCCGCCGCCGACTTGTCCGACGACTATAGGGTCGTCCCCACGACCACTGGCCAAAGTTGCCCAGCCGCAGACATGTCCGACGACTATAGGGTCGTCCCCTCGACCCCGGGACTAGATTGGCCCGCCACCGTCATGTCCGTCGACTATAGGGTCGTCTCCACGACCCCGGGACTAGGTTGGCCCGCCACCGTCATGTCCGACGACTATAGGGTCGTCGCCACGACCACTGGCCAAAGTTGGCCAGCCGCCGACGTCTCCGACGACTATAGGGTCGTCCCCACGAACCCGGGACTAGGTTGGCCCGCCGCCGACATGTCCGACGTCTATAGGGTCGTCCCTACGACCCCGGGGCTAGATTGGCCCGCCACCGTCATGTCCGACGACTATAGGTTCGTCCCTACGACCCTGGGCATTCGTTGGCCTGCCGCCGACATGTCCGACGACTATAGGGTCGTCCCCACGACCACTGGCCAAAGTTGCCCAGCCGCCGACATGTCCGACGACTATAGGGTCGTCCCCACGACCCCGGGACTAGGTTGGCCCGCCGCCGACTTGTCCGACGACTATAGAGACGTCCCCACGACCACGGGCCAAAGTTGCCCAGCCGCCGACATGTCCGACGACTATACGGTCGTCCCCACGACCACGGGACTAGGTTGGCCCGCCGCCGATTTGTCCGACGACTATAGGGTCGTCCCCACGACCCCGGGACTAGGTTGGCCAGCCGCCGACATGTCCGACGACTATAGGGTCGTCCCCACGACCACGGGACTAGGTTGGCCCGCCGCCGACATGTCCGACGTCTATAGGGTCGTCTCCACGACCCCGGGACTAGGTTGGCCCGCCGCCGACTTTTCCGACGATTATAGAGACGTCCCCACGACCACGGGCCAAAGTTGCCCAGCCGCCGACATGCCCGACGTCTATAGGGTCGTCCCCACGACCCCGGGGCTAGATTGCCCCGGCACCGTCATGTCCGACGACTATAGGGTCGTCCCAACGACCACGAGACTAGGTTGGCCAGCCGCCGACATGTCCGACGACTATAGGGTCGTCCCCACGACCACGGGCCAAAGTTGCCCTGCCGCCGACATGTCCGACGACTATAGGGTCGTCCCCACGATCCAGGGACTAGGTTGGCCAGCCGCCGACATGTCCGACGACTATAGGGTCGTCGCCACGGCCCCAGGAATAGATTGGCCCACCACCGTCATGTCCGACGACTACAGGATCGTCCCCACGACCCCCGGACTTGATTGCCCCGCCACCGTCATGTCCGACGACTATAGGGTCGTCTCCACGACCCCGGGACTAGGTTGGCCCGCCGCCGACTTTTCCGACGATTATAGAGACGTCCCCACGACCACGGGTCAAAGTTGCCCAGCCGCCGAAATGTCCGACGACTATAGGGTCGTCCCCACGACACCGGGACTAGGTTGGCCCGCCGCCGACTTGTCCGACGTCTATACGGTCGTCCCCAAGACACCGGGGCTAGATTGGCCCGCCACCGTCATGTCCGACGACTATAGGTTCGTCCCTACGACCCTGGGCATACGTTGGCCCGCCGCCGACATGTCCGACGTCTAAAGGGTCGTCCCCACGACCCCGGGGCTAGATTGCCCCGGCACCGTCATGTCCGACGACTATGGGGTCGTCCCCACGACCCCGGGGCTAGATTGGCCCGCCACCGTCATGTCCGACGACTATGGGTTCGTCCCTACGACCCTGGGCATACGTTGGCCCGCCGCCGACATGTCCGACGACTATAGGGTCGTCTCCACGACCCCGGGACTAGGTTGGCCCGCCGCCGACTTTTCCGACGATTATAGAGACGTCCCCACGACCACGTGCCAAAGTTGCCCAGCCGCCGACATGTCCGACGTCTATAGGGTCGTCTCCACGACCCCGGGACTAGGTTGGCCCGCCGCCGACTTTTCCGACGATTATAGAGACGTCCCCACGACCACGGGCCAAAGTTGCCCAGCCGCCGACATGCCCGACGTCTATAGGGTCGTCCCCACGACCCCGGGGCTAGATTGCCTCGGCACCGTCATGTCCGACGACTATAGGGTCGTCCCCACGAGCCCGGGACTAGGTTGGCCCGCCACCGACTTGTCCGACGACTATAGGGTCGTCCCTACCACCTCGGGACTAGATTGGCCCGCCACCGTCATGTCCGACGACTATAGGGTCGTCTCCACGACCCCGGGACTAGGTTGGCCCGCCGCCGACTTGTCCGACGACTATAGGGTCGTCCCCACGACCACTGGCCAAAGTTGCCCAGCCGGCGACATCTCCGACGACTATAGGGTCGTACCCACGAACCCGGGACTAGGCTGGCCCGCCGCCGACATGTCCGACGTCTATACGGTCGTCCCCAAGACCCCGGGGCTAGATTGGCCCGCCACCGTCATGTCCGACGACTATAGGTTCGTCCCTACGACCCTGGGCATACGTTGGCCCGCCGCCGACATGTCCGACGTCTAAAGGGTCGTCCCCACGACCCCGGGGCTAGATTGCCCCGGCACCGTCATGTCCGACGACTATAGGGTCGTCCCCACAACCACGGGACTAGGTTGGCCCGCCGCCGACTTGTCCGACGACTATAGGGTCGTCCCTACCACCCCGGGACTAGGTTGGCCAACCGCCGACTTGTCCGACGCCTATAGGGTCGTCCCCAAGACCCCGGGGCTAGATTGGCCCGCCACCGTCATGTCCGACGACTATAGGTTCGTCCCTACGACCCTGGGCATACGTTGGCCCGCCGCCGACATGTCCGACGTCTAAAGGGTCGTCCCCACGACCCCGGGGCTAGATTGCCCCGGCACCGTCATGTCCGACGACTATAGGGTCGTCCCCACGACCCCGGGACTAGGTTGGCCCGCCGCCGACTTGTCCGACGACTATAGGGTCGTCCCTACCACCCCGGGACTAGATTGGCCCGCCACCGTCATGTCCGACGACTATAGGGTCGTCTCCACGACCCCGGGACTAGGTTGGCCCGCCGCCGACTTGTCCGACGACTATAGGGTCGTCCCCACGACCACTGGCCAAAGTTGCCCAGCCGGCGACATCTCTGACGACTATAGGGTCGTCCCCACGAACCCGGGACTAGGCTGGCCCGCCGCCGACATGTCCGACGTCTATACGGTCGTCCCCAAGACCCCGGGGCTAGATTGGCCCGCCACCGTCATGTCCGACGACTATAGGTTCGTCCCTACGACCCTGGGCATACGTTGGCCCGCCGCCGACATGTCCGACGTCTAAAGGGTCGTCCCCACGACCCCGGGGCTAGATTGCCCCGGCACCGTCATGTCCGACGACTATAGAGTCGTCCCCACGACCCCGGGACTAGGTTGGCCCACCGCCGACTTGTCCGACGACTATAGGGTCGTCTCCACGACCCCGGGACTAGGTTGGCCAGTCACCGACATGTCCGACGTCTATAGGGTCGTCTCCACGACCCCGGGACTAGGTTGGCCAGTCACCGACATGTCCGACGACTATAGGGTCGTCCCCACGACCATGGGCCAAAGTTGCCCTGCCCCCGACATGTCCGACGACTATAGGGTCGTCCCCACGACCACTGGCCAAAGTTGCCCCGCCGCCGACATGTCCGACGACTATAGGGTCGTCCCCACGACCCCGGGACTAGGTTGGCCAGCCGCCGACATGTCCGACGACTATACGGTCGTCCCCACGACCACGGGACTAGGTTGGCCCGCCGCCGTCATGTCCGACGACTATAGGGTCGTCCCCACGACCCCGGGACTAGGTTGGCCCGCCGCCGACTTGTCCGACGACTATAGGGTCGTCTCCACGACCCCGGGACTAGGTTGGCCAGTCGCCGACATGTCCGACGACTATAGGGTCGTCCCCACGACCACGGCACTAGGTTGGCCCGCCGCCGACATGTCCGACGTCTATAGGGTCGTCCCCACGATCCCGGGACTAGGTTGGCCAGCCGCCGACATGTCCGACGACTATAGGGTCGTCCCCACGGCCCCAGGAATAGATTGGCCCACCACCGTCATGTCCGACGACTACAGGATCGTCCCCACGACCCCCGGACTTGATTGCCCCGCCACCGTCATGTCCGACGACTATAGGGTCGTCTCCACGACCCCGGGACTAGGTTGGCCCGCCGCCGACTTTTCCGACGATTATAGAGACGTCCCCACGACGACGGGCCAAAGTTGCCCAGCCGCCGAAATGTCCGACGACTATAGGGTCGTCCCCTCGACCCCGGGACTAGGTTGGCCCGCCGCCGACTTGTCCGACGAATATAGGGTCGTCCCCACGACCCCGGGAGTAGGTTGGCCCGCCGCCGACTTGTCCGACGACTATAGGGTCGTCCCCACGACCCCGGGACTAGGTTGGCTAGCCGCCGACATGTCCGACGACTATAGGGTCGTCCCCACGATCCCGGGACTAGGTTGGCCAGCCGCCGGCATGTCCGAAGACTATAGGGTCGTCCCCACGACCCCGGGACTAGATTGGCCCGCCACCGTCATGTCCGACGACTATAGGGTCGTACCCACGACCCCGGGACTAGGTTGGCCAGCCGCCGACATGTCCGACGACTATAGGGTCGTCTCCACGACCCCCGGACTAGGTTGGCCCGCCGCCGACATGTCCGACGACTATAGGGTCGTCCCCACGATCCCGGGACTAGGTTGGCCAGCCGCCGGCATGTCCGAAGACTATAGGGTCGTCCACACGACCCCGGGACTAGATTGGCCCGCCACCGTCATGTCCGACGACTATAGGGTCGTCCCCACGATCCCGGGACTAGGTTGGCCAGCCGCCGGCATGTCCGAAGACTATAGGGTCGTCCCCACGACCCCGGGACTAGGTTGGCCAGCCTCCGACATATCCGACGACTATAGGGTCGTCCCCACGACCACGGGCCAAAGTTGACCTACCGCCGACATGTCCGACGACTATAGGGTCGTCCGCACGACCCCGGGACTAGATTGGCCCGCCACCGTCATGTCCGACGACAATAGGGTCGTCCCCACGACCACGGGCCAAGGCTGGCCCGCCGCCGACATGTCCGACGACTATAGGGTCGTCTCCACGACCCCGGGACAAGATTGGCCTGCCACCATCATGTCCGACGACTATAGGGACGTCCCCACGACCACGGGACTAGGTTGGGCCGCCGCCGACTAGTCCGACGACTATAGGGTCGTCCTCACGACCACGGGCCAAAGTTGCCCTGCCGCCGACATGTCCGACGACTATAGGATCGTCCCCACGACCCCGGGACTAGGTTGGCCAGTCACCGACATGTCCGACGACTATAGGGTCGTCCTCACGACCACGGGCCAAAGTTGCCCTGCCGCTGACATGTCCGACGACTATAGGGTCGTCCCCACGACCCCGGGACTAGGTTGGCCAGCCTCCGACATATCCGACGACTATAGGGTCGTCCCCACGACCACGGGCCAAAGTTGACCTGCCGCCGACATGTCCGACGACTATAGGGTCGTCCCCACGACCACGGGCCAAAGCTGGCCAGCCGCCGACATGTCCGACGACTATAGGGTCGTATCCACGACCCCGGGGCTAGGTTGGCCAGCCGCCGACATGTCCGACGACTATAGGGTCGTCCCCACGACCACGGGCCAAAGCTGGCCAGCCGCCGACATGTCCGACGACTATAGGGTCGTCCCCACGACCCCGGGCCAAAGCTGGCCAACCGCCAACATGTCCGACGGCTATAGGGTCGTCCCCGCGACCCCGGGACTAGGATGGCCCGCCGCCGACTTGTCCGACGACTATAGGGTCGTCTCCACGACCCCGGGACTAGGTTGGCCAGCCGCCGACATGTCCGACGACTATAGGGTCGTCCCCACGACCATGGGCCAAAGTTGCCCTGCCGCCGACATGTCCGACGACTATAGGGTCGTCCTCACGACCACAGGCCAAAGTTGCCCTGCCGCCGACATGTCCGACGACTATAGGGTCGTCCCCACGACCGCGGGTCTAGGTTGGCCCGCCGCCGACTTTTCCCACGACTATAGGGTCGCCCCCACGACCCCAGGACTAGATTGGCCCGCCACCATCATGTCCGACGACTGTAGGGTCGTCCCCACGACCACGGGGCTAGGTTTGCCCGCCGCCGACTTGTCCGACGACTATAGGGTCGTCCCCACGAACCCGGGACTAGGTTGGCCAGTCACCGACATGTCCGACGACTATAGGGTCGTCCTCACGACCACGGGCCAAAGTTGCCCTGCCGCCGACATGTCCGACGACTATAGGGACGTCCCCACGACCACGGGACTAGGTTGGCCCGCCGCCGACTTGTCCGACGACTATAGGGTCGTGCCTACCACCCCGGGACTAGGATGACCCGCCGCCGACTTTTCCGACGACTATAGGGTCGTACCCACGAACCCGGGACTAGATTGGCCAGCCGCCGACATGTCCGACGACTATAGGGTCGTCCCCACCACCCCGGGTCTAGGTTGGCCAGCCGCCGACATGTCCGACGACTATAGGGTCGTCCCCACGACCACGGGCCAAAGTTGCCCTGCCGCCGACATGTCCGACGACTATAGGGTCGTCCTCACGACCACGGGCCAAAGTTGCCCTGCCGCCGACATGTCCGACGACTATAGGATCGTCCCCACGACCCCGGGACTAGGTTGGCCAGTCACCGACATGTCCGACGACTATAGGGTCGTCCTCACGACCACGGGCCAAAGTTGCCCTGCCGCCGACATGTCCGACGACTATAGGGTCGTCCCCACGACCCCGGGACTAGGTTGGCCAGCCTCCGACATATCCGACGACTATAGGGTCGTCCCCACGACCACGGGCCAAAGTTGACCTGCCGCCGACATGTCCGACGACTATAGGGTCGTCCCCACGACCACGGGCCAAAGCTGGCCAGCCGCCGACATGTCCGACGACTATAGGGTCGTATCCACGACCCCGGGACTAGGTTGGCCAGCCGCCGACATGTCCGACGACTATAGGGTCGTCCCCACGACCACGGGCCAAAGCTGGCCAGCCGCCGACATGTCCGACGACTATAGGGTCGTCTCCACGACCCCGGGACTAGATTGGCCCGCCACCGTCATGTCCGACGAATATAGGTTCGTGCCTACGACCCTGGGCATACGTTGGCCCGCCGCCGACATGTCCGACGACTATAGGGTCGTCCCCAAGACCACGGGCCAAAGTTGCCCTGCCGCCGACATGTCCGACGACTACAGGGTCGTCCCCACGACCCCGGGTCTAGGTTGGCCCGCCGTCGACATGTCCGACGACAATAGGGTCGTCCCCACGCCCCGGGCCAAAGTTGGCCAGCCGCCGACATGTCCGACGACTATAGGGTCGTCCCCACGACCCCGGGACTAGATTGGCCCGCCACCGTCATGTCCGACGACTATACGGTCGTCCCCACGACCCCGGGACTAGGTTGGCCCGCCGACGACGTGTCCTACGACTATGGGGTCGTCCCCACGACCACGAGACTAGGTTGGCCAGCCGCCGACATGTCCGACGACTATAGGGTCGTCCCCACCACCCCGGGTCTAGGTTGGCCAGCCGCCGACATGTCCGACGACTATAGGGTCGTCCTCACGACCACGGGCCAAAGTTGCCCTGCCGCCGACATGTCCGACGACTATAGGGTCGTCCCCACGACCCCGGGACTAGATTGGCCCGCCACCGTCATGTCCGACGACTATAGGGTCGTCCCGACGACACCGGGGCTAGGTAGGCCCGCCGCCGACTTGTGCCGACGACTATAGGGTCGTCCCCACGACCCCGGGACTAGGTTGGCCCGCCGCCGACTTGTCCGACGACTATAGGATCGTCCCCACGACCCCGGGACTAGATTGGCCCGCCACCGTCATGTCCGACGACTATAGGGTCGGCCCCACGACCCCGGGACTGGGTTGGCCCGCCGCCGACTTGTCCGACGACTATAGGGTCGTCCCCACGACCCTGGGCATACGTTGGCCCGCCGCCGACATGTCCGACGATTATAGGGTCGTCCCCACGATCCCGGGACTAGGTTGGCCAGCCGCCCACATGTCCGACGACAATAGGGTCGTCCCCACGACCCCGGGACTAGATTGGCCCACCACTGTCATGTCCGACGACTACAGGGTCGTCCCCACGGCCCCGGGAATAGATTGGCCCACCACCGTCATGTCCGACGACTACAGGGTCGTCCCCACGACCCCGGGACTAGGTTGGCCCGCCACCGACTTGTCCGACGACTATAGGGTGGTCCCTCCCACCCCGGAACTAGGTTGGCCAGCCGCCGACATGTCCGACGACTATAGGGTCGTCCCCACGACCTCGGAGCTAGATTCGCCCGCCACCGTCATGTCCGACGACTATAGGGTCGTACCCACGACCCCGAGACTAGATTGGCCCGCCACCGTCATGACCGACGACTATAGGGTCGGCCCCACGACCCCGGGACTGGGTTGGCCCGCCGCCGACTTGTCCGACGACTATAGGGTCGTCCCCACGACCCCGGGACTAGGATGACCCGCCGCCGACTTCTCCGACGACTATAGAGTCGTCCCCACGACCCCGGGACTAGGTTGGCCCGCCACCATCATGTCCGACGATTATAGGGTCGTCCCCACGACCACGGGCCAAAGTTGGCCAGCCGCCGACATGTCCGACGACTATAGGGTCGTCCCCACGACCCCGGGACTAGGTTGGCCCGCCGCCGACTTGTCCGACGACTATAGGGTCGTCCCCACTACCCCGGGACTAGATTGGCCCGCCACCGTCATTTCCGACGACTATAGGGTCGTACCCACGACCCCGGGGCTAGGTAGGCCCGCCGCCGACTTGTGCCGACGACTATAGGGTCGTCCCCACGACCCCGGGACTAGGTTCGCCCGCCGCCGACTTGTCCGACGACTATAGGGTCGTCCCCACGACCCCGGGACTAGATTGGCCCGCCACCATCATGTCCGACGATTATAGGGTCGTCCCCACGACCACGGGCCAAAGTTGGCCAGCCGCCGACATGTCCGACGACTATAGGGTCGTCCCCACGACCCCGGGACTAGGTTGGCCCGCCGCCGACTTGTCCGACGACTATAGGGTCGTCCCCACTACCCCGGGACTAGATTGGCCCGCCACCGTCATTTCCGACGACTATAGGGTCGTACCCACGACCCCGGGACTAGGTTGGCCAGCCGCCGACATGTCCGACGACTATAGGGTCGTCTCCACGACCCCCGGACTAGGTTGGCCCGCCGCCGACATGTCCGACGACTATAGGGTCGTCTCCACGACCGCGGGACTAGGTTGGCCCGCCGCCGAGTTGTCCGACGACTATAGGGTCGTCCCCACGACCCCGCGACTAGGTTGGCCAGGCGCCAACATGTCCAACGACTATAGGGTCATCCCCACGACCCCGGGACTAGGTTGGCCCGCCGCCGACTTGCCCTACGTCTATAGGGTCGTCCCCACGACCCCGGGGCTAGATTGGCCCGCCATCGTTATGTCCGACGACTATAGGTTCGTCCCTACGACCCTGGGCGTACGCTGGCCCGCCGCCGACATGTCCGACGACTATAGGGTCGTCCCCACGATCCCGGGACTAGGTTGGCCAGCCGCCGGCATGTCCGAAGACTATAGGGTCGTCCCCACGACCCCGGGACTAGATTGGCCCGCCACCGTCATGTCCGACGACTATAGGGTCGTCCCCACGACCCCGGGACTAGGTTGGCCCGCCACCATCATGTTCGACGACTATAGGGTCGTCCCCACGACCCCGGGACTAGATTGGCCCGCCACCATCATGTCCGACGACTATAGGGTCGTCCCCACGACCCCGGGACTACATTGGCCCGCCACCGTCATGTCCGACGACTATAGGGTCGTCCCCACGACCCCGGGACTAGGTTGGCCAGCCTCCGACATATCCGACGACTATAGGGTCGTCCCCACGACCACGGGCCAAAGTTGACCTACCGCCGACATGTCCGACGACTATAGGGTCGTCCGCACGACCCCGGGACTAGATTGGCCCGCCACCGTCATGTCCGACGACAATAGGGTCGTCCCCACGACCACGGGCCAAGGCTGTCCCGCCGCCGACATGTCCGACGACTATAGGGTCGTCTCCACGACCCCGGGACTAGATTGGCCTGCCACCATCATGTCCGACGACTATAGGGACGTCCCCACGACCACGGGTCTAGGTTGGGCCGCCGCCGACTAGTCCGACGACTATAGGGTCGTCCTCACGACCACGGGCCAAAGTTGCCCTGCCGCCGACATGTCCGACGACTATAGGATCGTCCCCACGACCCCGGGACTGGGTTGGCCCGCCGCCGACTTGTCCGACGACTATAGGGTCGTCCCCACGACCCCGGGACTAGGATGACCCGCCGCCGACTTCTCCGACGACTATAGAGTCGTCCCCACGACCCCGGGACTAGGTTGGCCCGCCACCATCATGTCCGACGATTATAGGGTCGTCCCCACGACCACGGGCCAAAGTTGGCCAGCCGCCGACATGTCCGACGACTATAGGGTCGTCCCCACGACCCCGGGACTAGGTTGGCCCGCCGCCGACTTGTCCGACGACTATAGGGTCGTCCCCACTACCCCGGGACTAGATTGGCCCGCCACCGTCATTTCCGACGACTATAGGGTCGTACCCACGACCCCGGGGCTAGGTAGGCCCGCCGCCGACTTGTGCCGACGACTATAGGGTCGTCCCCACGACCCCGGGACTAGGTTCGCCCGCCGCCGACTTGTCCGACGACTATAGGGTCGTCCCCACGACCCCGGGACTAGATTGGCCCGCCACCATCATGTCCGACGATTATAGGGTCGTCCCCACGACCACGGGCCAAAGTTGGCCAGCCGCCGACATGTCCGACGACTATAGGGTCGTCCCCACGACCCCGGGACTAGGTTGGCCCGCCGCCGACTTGTCCGACGACTATAGGGTCGTCCCCACTACCCCGGGACTAGATTCGCCCGCCACCGTCATTTCCGACGACTATAGGGTCGTACCCACGACCCCGGGACTAGGTTGGCCAGCCGCCGACATGTCCGACGACTATAGGGTCGTCTCCACGACCCCCGGACTAGGTTGGCCCGCCGCCGACATGTCCGACGACTATAGGGTCGTCTCCACGACCGCGGGACTAGGTTGGCCCGCCGCCGAGTTGTCCGACGACTATAGGGTCGTCCCCACGACCCCGCGACTAGGTTGGCCAGGCGCCAACATGTCCAACGACTATAGGGTCATCCCCACGACCCCGGGACTAGGTTGGCCCGCCGCCGACTTGCCCGACGTCTATAGGGTCGTCCCCACGACCCCGGGGCTAGATTGGCCCGCCATCGTTATGTCCGACGACTATAGGTTCGTCCCTACGACCCTGGGCGTACGCTGGCCCGCCGCCGACATGTCCGACGACTATAGGGTCGTCCCCACGATCCCGGGACTAGGTTGGCCAGCCGCCGGCATGTTCGAAGACTATAGGGTCGTCCCCACGACCCCGGGACTAGATTGGCCCGCCACCATCATGTCCGACGACTATAGGGTCGTCCCCACGACCCCGGGACTAGGTTGGCCCGCCACCATCAGGTTCGACGACTATAGGGTCGTCCCCACGACCCCGGGACTAGATTGGCCCGCCACCATCATGTCCGACGACTATAGGGTCGTCCCCACGACCCCGGGACTACATTGGCCCGCCACCGTCATGTCCGACGACTATAGGGTCGTCCCCACGACCCCGGGACTAGGTTGGCCAGCCTCCGACATATCCGACGACTATAGGGTCGTCCCCACGACCACGGGACTACATTGGCCCGCCGCCGACTTGTCCGACGACTATAGGGTCGTCTCCACGACCCCGGGACTAGGTTGGCCAGCCGCCGACATGTCCGACGACTATAGGGTCGTCCCCACGACCACGGGCCAAAGTTGCCCTGCCGCCGACATGTCCGACGACTATAGGGTCGTCCTCACGACCACAGGCCAAAGTTGCCCTGCCGCCGACATGTCCGACGACTATAGGGTCGTCCCCACGACCGCGGGTCTAGGTTGGCCCGCCGCCGACTTTTCCGACGACTATAGGGTCGCCCCCACGACCCCAGGACTAGATTGGCCCGCCACCATCATGTCCGACGACTGTAGGGTCGTCCCCACGACCACGGGACTAGGTTGGCCCGCCGCCGACTTGTCCGACGACTATAGGGTCGTCCCCACGAACCCGGGACTAGGTTGGCCAGTCACCGACATGTCCGACGACTATAGGGTCGTCCTCACGACCACGGGCCAAAGTTGCCCTGCCGCCGACATGTCCAACGACTATAGGGTCGTCCCCACGACCCCGGGACTAGGTTGGCCAGCCTCCGACATATCCGACGACTATAGGGTCGTCCCCACGACCACGGGCCAAAGTTGACCTACCGCCGACATGTCCGACGACTATAGGGTCGTCCGCACGACCCCGGGACTAGATTGGCCCGCCACCGTCATGTCCAACGACAATAGGGTCGTCCCCACGACCACGGGCCAAAGCTGGCCCGCCGCCGACATGTCCGACGACTATAGGGTCGTCTCCACGACCCCGGGACTAGATTGGCCTGCCACCATAATGTCCGACGACTATAGGGACGTCCCCACGACCACGGGACTAGGTTGGGCCGCCGCCGACTAGTCCGTCGACTATAGGGTCGTCCCAACGACCCCGGGACTAGATTGGCCCGCCACCATCATGTCCGACGACTATAGGGACGTCCCCACGACCACGGGACTAGGTTGGCCCGCCGCCGACTTGTCCGACGACTATAGGGTCGCGCCTACCACCCCGGGACTAGGATGACCCGCCGCCGACTTTTCCGACGACTATAGGGTCGTCCCCACGAACCCGGGACTAGGTTGGCCAGTCACCGACATGTCCGACGACTATAGGGTCGTCCTCACGACCACGGGCCAAAGTTGCCCTGCCGCCGACATGTCCGACGACTATAGGGACGTCCCCACGACCACGGGACTAGGTTGGCCCGCCGCCGACTTGTCCGACGACTATAGGGTCGTGCCTACCACCCCGGGACTAGGATGACCCGCCGCCGACTTTTCCGACGACTATAGGGTCGTACCCACGAAACCGGGACTAGATTGGCCAGCCGCCGACATGTCCGACGACTATAGGGTCGTCCCCACCACCCCGGGTCTAGGTTGGCCAGCCGCCGACATGTCCGACGACTATAGGGTCGTCCCCACGACCACGGGCCAAAGTTGCCCTGCCGCCGACATGTCCGACGACTATAGGGTCGTCCTCACGACCACGGGCCAAAGTTGCCCTGCCGCCGACATGTCCGACGACTATAGGATCGTCCCCACGACCCCGGGACTAGGTTGGCCAGTCACCGACATGTCCGACGACTATAGGGTCGTCCTCACGACCACGGGCCAAAGTTGCCCTGCCGCCGACATGTCCGACGACTATAGGGTCGTCCCCACGACCCCGGGACTAGGTTGGCCAGCCTCCGACATATCCGACGACTATAGGGTCGTCCCCACGACCACGGGCCAAAGTTGACCTGCCGCCGACATGTCCGACGACTATAGGGTCGTCCCCACGACCACGGGCCAAAGCTGGCCAGCCGCCGACATGTCCGACGACTATAGGGTCGTATCCACGACCCCGGGACTAGGTTGGCCAGCCGCCGACATGTCCGACGACTATAGGGTCGTCCCCACGACCACGGGCCAAAGCTGGCCAGCCGCCGACATGTCCGACGACTATAGGGTCGTCTCCACGACCCCGGGACTAGATTGGCCCGCCACCGTCATGTCCGACGAATATAGGTTCGTGCCTACGACCCTGGGCATACGTTGGCCCGCCGCCGACATGTCCGACGACTATAGGGTCGTCCCCAAGACCACGGGCCAAAGTTGCCCTGCCGCCGACATGTCCGACGACTACAGGGTCGTCCCCACGACCCCGGGTCTAGGTTGGCCCGCCGTCGACATGTCCGACGACAATAGGGTCGTCCCCACGCCCCGGGCCAAAGTTGGCCAGCCGCCAACATGTCCGACGACTATAGGGTCGTCCCCACGACCCCGGGACTAGATTGGCCCGCCACCGTCATGTCCGACGACTATACGGTCGTCCCCACGACCCCGGGACTAGGTTGGCCCGCCGACGACGTGTCCTACGACTATGGGGTCGTCCCCACGACCACGAGACTAGGTTGGCCAGCCGTCGACATGTCCGACGACTATAGGGTCGTCCCCACCACCCCGGGTCTAGGTTGGCCAGCCGCCGACATGTCCGACGACTATAGGGTCGTCCTCACGACCACGGGCCAAAGTTGCCCTGCCGCCGACATGTCCGACGACTATAGGATAGTCCCCACGACCCCGGGACTAGGTTGGCCAGTCACCGACATGTCCGACGACTATAGGGTCGTCCTCACGACCACGGGCCAAAGTTGCCCTGGCGCCGACATGTCCGACGACTATAGGGTCGTCCCCACGACCCCGGGACTAGGTTGGCCAGCCTCCGACATATCCGACGACTATAGGGTCGTCCCCACGACCACGGGCCAAAGTTGACCTGCCGCCGACATGTCCGACGACTATAGGGTCGTCCCCACGACCACGGGCCAAAGCTGGCCAGCCGCCGACATGTCCGACGACTATAGGGTCGTATCCTCGACCCCGGGACTAGGTTGGCCAGCCGCCGACATGTCCGACGACTATAGGGTCGTCCCCACGACCACGGGCCAAAGCTGGCCAGCCGCCGACATGTCCGACGACTATAGGGTCGTCTCCACGACCCCGGGACTAGATTGGCCCGCCACCGTCATGTCCGACGAATATAGGTTCGTGCCTACGACCCTGGACATACGTTGGCCCGCCGCCGAAATGTCCGACGACTATAGGGTCGTCCCCAAGACCACGGGCCAAAGTTGCCCTGCCGCCGACATGTCCGACGACTATAGGGTCGTCCCCACGACCCCGGGACTAGGTTGGCCAGTCACCGACATGTCCGACGACTATAGGGTCGTCCCCAAGACCCGGGCCAAAGTTGACCTGCCGCCGACATGTCCGACGACTATAGGGTCGTCCCCACGACCCCGGGACTAGGTTGGCCTGCCGCCGACATGTCCAACGACTATAGGGTCGTCCCCACGACCCCGGGACTAGGTTGGCCCGCCGCCGACTTGTCCGACGACTATAGGGTCGTCCACACGACCCGGGCCAAAGTTGACCGGCCGCCGACATGTCCGACGACTATAGGGTCATCCCCACGACCCCGGGACTAGGTTGGTCTGCCGCCGACATGTCCGACGATTATAGGGTCGTCCCCACGACCCCGGGACAAGATTGGCCCGCCACCGTCACGTCCGACGACTATACGGTCGTCCCCACGACCCCGGGACTAGGTTGGCCTGCCGCCGACATGTCCGACGACTATAGGGTCGTCCCCAAGACCCCGGGACAAGATTGGCCCGCCACCGACATGTCCGACGACTTTAGGGTCGTCCCCACGACCCCGGGTCTAGGTTGGCCCGCCGCCGACTTGTCCGACGACTATAGGGTCGTCCCCACGACCCCGGGAGTAGGATGGCCCGCCGCCGACTTGTCCGACGACTATAGGGTCGTCCCCACGATCCCGGGACTAGGTTGGCCAGCCGCCGACATGTCCGACGACTATACGGTCGTCCCCACGGCCACGGGACTAGGTTGGCCCGCCGCCGACTTGTCCGACGACTATAGGGACGTCCCTACCACCCCGGGACTAGGTTGCCCAGCCGCCGACATGTCCGACGTCTATAGGGTCGTCCCCACGACCCCGGGGCTAGATTGCCCCGGCACCGTCATGTCCGACGACTATAGGGTCGTCCCCACGACCGCGGGACTAGGTTGGCCCGCCGCCGACTTATCCGACGTCTATAGGGTCGTCCCCACGACCACGGGCCAATGTTGCCATGCCGCCGACATGTCCGACGACTATAGGGTCGTCCCCACGACCCCGGGACTAGGTTGGCCCGCCGCCGACATGTCCGACGACTATAAGGTCGTCCCCACGCCCCGGGCCAAAGTTGGCCAGCCGCCGACATGTCCGACGACTATAGGGTCGTCCCCACGACCCCGGGACTAGGTTGGTCCGCCGCCGACATGTCCGACGTCTAAAGGGTCGTCCCCACGACCCCGGGGCTAGATTGCCCCCGGCACCGTCATGTCCGACGACTATAGGGTCGTCCCCACGACCCCGGGCCAAAGCTGGCCAACCGCCAACATGTCCGACGGCTATAGGGTCGTCCCCGAGACCCCGGGATTAGGATGGCCCGCCGCCGACTTGTCCGACGATTATAGGGTCGTCTCCACGACCCCGGGACTAGGTTGGCCAGCCGCCGACATGTCCGACGACTATAGGGTCGTCCCCACGACCCCGGGACTAGGTTGGTCCGCCGCCGACATGTCCGACGTCTAAAGGGTCGTCCCCACGACCCCGGGGCTAGATTGCCCCCGGCACCGTCATGTCCGACGACTATAGGGTCGTCCCCACGTCCCCGGGCCAAAGCTGGCCAACCGCCAACATGTCCGACGGCTATAGGGTCGTCCCCGAGACCCCGGGATTAGGATGGCCCGCCGCCGACTTGTCCGACGATTATAGGGTCGTCTCCACGACCCCGGGACCAGGTTGGCCCGCCGCCGACTTGTCCCGCCGCCGACTTGTCCCGCCGCCGACTTGTCCGACGACTATAGGGTCGTCTCCACGACCCCGGGACTAGGTTGGCCAGTCACCGACATGTCCGACGATTATAGGGTCGTCCCCACGACTCCGGGACTAGGTTGGCCCGCCGCCGACTTGTCCGACGACTATAGGGCCGTCCCCACGACCCCCGGACTAGGTTGGCCCGCCGCCGACTTGTCCGACGACTATAGGGTCGTCCCGACCACCCCGGGACTAGGTTGGCCAGCCGCCGACATGTCCGAAGTCTATAGGGTCGTCCCCTCGACCCCGGGGTTAGATTGCCCCGGCACCGTCACGTCCGACGACTATAGGGTCGTCTCCACGACCCCGGGACTAGGTTGGCCAGTCACCGGCATGTCCGACGACTATAGGGTCGTCCCCACGACCCCGGGCCAAAGTTGCCCTGCCGCCGACATGTCCGACAACTATAGGGTCGTCCCCACGACCCCGGGCCAAAGCTGGCCAACCGCCAACATGTCCGACGGCTATAGGGTCGTCCCCGAGACCCCGGGATTAGGATGGCCCGCCGCCGACTTGTCCGACGATTATAGGGTCGTCTCCACGACCCCGGGACTAGGTTGGCCAGCCGCCGACATGTCCGACGACTATAGGGTCGTCCCCACGACCACGGGCCAAAGTTGCCCTGCCGCCGACATGTCCGACGACTATAGGGTCGTCCTCACGACCACGGGCCAAAGTTGCCCTGCCGCCGACATGTCCGACGACTATAGGGTCGTCCCCACGACCGCGGGTCTAGGTTGTCCCGCCGCCGACTTTTCCGACGACTATAGGGTCGCCCCCACGACCCCAGGACTAGATTGGCCCGCCACCATCATGTCCGACGACTGTAGGGTCGTCCCCACGACCCCGGGTCTAGGTTGGCCCGCCGCCGACTTGTCCGACTACTATAGGGTCGTCCCCACGACCCCTGGAGTAGGATGGCCCGCCACCGACTTGTCCGACGACTATAGGGTCGTCCCCACGACCACGGGACTAGGTTGGCCCGCCGCCGACTTGTCCGACGACTATAGGGACGTCCCTACCACCCCGGGACTAGGTTGGCCAGCCGCCGACATGTCCGACGTCTATAGGGTCGTCCCCACGACCCCGGGGCTAGATTGCCCCGGCACCGTCATGTCCGACGACTATAGGGTCGTCCCCACGACCGCGGGACTAGGTTGGCCAGCCGCCGACATGTCCGACGTCTATAGGGTCGTCCCCACGACCCCGGGTCAAGATTGGCCCGCCACCGTCATGTCCGACGACTATACGGTCGTCCCCTCGACCCCGGGAATAGGTTGGCCCGCCGCCGACGTGTCGTACGACTATGGGGTCGACCCCACGACCACGAGACTAGGTTGGCCAGCCGCCGACATGTCCGACGACTATAGGGTCGTCCCCACGACCCCGGGACTAGATTGGCCCGCCACCGTCATGTCCGACGACTATAGGTTCGTCCCTACGACCCTGTGCATACGTTGGCCAGCCGCCGACATGCCCGACGACTATAGGGTCGTCCCCACGACCCCGGGACAAGATTGGCCCGCCACCGTCATGTCCGACGACTACACGGTCGTCCTCTCGACCCCGGGACTAGATTGGCCCGCCGCCGACATGTCCGACGACTATAGGGTCGTCCCCACGACCACTGGCCAAAGTTGCCCAGCCGCCGACATGTCCGACGACTATAGGGTCGTGCCTACCACCCCGGGACTAGGATGACCCGCCGCCGACTTTTCCGACGACTATAGGATCGTCCCCACGAACCCGGGACTAGGTTGGCCAGTCACCGACATGTCCGACGACTATAGGTTCGTCCCCACGGCCCCGGGACTAGGTTGGCCTGCCGCCGACATGTCCGATGACTATAAGGTCGTCTCCACGACCCCGGGACTAGGTTGGCCAGCCGCCGACATGTCCGACGACTATAGGGTCGTCCCCGCGACCACGGGCCAAAGATGCCCTGCCGCCGACATGTCCGACGACTATAGGGTCGTCCCCACGACCCCGGGACTAGGTTGGCCCGCCGTCGACATGTCCGACGACTATAGGGTCGTCCCCACGACCGCGGGTCTAGGTTGGCCCGCCGCCGACTTTTCCGACGACTATAGGTTCGTCCCCACGACCACGGGACGAGGTTGGCCCGCCGCCGACTTGTCCGACGACTATAGGGTCGTCCCCACGACCCCGGGACTAGGTCGGCCCGCCGCCGACTTGTCCGACGACTATAGGGCCGTCCCCACGACCACGGGCCAAAGTTGCCCTGCCGCCGACATGTCCGACGACTATAGGGTCGTCCCCACGATCCCGGGACTAGGTTGGCCCGCCGCCGACATGTCCGACGACTATAGGGTCGTCCCCACGACCACTGGCCAAAGTTGCCCAGCCGCCGACATGTCCGACGACTATAGGGTCGTCCCCACGACCCCGGGACTAGGTTGGCCCGCCGCCGACTTGTCCGACGACTATAGGGTCGTGCCTACCACCCCGGGACTAGGATGACCCGCCGCCGACTTTTCCGACGACTATAGGGTCGTCCCCACGAACCCGGGACTAGGTTCGCCAGTCACCGACATGTCCGACGACTATAGGTTCGTCCCCACGGCCCCGGGACTAGGTTGGCCTGCCGCCGACATGTCCGATGACTATAGGGTCGTCTCCACGAACCCGGGACTAGGTTGGCCAGTCACCGACATGTCCGACGACTATAGGGTCGTCCCCAAGACCACGGGCCAAAGTTGCCCTGCCGCCGACATGTCCGACGACTATAGGGTCGTCCCCACGACCCCGGGTCTAGGTTGGCCCGCCGCCGACTTGTCCGACTACTATAGGGTCGTCCCCACGACCCCGGGAGTAGGATGGCCCGCCGCCGACTTGTCCGACGACTATAGGGTCGTCCCCACGACCACGGGACTAGGTTGGCCGCCGCCGACTTGTCCGACGACTATAGGGACGTCCCTACCACCCCGGGACTAGGTTGGCCAGCCGCCGACATGTCCGACGTCTATAGGGTCGTCCCCACGACCCCGGGGCTAGATTGCCCCGGCACCGTCATGTCCGACGACTATAGGGTCGTCCCCACGACCGCGGGACTAGGTTGGCCTGCCGCCGACATGTCCGACGTCTATAGGGTCGTCCCCACGACCCCGGGTCAAGATTGGCCCGCCACCGTCATGTCCGACGACTATACGGTCGTCCCCTCGACCCCGGGAATAGGTTGGCCCGCCGCCGACGTGTCGTACGACTATGGGGTCGACCCCACGACCACGAGACTAGGTTGGCCAGCCGCCGACATGTCCGACGACTATAGGGTCGTCCCCACGACCCCGGGACTAGATTGGCCCGCCACCGTCATGTCCGACGACTATAGGTTCGTCCCTACGACCCTGGGCATACGTTGGCCAGCCGCCGACATGCCCGACGACTATAGGGTCGTCCCCACGACCCCGGGACAAGATTGGCCCGCCACCGTCATGTCCGACGACTATAGGGTCGTCCCCACGACCACGGGCCAAAGCTGGCCAGCCGCCGACATGTCCGACGACTATAGGGTCGTCCCCACGACCCCGGGCCAAAGCTGGCCAACCGCCAACATGTCCGACGGCTATAGGGTCGTCCCCGCGACCCCGGGACTAGGATGGCCCGCCGCCGACTTGTCCGACGACTATAGGGTCGTCTCCACGACCCCGGGACTAGGTTGGCCAGCCGCCGACATGTCCGACGACTATAGGGTCGTCCCCACGACCACGGGCCAAAGTTGCCCTGCCGCCGACATGTCCGACGACTATAGGGTCGTCCCCACGATCCCGGGACTAGGTTGGCCCGCCGTCGACATGTCCGACGACTATAGGGTCGTCCCCACGACCGCGGGTCTAGGTTGGCCCGCCGCCGACTTTTCCGACGACTATAGGTTCGTCCCCACGACCACGGGACGAGGTTGGCCCGCCGCCGACTTGTCCGACGACTATAGGGTCGTCCCCACGACCCCGGGACTAGGTCGGCCCGCCGCCGACTTGTCCGACGACTATAGGGCCGTCCCCACGACCACGGGCCAAAGTTGCCCTGCCGCCGACATGTCCGACGACTATAGGGTCGTCCCCACGATCCCGGGACTAGGTTGGCCCGCCGCCGACATGTCCGACGACTATAGGGTCGTCCCCACGACCACTGGCCAAAGTTGCCCAGCCGCCGACATGTCCGACGACTATAGGGTCGTCCCCACGACCCCGGGACTAGGTTGGCCCGCCGCCGACTTGTCCGACGACTATAGGGTCGTGCCTACCACCCCGGGACTAGGATGACCCGCCGCCGACTTTTCCGACGACTATAGGGTCGTCCCCACGAACCCGGGACTAGGTTCGCCAGTCACCGACATGTCCGACGACTATAGGTTCGTCCCCACGGCCCCGGGACTAGGTTGGCCTGCCGCCGACATGTCCGATGACTATAGGGTCGTCTCCACGAACCCGGGACTAGGTTGGCCAGTCACCGACATGTCCGACGACTATAGGGTCGTCCCCAAGACCACGGGCCAAAGTTGCCCTGCCGCCGACATGTCCGACGACTATAGGGTCGTCCCCACGACCCCGGGTCTAGGTTGGCCCGCCGCCGACTTGTCCGACTACTATAGGGTCGTCCCCACGACCCCGGGAGTAGGATGGCCCGCCGCCGACTTGTCCGACGACTATAGGGTCGTCCCCACGACCACGGGACTAGGTTGGCCGCCGCCGACTTGTCCGACGACTATAGGGACGTCCCTACCACCCCGGGACTAGGTTGGCCAGCCGCCGACATGTCCGACGTCTATAGGGTCGTCCCCACGACCCCGGGGCTAGATTGCCCCGGCACCGTCATGTCCGACGACTATAGGGTCGTCCCCACGACCGCGGGACTAGGTTGGCCTGCCGCCGACATGTCCGACGTCTATAGGGTCGTCCCCACGACCCCGGGTCAAGATTGGCCCGCCACCGTCATGTCCGACGACTATACGGTCGTCCCCTCGACCCCGGGAATAGGTTGGCCCGCCGCCGACGTGTCGTACGACTATGGGGTCGACCCCACGACCACGAGACTAGGTTGGCCAGCCGCCGACATGTCCGACGACTATAGGGTCGTCCCCACGACCCCGGGACTAGATTGGCCCGCCACCGTCATGTCCGACGACTATAGGTTCGTCCCTACGACCCTGGGCATACGTTGGCCAGCCGCCGACATGCCCGACGACTATAGGGTCGTCCCCACGACCCCGGGACAAGATTGGCCCGCCACCGTCATGTCCGACGACTATAGGGTCGTCCCCACGACCACGGGCCAAAGCTGGCCAGCCGCCGACATGTCCGACGACTATAGGGTCGTCCCCACGACCCCGGGCCAAAGCTGGCCAACCGCCAACATGTCCGACGGCTATAGGGTCGTCCCCGCGACCCCGGGACTAGGATGGCCCGCCGCCGACTTGTCCGACGACTATAGGGTCGTCTCCACGACCCCGGGACTAGGTTGGCCAGCCGCCGACATGTCCGACGACTATAGGGTCGTCCCCACGACCACGGGCCAAAGTTGCCCTGCCGCCGACATGTCCGACGACTATAGGGTCGTCCTCACGACCACAGGCCAAAGTTGCCCTGCCGCCGACATGTCCGACGACTATAGGGTCGTCCCCACGACCGCGGGTCTAGGTTGGCCCGCCGCCGACTTTTCCGACGACTATAGGGTCGCCCCCACGACCCCAGGACTAGATTGGCCCGCCACCATCATGTCCGACGACTGTAGGGTCGTCCCCACGACCACGGGACTAGGTTGGCCCGCCGCCGACTTGTCCGACGACTATAGGGTCGTCCCCACGAACCCGGGACTAGGTTGGCCAGTCACCGACATGTCCGACGACTATAGGGTCGTCCTCACGACCACGGGCCAAAGTTGCCCTGCCGCCGACATGTCCAACGACTATAGGGTCGTCCCCACGACCCCGGGACTAGGTTGGCCAGCCTCCGACATATCCGACGACTATATGGTCGTCCCCACGACCACGGGCCAAAGTTGACCTACCGCCGACATGTCCGACGACTATAGGGTCGTCCGCACGACCCCGGGACTAGATTGGCCCGCCACCGTCATGTCCAACGACAATAGGGTCGTCCCCACGACCACGGGCCAAAGCTGGCCCGCCGCCGACATGTCCGACGACTATAGGGTCGTCTCCACGACCCCGGGACTAGATTGGCCTGCCACCATAATGTCCGACGACTATAGGGACGTCCCCACGACCACGGGACTAGGTTGGGCCGCCGCCGACTAGTCCGTCGACTATAGGGTCGTCCCAACGACCCCGGGACTAGATTGGCCCGCCACCATCATGTCCGACGACTATAGGGACGTCCCCACGACCACGGGACTAGGTTGGCCCGCCGCCGACTTGTCCGACGACTATAGGGTCGCGCCTACCACCCCGGGACTAGGATGACCCGCCGCCGACTTTTCCGACGACTATAGGGTCGTCCCCACGAACCCGGGACTAGGTTGGCCAGTCACCGACATGCCCGACGACTATAGGGTCGTCCTCACGACCACGGGCCAAAGTTGCCCTGCCGCCGACATGTCCGACGACTATAGGGACGTCCCCACGACCACGGGACTAGGTTGGCCCGCCGCCGACTTGTCCGACGACTATAGGGTCGTGCCTACCACCCCGGGACTAGGATGACCCGCCGCCGACTTTTCCGACGACTATAGGGTCGTACCCACGAAACCGGGACTAGATTGGCCAGCCGCCGACATGTCCGACGACTATAGGGTCGTCCCCACCACCCCGGGTCTAGGTTGGCCAGCCGCCGACATGTCCGACGACTATAGGGTCGTCCCCACGACCACGGGCCAAAGTTGCCCTGCCGCCGACATGTCCGACGACTATAGGGTCGTCCTCACGACCACGGGCCAAAGTTGCCCTGCCGCCGACATGTTCGACGACTATAGGATCGTCCCCACGACCCCGGGACTAGGTTGGCCAGTCACCGACATGTCCGACGACTATAGGGTCGTCCTCACGACCACGGGCCAAAGTTGCCCTGCCGCCGACATGTCCGACGACTATAGGGTCGTCCCCACGACCCCGGGACTAGGTTGGCCAGCCTCCGACATATCCGACGACTATAGGGTCGTCCCCACGACCACGGGCCAAAGTTGACCTGCCGCCGACATGTCCGACGACTATAGGGTCGTCCCCACGACCACGGGCCAAAGCTGGCCAGCCGCCGACATGTCCGACGACTATAGGGTCGTATCCACGACCCCGGGACTAGGTTGGCCAGCCGCCGACATGTCCGACGACTATAGGGTCGTCCCCACGACCACGGGCCAAAGCTGGCCAGCCGCCGACATGTCCGACGACTATAGGGTCGTCTCCACGACCCCGGGACTAGATTGGCCCGCCACCGTCATGTCCGACGAATATAGGTTCGTGCCTACGACCCTGGGCATACGTTGGCCCGCCGCCGACATGTCCGACGACTATAGGGTCGTCCCCAAGACCACGGGCCAAAGTTGCCCTGCCGCCGACATGTCCGACGACTACAGGGTCGTCCCCACGACCCCGGGTCTAGGTTGGCCCGCCGTCGACATGTCCGACGACAATAGGGTCGTCCCCACGCCCCGGGCCAAAGTTGGCCAGCCGCCGACATGTCCGACGACTATAGGGTCGTCCCCACGACCCCGGGACTAGATTGGCCCGCCACCGTCATGTCCGACGACTATACGGTCGTCCCCACGACCCCGGGACTAGGTTGGCCCGCCGACGACGTGTCCTACGACTATGGGGTCGTCCCCACGACCACGAGACTAGGTTGGCCAGCCGCCGACATGTCCGACGACTATAGGGTCGTCCCCACCACCCCGGGTCTAGGTTGGCCAGCCGCCGACATGTCCGACGACTATAGGGTCGTCCTCACGACCACGGGCCAAAGTTGCCCTGCCGCCGACATGTCCGACGACTATAGGATAGTCCCCACGACCCCGGGACTAGGTTGGCCAGTCACCGACATGTCCGACGACTATAGGGTCGTCCTCACGACCACGGGCCAAAGTTGCCCTGGCGCCGACATGTCCGACGACTATAGGGTCGTCCCCACGACCCCGGGACTAGGTTGGCCAGCCTCCGACATATCCGACGACTATAGGGTCGTCCCCACGACCACGGGCCAAAGTTGACCTGCCGCCGACATGTCCGACGACTATAGGGTCGTCCCCACGACCACGGGCCAAAGCTGGCCAGCCGCCGACATGTCCGACGACTATAGGGTCGTATCCACGACCCCGGGACTAGGTTGGCCAGCCGCCGACATGTCCGACGACTATAGGGTCGTCCCCACGACCACGGGCCAAAGCTGGCCAGCCGCCGACAT
This sequence comes from Andrena fulva, assembly GCA_946251845.1. Taxonomy (NCBI): domain Eukaryota; kingdom Metazoa; phylum Arthropoda; class Insecta; order Hymenoptera; family Andrenidae; genus Andrena; species Andrena fulva. The sequence goes on along the minus strand of CAMITZ010000126.1, from coordinate 1,278,336 downwards.
GTCCGACGACTATAGGGTCGTCTCCACGACCCCGGGACTAGATTGGCCCGCCACCGTCATGTCCGACGAATATAGGTTCGTGCCTACGACCCTGGACATACGTTGGCCCGCCGCCGAAATGTCCGACGACTATAGGGTCGTCCCCAAGACCACGGGCCAAAGTTGCCCTGCCGCCGACATGTCCGACGACTATAGGGTCGTCCCCACGACCCCGGGACTAGGTGGGCCAGTCACCGACATGTCCGACGACTATAGGGTCGTCCCCACGACCCGGGCCAAAGTTGACCTGCCGCCGACATGTCCGACGACTATAGGGTCGTCCCCACGACCCCGGGACTAGGTTGGCCTGCCGCCGACATGTCCAACGACTATAGGGTCGTCCCCACGACCCCGGGACTAGGTTGGCCCGCCGCCGACTTGTCCGACGACTATAGGGTCGTGCCTACCACCCCGGGACTAGGATGACCCGCCGCCGACTTTTCCGACGACTATAGGGTCGTCCCCACGAACCCGGGACTAGGTTCGCCAGTCACCGACATGTCCGACGACTATAGGTTCGTCCCCACGGCCCCGGGACTAGGTTGGCCTGCCGCCGACATGTCCGATGACTATAGGGTCGTCTCCACGAACCCGGGACTAGGTTGGCCAGTCACCGACATGTCCGACGACTATAGGGTCGTCCCCAAGACCACGGGCCAAAGTTGCCCTGCCGCCGACATGTCCGACGACTATAGGGTCGTCCCCACGACCCCGGGTCTAGGTTGGCCCGCCGCCGACTTGTCCGACTACTATAGGGTCGTCCCCACGACCCCGGGAGTAGGATGGCCCGCCGCCGACTTGTCCGACGACTATAGGGTCGTCCCCACGACCACGGGACTAGGTTGGCCGCCGCCGACTTGTCCGACGACTATAGGGACGTCCCTACCACCCCGGGACTAGGTTGGCCAGCCGCCGACATGTCCGACGTCTATAGGGTCGTCCCCACGACCCCGGGGCTAGATTGCCCCGGCACCGTCATGTCCGACGACTATAGGGTCGTCCCCACGACCGCGGGACTAGGTTGGCCTGCCGCCGACATGTCCGACGTCTATAGGGTCGTCCCCACGACCCCGGGTCAAGATTGGCCCGCCACCGTCATGTCCGACGACTATACGGTCGTCCCCTCGACCCCGGGAACAGGTTGGCCCGCCGCCGACGTGTCGTACGACTATGGGGTCGACCCCACGACCACGAGACTAGGTTGGCCAGCCGCCGACATGTCCGACGACTATAGGGTCGTCCCCACGACCCCGGGACTAGATTGGCCCGCCACCGTCATGTCCGACGACTATAGGTTCGTCCCTACGACCCTGGGCATACGTTGGCCAGCCGCCGACATGCCCGACGACTATAGGGTCGTCCCCACGACCCCGGGACAAGATTGGCCCGCCACCGTCATGTCCGACGACTATAGGGTCGTCCCCACGACCACGGGCCAAAGCTGGCCAGCCGCCGACATGTCCGACGACTATAGGGTCGTCCCCACGACCCCGGGCCAAAGCTGGCCAACCGCCAACATGTCCGACGGCTATAGGGTCGTCCCCGCGACCCCGGGACTAGGATGGCCCGCCGCCGACTTGTCCGACGACTATAGGGTCGTCTCCACGACCCCGGGACTAGGTTGGCCAGCCGCCGACATGTCCGACGACTATAGGGTCGTCCCCACGACCACGGGCCAAAGTTGCCCTGCCGCCGACATGTCCGACGACTATAGGGTCGTCCTCACGACCACAGGCCAAAGTTGCCCTGCCGCCGACATGTCCGACGACTATAGGGTCGTCCCCACGACCGCGGGTCTAGGTTGGCCCGCCGCCGACTTTTCCGACGACTATAGGGTCGCCCCCACGACCCCAGGACTAGATTGGCCCGCCACCATCATGTCCGACGACTGTAGGGTCGTCCCCACGACCACGGGACTAGGTTGGCCCGCCGCCGACTTGTCCGACGACTATAGGGTCGTCCCCACGAACCCGGGACTAGGTTGGCCAGTCACCGACATGTCCGACGACTATAGGGTCGTCCTCACGACCACGGGCCAAAGTTGCCCTGCCGCCGACATGTCCAACGACTATAGGGTCGTCCCCACGACCCCGGGACTAGGTTGGCCAGCCTCCGACATATCCGACGACTATAGGGTCGTCCCCACGACCACGGGCCAAAGTTGACCTACCGCCGACATGTCCGACGACTATAGGGTCGTCCGCACGACCCCGGGACTAGATTGGCCCGCCACCGTCATGTCCAACGACAATAGGGTCGTCCCCACGACCACGGGCCAAAGCTGGCCCGCCGCCGACATGTCCGACGACTATAGGGTCGTCTCCACGACCCCGGGACTAGATTGGCCTGCCACCATAATGTCCGACGACTATAGGGACGTCCCCACGACCACGGGACTAGGTTGGGCCGCCGCCGACTAGTCCGTCGACTATAGGGTCGTCCCAACGACCCCGGGACTAGATTGGCCCGCCACCATCATGTCCGACGACTATAGGGACGTCCCCACGACCACGGGACTAGGTTGGCCCGCCGCCGACTTGTCCGACGACTATAGGGTCGCGCCTACCACCCCGGGACTAGGATGACCCGCCGCCGACTTTTCCGACGACTATAGGGTCGTCCCCACGAACCCGGGACTAGGTTGGCCAGTCACCGACATGTCCGACGACTATAGGGTCGTCCTCACGACCACGGGCCAAAGTTGCCCTGCCGCCGACATGTCCGAGGACTATAGGGACGTCCCCACGACCACGGGACTAGGTTGGCCCGCCGCCGACTTGTCCGACGACTATAGGGTCGTGCCTACCACCCCGGGACTAGGATGACCCGCCGCCGACTTTTCCGACGACTATAGGGTCGTACCCACGAAACCGGGACTAGATTGGCCAGCCGCCGACATGTCCGACGACTATAGGGTCGTCCCCACCACCCCGGGTCTAGGTTGGCCAGCCGCCGACATGTCCGACGACTATAGGGTCGTCCCCACGACCACGGGCCAAAGTTGCCCTGCCGCCGACATGTCCGACGACTACAGGGTCGTCCCCACGACCCCGGGTCTAGGTTGGCCCGCCGTCGACATGTCCGACGACAATAGGGTCGTCCCCACGCCCCGGGCCAAAGTTGGCCAGCCGCCGACATGTCCGACGACTATAGGGTCGTCCCCACGACCCCGGGACTAGATTGGCCCGCCACCGTCATGTCCGACGACTATACGGTCGTCCCCACGACCCCGGGACTAGGTTGGCCCGCCGACGACGTGTCCTACGACTATGGGGTCGTCCCCACGACCACGAGACTAGGTTGGCCAGCCGCCGACATGTCCGACGACTATAGGGTCGTCCCCACCACCCCGGGTCTAGGTTGGCCAGCCGCCGACATGTCCGACGACTATAGGGTCGTCCTCACGACCACGGGCCAAAGTTGCCCTGCCGCCGACATGTCCGACGACTATAGGATAGTCCCCACGACCCCGGGACTAGGTTGGCCAGTCACCGACATGTCCGACGACTATAGGGTCGTCCTCACGACCACGGGCCAAAGTTGCCCTGGCGCCGACATGTCCGACGACTATAGGGTCGTCCCCACGACCCCGGGACTAGGTTGGCCAGCCTCCGACATATCCGACGACTATAGGGTCGTCCCCACGACCACGGGCCAAAGTTGACCTGCCGCCGACATGTCCGACGACTATAGGGTCGTCCCCACGACCACGGGCCAAAGCTGGCCAGCCGCCGACATGTCCGACGACTATAGGGTCGTATCCACGACCCCGGGACTAGGTTGGCCAGCCGCCGACATGTCCGACGACTATAGGGTCGTCCCCACGACCACGGGCCAAAGCTGGCCAGCCGCCGACATGTCCGACGACTATAGGGTCGTCTCCACGACCCCGGGACTAGATTGGCCCGCCACCGTCATGTCCGACGAATATAGGTTCGTGCCTACGACCCTGGACATACGTTGGCCCGCCGCCGAAATGTCCGACGACTATAGGGTCGTCCCCAAGACCACGGGCCAAAGTTGCCCTGCCGCCGACATGTCCGACGACTATAGGGTCGTCCCCACGACCCCGGGACTAGGTTGGCCAGTCACCGACATGTCCGACGACTATAGGGTCGTCCCCACGACCCGGGCCAAAGTTGACCTGCCGCCGACATGTCCGACGACTATAGGGTCGTCCCCACGACCCCGGGACTAGGTTGGCCTGCCGCCGACATGTCCAACGACTATAGGGTCGTCCCCACGACCCCGGGACTAGGTTGGCCCGCCGCCGACTTGTCCGACGACTATAGGGTCGTCCACACGACCCGGGCCAAAGTTGACCGGCCGCCGACATGTCCGACGACTATAGGGTCATCCCCACGACCCCGGGACTAGGTTGGTCTGCCGCCGACATGTCCGACGATTATAGGGTCGTCCCCACGACCCCGGGACAAGATTGGCCCGCCACCGTCACGTCCGACGACTATACGGTCGTCCCCACGACCCCGGGACTAGGTTGGCCTGCCGCCGACATGTCCGACGACTATAGGGTCGTCCCCAAGACCCCGGGACAAGATTGGCCCGCCACCGACATGTCCGACGACTTTAGGGTCGTCCCCACGACCCCGGGTCTAGGTTGGCCCGCCGCCGACTTGTCCGACGACTATAGGGTCGTCCCCACGACCCCGGGAGTAGGATGGCCCGCCGCCGACTTGTCCGACGACTATAGGGTCGTCCCCACGATCCCGGGACTAGGTTGGCCAGCCGCCGACATGTCCGACGACTATACGGTCGTCCCCACGGCCACGGGACTAGGTTGGCCCGCCGCCGACTTGTCCGACGACTATAGGGACGTCCCTACCACCCCGGGACTAGGTTGCCCAGCCGCCGACATGTCCGACGTCTATAGGGTCGTCCCCACGACCCCGGGGCTAGATTGCCCCGGCACCGTCATGTCCGACGACTATAGGGTCGTCCCCACGACCCCGGGACTAGGTTGGCCCGCCGCCGACATGTCCGACGACTATAGGGTCGTCCCCACGCCCCGGGCCAAAGTTGGCCAGCCGCCGACATGTCCGACGACTATAGGGTCGTCCCCACGACCCCGGGACTAGGTTGGTCCGCCGCCGACATGTCCGACGTCTAAAGGGTCGTCCCCACGACCCCGGGGCTAGATTGCCCCCGGCACCGTCATGTCCGACGACTATAGGGTCGTCCCCACGACCCCGGGCCAAAGCTGGCCAACCGCCAACATGTCCGACGGCTATAGGGTCGTCCCCGAGACCCCGGGATTAGGATGGCCCGCCGCCGACTTGTCCGACGATTATAGGGTCGTCTCCACGACCCCGGGACTAGGTTGGCCAGCCGCCGACATGTCCGACGACTATAGGGTCGTCCCCACGACCCCGGGACTAGGTTGGTCCGCCGCCGACATGTCCGACGTCTAAAGGGTCGTCCCCACGACCCCGGGGCTAGATTGCCCCCGGCACCGTCATGTCCGACGACTATAGGGTCGTCCCCACGACCCCGGGCCAAAGCTGGCCAACCGCCAACATGTCCGACGGCTATAGGGTCGTCCCCGAGACCCCGGGATTAGGATGGCCCGCCGCCGACTTGTCCGACGATTATAGGGTCGTCTCCACGACCCCGGGACCAGGTTGGCCCGCCGCCGACTTGTCCCGCCGCCGACTTGTCCCGCCGCCGACTTGTCCCGCCGCCGACTTGTCCGACGACTATAGGGTCGTCTCCACGACCCCGGGACTAGGTTGGCCAGTCACCGACATGTCCGACGATTATAGGGTCGTCCCCACGACTCCGGGACTAGGTTGGCCCGCCGCCGACTTGTCCGACGACTATAGGGCCGTCCCCACGACCCCCGGACTAGGTTGGCCCGCCGCCGACTTGTCCGACGACTATAGGGTCGTCCCGACCACCCCGGGACTAGGTTGGCCAGCCGCCGACATGTCCGAAGTCTATAGGGTCGTCCCCTCGACCCCGGGGTTAGATTGCCCCGGCACCGTCACGTCCGACGACTATAGGGTCGTCTCCACGACCCCGGGACTAGGTTGGCCAGTCACCGGCATGTCCGACGACTATAGGGTCGTCCCCACGACCCCGGGCCAAAGTTGCCCTGCCGCCGACATGTCCGACAACTATAGGGTCGTCCCCACGACCCCGGGCCAAAGCTGGCCAACCGCCAACATGTCCGACGGCTATAGGGTCGTCCCCGAGACCCCGGGATTAGGATGGCCCGCCGCCGACTTGTCCGACGATTATAGGGTCGTCTCCACGACCCCGGGACTAGGTTGGCCAGCCGCCGACATGTCCGACGACTATAGGGTCGTCCCCACGACCACGGGCCAAAGTTGCCCTGCCGCCGACATGTCCGACGACTATAGGGTCGTCCTCACGACCACGGGCCAAAGTTGCCCTGCCGCCGACATGTCCGACGACTATAGGGTCGTCCCCACGACCGCGGGTCTAGGTTGTCCCGCCGCCGACATGTCCGACGTCTATAGGGTCGTCCCCACGACCCCGGGGCTAGATTGCCCCGGCACCGTCATGTCCGACGACTATAGGGTCGTCCCCACGACCGCGGGACTAGGTTGGCCTGCCGCCGACATGTCCGACGTCTATAGGGTCGTCCCCACGACCCCGGGTCAAGATTGGCCCGCCACCGTCATGTCCGACGACTATACGGTCGTCCCCTCGACCCCGGGAATAGGTTGGCCCGCCGCCGACGTGTCGTACGACTATGGGGTCGACCCCACGACCACGAGACTAGGTTGGCCAGCCGCCGACATGTCCGACGACTATAGGGTCGTCCCCACGACCCCGGGACTAGATTGGCCCGCCACCGTCATGTCCGACGACTATAGGTTCGTCCCTACGACCCTGTGCATACGTTGGCCAGCCGCCGACATGCCCGACGACTATAGGGTCGTCCCCACGACCCCGGGACAAGATTGGCCCGCCACCGTCATGTCCGACGACTACACGGTCGTCCTCTCGACCCCGGGACTAGATTGGCCCGCCACCGTCATGTCCGACGACTATAGGTTCGTCCCCACGACCACGGGACGAGGTTGGCCCGCCGCCGACTTGTCCGACGACTATAGGGTCGTCCCCACGACCCCGGGACTAGGTCGGCCCGCCGCCGACTTGTCCGACGACTATAGGGCCGTCCCCACGACCACGGGCCAAAGTTGCCCTGCCGCCGACATGTCCGACGACTATAGGGTCGTCCCCACGATCCCGGGACTAGGTTGGCCCGCCGCCGACATGTCCGACGACTATAGGGTCGTCCCCACGACCACTGGCCAAAGTTGCCCAGCCGCCGACATGTCCGACGACTATAGGGTCGTGCCTACCACCCCGGGACTAGGATGACCCGCCGCCGACTTTTCCGACGACTATAGGATCGTCCCCACGAACCCGGGACTAGGTTGGCCAGTCACCGACATGTCCGACGACTATAGGTTCGTCCCCACGGCCCCGGGACTAGGTTGGCCTGCCGCCGACATGTCCGATGACTATAAGGTCGTCTCCACGACCCCGGGACTAGGTTGGCCAGCCGCCGACATGTCCGACGACTATAGGGTCGTCCCCGCGACCACGGGCCAAAGATGCCCTGCCGCCGACATGTCCGACGACTATAGGGTCGTCCCCACGACCCCGGGACTAGGTTGGCCCGCCGTCGACATGTCCGACGACTATAGGGTCGTCCCCACGACCGCGGGTCTAGGTTGGCCCGCCGCCGACTTTTCCGACGACTATAGGTTCGTCCCCACGACCACGGGACGAGGTTGGCCCGCCGCCGACTTGTCCGACGACTATAGGGTCGTCCCCACGACCCCGGGACTAGGTCGGCACGCCGCCGACTTGTCCGACGACTATAGGGCCGTCCCCACGACCACGGGCCAAAGTTGCCCTGCCGCCGACATGTCCGACGACTATAGGGTCGTCCCCACGATCCCGGGACTAGGTTGGCCCGCCGCCGACATGTCCGACGACTATAGGGTCGTCCCCACGACCACTGGCCAAAGTTGCCCAGCCGCCGACATGTCCGACGACTATAGGGTCGTCCCCACGACCCCGGGACTAGGTTGGCCCGCCGCCGACTTGTCCGACGACTATAGGGTCGTGCCTACCACCCCGGGACTAGGATGACCCGCCGCCGACTTTTCCGACGACTATAGGGTCGTCCCCACGAACCCGGGACTAGGTTCGCCAGTCACCGACATGTCCGACGACTATAGGTTCGTCCCCACGGCCCCGGGACTAGGTTGGCCTGCCGCCGACATGTCCGATGACTATAGGGTCGTCTCCACGAACCCGGGACTAGGTTGGCCAGTCACCGACATGTCCGACGACTATAGGGTCGTCCCCAAGACCACGGGCCAAAGTTGCCCTGCCGCCGACATGTCCGACGACTATAGGGTCGTCCCCACGACCCCGGGTCTAGGTTGGCCCGCCGCCGACTTGTCCGACTACTATAGGGTCGTCCCCACGACCCCGGGAGTAGGATGGCCCGCCGCCGACTTGTCCGACGACTATAGGGTCGTCCCCACGACCACGGGACTAGGTTGGCCGCCGCCGACTTGTCCGACGACTATAGGGACGTCCCTACCACCCCGGGACTAGGTTGGCCAGCCGCCGACATGTCCGACGTCTATAGGGTCGTCCCCACGACCCCGGGACTAGATTGGCCCGCCACCGTCATGTCCGACGACTATAGGTTCGTCCCTACGACCCTGGGCATACGTTGGCCAGCCGCCGACATGCCCGACGACTATAGGGTCGTCCCCACGACCCCGGGACAAGATTGGCCCGCCACCGTCATGTCCGACGACTACACGGTCGTCCTCTCGACCCCGGGGCTAGATTGCCCCGGCACCGTCATGTCCGACGACTATAGGGTCGTCCCCACGACCGCGGGACTAGGTTGGCCTGCCGCCGACATGTCCGACGTCTATAGGGTCGTCCCCACGACCCCGGGTCAAGATTGGCCCGCCACCGTCATGTCCGACGACTATACGGTCGTCCCCTCGACCCCGGGAATAGGTTGGCCCGCCGCCGACGTGTCGTACGACTATGGGGTCGACCCCACGACCACGAGACTAGGTTGGCCAGCCGCCGACATGTCCGACGACTATAGGGTCGTCCCCACGACCCCGGGACTAGATTGGCCCGCCACCGTCATGTCCGACGACTATAGGTTCGTCCCTACGACCCTGGGCATACGTTGGCCAGCCGCCGACATGCCCGACGACTATAGGGTCGTCCCCACGACCCCGGGACAAGATTGGCCCGCCACCGTCATGTCCGACGACTACACGGTCGTCCTCTCGACCCCGGGACTAGATTGGCCCGCCACCGTCATGTCCGACGACTATAGGTTCGTCCCCACGACCACGGGACGAGGTTGGCCCGCCGCCGACTTGTCCGACGACTATAGGGTCGTCCCCACGACCCCGGGACTAGGTCGGCCCGCCGCCGACTTGTCCGACGACTATAGGGCCGTCCCCACGACCACGGGCCAAAGTTGCCCTGCCGCCGACATGTCCGACGACTATAGGGTCGTCCCCACGATCCCGGGACTAGGTTGGCCCGCCGCCGAATTGTCCGACGTCTATAGGGTCGTCTCCACGACCCCGGGACTAGGTTGGCCCGCCGCCGACTTGTCCGACGACTGTAGGGTCGTCCCCACGACCCCGGGACTAGGTTGGCCAGCCGCCGACATGTCCGACGACTATACGGTCGTCCCCACGACCACGGGACTAGGTTGGCCCGCCGCCGACTTGTCCGACGACTATAGGGTCGTCCCCACGACCACGGGCCAAAGTTGCCCTGCCGCCGACATGTCCGACGACTATAGGGTCGTCCCCACGAACCCGGGACTACGTTGGCAAGTCACCGACATGTCCGACGACTATAGGGTCGCCCCCACGGCCACGGGCCAAAGTTGCCGTGCCGCCGGCATGTCCGACGACTATAGGGTCGTCCCCATGACCCCGGGTCTAGGTTGGGCCGCCGCTGACTTTTCCGACGACTGTAGGGTCGCCCCCACGACCACAGGACTAGATTGGCCCGCCACCATCATGTCCGACGACTATAGGGTCGTCCCCACGATCACGGGCCAAAGCTGGCCAGCCGCCGACATGTCCGACGACTATAGGGTCGTCTCCACGAACCCGGGACTAGGTTGGCCAGCCGCCGACATGTCCGACGACTATAGGGTCATCCCCACGACCACGGGCCAAAGCTGGCCAGCCGCCGACATGTCCGACGACTATAGGGTCGTCTCCACGACCCCGGCACTAGATTGGCCCGCCACCGTCATGTCCGACGACAATAGGGTCGTCCCCACGACCACGGGCCAAAGCTGGCCAGCCGCCGACATGTCCGACGACTATAGGGTCGTCCCCACGACCCCGGGACTAGGTTGGCCCGCCGCCGACTTGTCCGACGACTATAGGGTCGTCCCCACGGCCCGGGACTAGGTTGGCCAGCCGCAGACATGTCCGACGACTATAGGGTCGTCCCCACGACCCCGGGACTAGATTGGCCCGCCACCATCATGTCCGACGACTATAGGGACGTCCCCACGACCCCGGGTCTAGGTTGGCCCGCCGTCGACATGTCCGACGTCTATAGGGTCGTCCCCTCGACCCCGGGGCTAGATTGCCCCGGCACCGTCACGTCCGACGACTATAGGGTCGTCTCCACGACCCCGGGACTAGGTTGGCCAGTCACCGGCATGTCCGACGACTATAGGGTCGTCCCCACGACCCCGGGCCAAATTTGCGCTGCCGCCGACATGTCCGACGACTATAGGGTCGTCCCCACGAACCCGGGCCAAAGCTGGCCAGCCGCCAACATGTCCGACGACTATAGGGTCGTCCCCACGACCCCGGGACTAGGTTGGCCAGTCACCGACATGTCCGACGACTATAGGGTCGTCCTCACGACCACGGGCCAAAGTTGCCCTGCCGCCGACATGTCCGACGACTATAGGGTCGTCCCCACGACCGCGGGTCTAGGTTGGCCCGCCGCCGACTTTTCCGACGACTATAGGGTCGTCCCCACGACCACGGGCCAAAGCTGGCCAGCCGCCGACATGTCCGACGACTATAGGGTCGTCTCCACGACCCCGGCACTAGATTGGCCCGCCACCGTCATGTCCGACGACAATAGGGTCGTCCCCACGACCACGGGCCAAAGCTGGCCAGCCGCCGACATGTCCGACGACTATAGGGTCGTCCCCACGACCCCGGGACTAGGTTGGCCCGCCGCCGACTTGTCCGACGACTATAGGGTCGTCCCCACGACCACGGGCCAAAGTTGACCTGCCGCCGACATGTCCGACGACTATAGGGTCGTCCCCACGACCCCGGGACTAGATTGGCCCGCCACCGTCATGTCCGACGACTATAGGGTCGCCCCCACGACCACGGGCCAAAGTTGCCCTACCGCCGACATGTCCGACGACTATAGGGTCGTCCCCACGACCCCGGGTCTAGGTTGGCCCGCCGCCGACTTTTCCGACGACTATAGGGTCGTCCCCACGACCCCGGGAGTAGGTTGGCCCGCCGCCGACTTGTCCGACGGCTATAGGGTCGTCCCCACGACACCGGATCTAGGTTGGCCCGCCGCCGACTTTTCCGACGACTATAGGGTCGTCCCCACGACCCCGGGAGTATGTTGGCCCGCCGCCGACTTGTCCGACGGTATAGGGTCGTCCCCACGACCCCGGGACTAGGTTGGCCCGCCGCCGACTTGTCCGACGACTATAGGGTCGTCTCCACGACCCCGGGACTAGGTTGGCCAGCCGCCGACATGTCCGACGACTATAGGGTCGTCCCCGCGACCACGGGCCAAAGATGCCCGGCCGCCGACATGTCCGACGACTATAGGGTCGTCCCCACGATCCCGCGACTAGGTTGGCCAGCCGCCGACATGTCCGACGACAATAGGGTCGTCCCCACGACCCCGGGACTAGATTGGCCCGCCACAGTCATGTCCGACGACTATAGGGTATTCCCCACGACCACGGGCCAAAGTTGCCCTGCCGCCGACATGTCCGACGACTATAGGGTCATCCCCACTACCCCGGGCCAAAGCTGGCCAGCCGCCAACATGTCCGACGACTATAGGGTCGTCCCCACGACTCCGGGACTAGGTTGGCCCGCCACCGTCATGTCCGACGACTATAGGGTCGTCCCAACGACCCCGGGACTAGATTGGCCCGCCACCGTCATGTCCGACGACTATAGGGTCGTCCCCACGACCCCGGGACTAGGTTGGCCAGCCGCCGACTTGTCCGACGACTATACGGTCGTCCCCACGACCACGGGAGTAGGTTGGCCCGCCGCCGACTTGTCCGACGACTATAGGGTCGTCCCTACCACCCCGGGACTAGGTTGGCCAGCCGCCGACATGTCCGACCTCTATAGGGTCGTCCCCACGACCCCGGGGCTAGGTTGGCCCGCCGCCGACTTGTCCGACGACTATAGGGTCGTCCCCACGACCCCGGGACTAGGTCGGCCCGCCGCCGTCTTGTCCGACGACTATAGGGTCGTCCCCACGACCACGGGCCAAAGTTGCCCTGCCACCGTCATGTCCGACGACTATAGGGTCGTCCCCACGAACCCGGGACTACGTTGGCCAGTCACCGACATGTCCGACGACTATAGGGTCGCCCCCACGACCACGGGCCAAAGTTGCCCTGCCGCCGACATGTCCGACGACTATAGGGTCGTCCGCACGACCCCGGGACTAGATTGGCCCGCCACCGTCATGTCCGACGACAATAGGGTCGTCCCCACGACCACGGGTCAAAGCTGGCCAGCCGCCGACATGTCCGACGACTATAGGGTCGTCTCCACGACCCCGGGACTAGGTTGGCCAACCGCCGACATGTCCGACGACTATAGGGTCGTCCCCACGACCGCGGGCCAAAGCTGGCCAGCCGCCGACATGTCCGACGACTATAGGGTCGTCTCCACGACCCCGGGACTAGATTGGCCCGCCACCGTCATGTCCGACGACAATAGGGTCGTCCCCACGACCACGGGCCAAAGCTGGCCAGCCGCCGACATGTCCGACGACTATAGGGTCGTCCCCACGACCCCGGGACTAGGTTGGCCCGCCGCCGACTTGTCCGACGACTATAGGGTCGTCTCCACGACCCCGGGACTAGGTTGGCCAGCCGCCGATATGTCCGACGACTATAGTGTCGTCCCCGCGACCACGGGCCAAAGATGCCCTGCCGCCGACATGTCCGACGACTATAGGGTCGTCCCCACGACCCCGGGACTAGGTTGGCCCGCCGCCGACATGTCCGACGTCTATAGGGTCGTCTCCACCACCCCGGGACTAGGTTGGCCAGCCGCCGAAATGTCCGACGTCTATAGGGTCGTCCCCACGACCCCGGGGCTAGATTGCCCCGGCACCGTCATGTCCGACGACTATAGGGTCGTCCCCACGACCCAGGGACCAGGTTGGCCCGCCGCCGACTTGTCCCGCCGCCGACTTGTCCGACGAATATAGGGTCGTCTCCACGACCCCGGGACTAGGTTGGCCAGTCACCGACATGTCCGACGACTATAGGGTCGTCCCCACGACCCCGGGACTAGGTTGGCCAGTCCCCGACATGTCCGACGACTATAGGGTCGTCCTCACGACCACGGGCCAAAGTTGCCCTGCCGCCGACATGTCCGACGACTATAGGGTCGTCCCCACGACCGCGGGTCTAGGTTGGCCCGCCGCCGACTTTTCCGACGACTATAGGGTCGCCCCCACGACCCCAGGACTAGATTGGCCCGCCACCATCATGTCCGACGACTATAGGGTCGTCCCCACGACCCCGGGCCAAAGCTGGCCAGCCGCCAACATGTCCGACGACTATAGGGTCGTCCCCACGACCCCGGGACTAGGTTGGCCAGCCGCCGACATGTCCGACGACTATACGGTGGTCCCCACGACCACGGGACTAGGTTGGCCCGCCGCCGACTTGTCCGACGACTATAGGGTCGTCCCCACGACCACGGGCCAAAGTTGCCCTGCCGCCGACATGTCCGACGACTATAGGGTCGTCCCCACGAACCCGGGACTACGTTGGCCAGTCACCGACATGTCCGACGACTATAGGGTCGCCCCCACGACCACGGGCCAAAGTTGCCGTGCCGCCGGCATGTCCGACGACTATAGGGTCGTCCCCACGACCCCGGGTCTAGGTTGGCCCGCCGCCGACTTTTCCGACGACTGTAGGGTCGCCCCCACGACCCCAGGACTAGATTGGCCCGCCACCATCATGTCCGACGACTATAGGGTCGTCCCCACGATCACGGGCCAATGCTGGCCAGCCGCCGACATGTCCGACGACTATAGGGTCGTCTCCACGAACCCGGGACTAGGTTGGCCAGCCGCCGACATGTCCGACGACTATAGGGTCGTCCCCACGACCACGGGCCAAAGCTGGCCAGCCGCCGACATGTCCGACGACTATAGGGTCGTCTCCACGACCCCGGCACTAGATTGGCCCGCCACCGTCATGTCCGACGACAATAGGGTCGTCCCCACGACCACGGGCCAAAGCTGGCCAGCCGCCGACATGTCCGACGACTATAGGGTCGTCCCCACGACCCCGGGACTAGGTTGGCCCGCCGCCGACTTGTCCGACGACTATAGGGTCGTCCCCACGGCCCGGGACTAGGTTGGCCAGCCGCAGACATGTCCGACGACTATAGGGTCGTCTCCACGACCCCGGGACTAGATTGGCCCGCCACCATCATGTCCGACGACTATAGGGACGTCCCCACGACCCCGGGTCTAGGTTGGCCCGCCGTCGACATGTCCGACGTCTATAGGGTCGTCCCCTCGACCCCGGGGCTAGATTGGCCCGCCACCGTCATGTCCGACGACAATAGGGTCGTCCCCACGACCACGGGCCAAAGCTGGCCAGCCGCCGACATGTCCGACGACTATAGGGTCGTCCCCACGACCCCGGGACTAGGTTGGCCCGCCGCCGACTTGTCCGACGACTATAGGGTCGTCTCCACGACCCCGGGACTAGGTTGGCCAGCCGCCGATATGTCCGACGACTATAGGGTCGTCCCCACGACCCCGGGACTAGGTTGGCCAGTCACCGACATGTCCGACGACTATAGGGTCGTCCTCACGACCACGGGCCAAAGTTGCCCTGCCGCCGACATGTCCGACGACTATAGGGTCGTCCCCACGACCGCGGGTCTAGGTTGGCCCGCCGCCGACTTTTCCGACGACTATAGGGTCGTCCCCACGACCACGGGCCAAAGCTGGCCAGCCGCCGACATGTCCGACGACAATAGGGTCGTCTCCACGACCCCGGCACTTGATTGGCCCGCCACCGTCATGTCCGACGACAATAGGGTCGTCCCCACGACCACGGGCCAAAGCTGGCCAGCCGCCGACATGTCCGACGACTATAGTGTCGTCCCCACGACCCCGGGACTAGGTTGGCCCGCCGCCGACTTGTCCGACGACTATAGGGTCGTCCCCACGACCACGGGCCAAAGTTGACCTGCCGCCGACATGTCCGACGACTATAGGGTCGTCCCCACGACCCCGGGACTAGATTGGCCCGCCACCGTCATGTCCGACGACTATAGGGTCGCCCCCACGACCACGGGCCAAAGTTGCCCTGCCGCCGACATGTCCGACGACTATAGGGTCGTCCCCACGACCCCGGGTCTAGGTTGGCCCGCCGCCGACTTTTCCGACGACTATAGGGTCGTCCCCACGACCCCGGGAGTAGGTTGGCCCGCCGCCGACTTGTCCGACGGCTATAGGGTCGTCCCCACGACACCGGATCTAGGTTGGCCCGCCGCCGACTTTTCCGACGACTATAGGGTCGTCCCCACGACCCCGGGAGTATGTTGGCCCGCCGCCGACTTGTCCGACGGTATAGGGTCGTCCCCACGACCCCGGGACTAGGTTGGCCCGCCGCCGACTTGTCCGACGACTATAGGGTCGTCTCCACGACCCCGGGACTAGGTTGGCCAGCCGCCGACATGTCCGACGACTATAGGGTCGTCCCCGCGACCACGGGCCAAAGATGCCCGGCCGCCGACATGTCCGACGACTATAGGGTCGTCCCCACGATCCCGCGACTAGGTTGGCCAGCCGCCGACATGTCCGACGAAAATAGGGTCGTCCCCACGACCCCGGGACTAGATTGGCCCGCCACAGTCATGTCCGACGACTATAGGGTCGTCCCCACGACCACGGGCCAAAGTTGCCCTGCCGCCGACATGTCCGACGACTATAGGGTCATCCCCACTACCCCGGGCCAAAGCTGGCCAGCCGCCAACATGTCCGACGACTATAGGGTCGTCCCCACGACCCCGGGACTAGGTTGGCCCGCCACCGTCATGTCCGAAGACTATGGGTTCGTCCCTACGACCCCGGGACTAGGTTGGCCAGTCACCGACATGTCCGACGACTATAGGGTCGTCCCAACGACCCCGGGACTAGATTGGCCCGCCACCGTCATGTCCGACGACTATAGGGTCGTCTCCACGACCCCGGGGCTAGGTTGGCCAGTCACCGACATGTCCGACGACTATAGGGTCGTCCCAACGACCCCGGGACTAGGTTGGCCCGCCACCGTCATGTCCGACGACTATGGGTTCGTCCCTACGACCCCGGGACTAGGTTGGCCAGTCACCGACATGTCCGACGACTATAGGGTCGTCCCAACGACCCCGGGACTAGATTGGCCCGCCACCGTCATGTCCGACGACTATAGGGTCGTCCCCACGACCCCGGGACTAGGTTGGCCAGCCGCCGACTTGTCCGACGACTATACGGTCGTCCCCACGACCACGGGAGTAGGTTGGCCCGCCGCCGACTTGTCCGACGACTATAGGGTCGTCCCTACCACCCCGGGACTAGGTTGGCCAGCCGCCGACATGTCCGACGTCTATAGGGTCGTCCCCACGACCCCGGGGCTAGGTTGGCCCGCCGCCGACTTGTCCGACGACTATAGGGTCGTCCCCACGACCCCGGCACTAGGTCGGCCCGCCGCCGTCTTGTCCGACGACTATAGGGTCGTCCCCACGACCCCGGGACTAGATTGGCCCGCCACCGTCATGTCCGACGTCTATAGGGTCATCTCCACGACCCCGGGACTAGGTTGGCCCGCCGCCGACTTGTCCGACGACTATAGAGTCGTCCCCACGACCCCGGGACTAGGTTGGGCCGCCGCCGACTAGTCCGACGACTATAGGGTCGTCCCAACGACCCCGGGACTAGATTGGCCCGCCACCATAATGTCCGACGACTATAGGGACGTCCCCACGACCACGGGACTAGGTTGGCCCGCCGCCGACTTGTCCGACGACTATAGGGTCGTGCCTACCACCCCGGGACTAGGATGACCCGCCGCCGACTTTTCCGACGACTATAGGGTCGTCCCCACGAACCCGGGACTACGTTGGCCAGTCACCGACATGTCCGACGACTATAGGGTCGCCCCCACGACCACGGGCCAAAGTTGCCCTGCCGCCGACATGTCCGACGACTATAGGGTCGTCCGCACGACCCCGGGACTAGATTGGCCCGCCACCGTCATGTCCGACGACAATAGGGTCGTCCCCACGACCACGGGTCAAAGCTGGCCAGCCGCCGACATGTCCGACGACTATAGGGTCGTCTCCACGACCCCGGGACTAGGTTGGCCAACCGCCGACATGTCCGACGACTATAGGGTCGTCCCCACGACCGCGGGCCAAAGCTGGCCAGCCGCCGACATGTCCGACGACTATAGGGTCGTCTCCACGACCCCGGGACTAGATTGGCCCGCCACCGTCATGTCCGACGACAATAGGGTCGTCCCCACGACCACGGGCCAAAGCTGGCCAGCCGCCGACATGTCCGACGACTATAGGGTCGTCCCCACGACTCCGGGACTAGGTTGGCCCGCCGCCGACTTGTCCGACGACTATAGGGTCGTCTCCACGACCCCGGGACTAGGTTGGCCAGCCGCCGATATGTCCGACGACTATAGGGTCGTCCCCGCGACCACGGGCCAAAGATGCCCTGCCGCCGACATGTCCGACGACTATAGGGTCGTCCCCACGACCCCGGGACTAGGTTGGCCCGCCGCCGACATGTCCGACGTCTATAGGGTCGTCTCCACCACCCCGGGACTAGGTTGGCCAGCCGCCGACATGTCCGACGTCTATAGGGTCGTCCCCACGACCCCGGGGCTAGATTGCCCCGGCACCGTCATGTCCGACGACTATAGGGTCGTCCCCACGACCCAGGGACCAGGTTGGCCCGCCGCCGACTTGTCCCGCCGCCGACTTGTCCGACGAATATAGGGTCGTCTCCACGACCCCGGGACTAGGTTGGCCAGTCACCGACATGTCCGACGACTATAGGGTCGTCCCCACGACCCCGGGACTAGGTCGGCCCGCCGCCGACTTGTCCGACGACTATAGGGTCGTCCCCACGACCACGGGCCAAAGTTGCCCTGCCGCCGTCATGTCCGACGACTACAGGATCGTCCCCACGACCCCCGGACTTGATTGCCCCGCCACCGTCATGTCCGACGACTATAGGGTCGTCCCCACGACCCCGGGACTAGGTTGGCCCGCCGCCGACATGTCCGACGACTATAGGGTCGTCCCCACGCCCCGGGCCAAAGTTGGCCAGCCGCCGACATGTCCGACGACTATAGGGTCGTCCCCAAGACCCCGGGAATAGGTTGGCCCGCCGCCGACATGTCCGACGTCTAAAGGGTCGTCCCCACGACCCCGGGGCTAGATTGCCCCGGCACCGTCATGTCCGACGACTATAGGGTCGTCCCCACGACCCAGGGACCAGGTTGGCCCGCCGCCGACTTGTCCCGCCGCCGACTTGTCCGACGAATATAGGGTCGTCTCCACGACCCCGGGACTATGTTGGCCAGTCACCGACATGTCCGACGACTATAGGGTCGTCCCCACGACCCCGGGACTAGGTTGGCCCGCCGCCGACATGTCCGACGACTATAGGGTCGTCCCCGCGACCACGGGCCAAAGATGCCCTGCCGCCGACATGTCCGACGACTATAGGGTCGTCCCCACGACCCCGGGACTAGGTCGGCCCGCCGCCGACTTGTCCGACGACTATAGGGTCGTCCCCACGACCACGGGCCAAAGTTGCCCTGCCGCCGTCATGTCCGACGACTACAGGATCGTCCCCACGACCCCCGGACTTGATTGCCCCGCCACCGTCATGTCCGACGACTATAGGGTCGTCTCCACGACCCCGGGACTAGGTTGGCCAGCCGCCGACATGTCCGACGACTATAGGGTCGTCCCCGCGACCACGGGCCAAAGATGCCCTGCCGCCGACATGTCCGACGACTATAGGGTCGTCCCCACGACCCCGGGACTAGGTCGGCCCGCCGCCGACTTGTCCGACGACTATAGGGTCGTCCCCACGACCACGGGCCAAAGTTGCCCTGCCGCCGTCATGTCCGACGACTACAGGATCGTCCCCACGACCCCCGGACTTGATTGCCCCGCCACCGTCATGTCCGACGACTATACGGTCGTCCCCACGACCACGGGAGTAGGTTGGCCCGCCGCCGACTTGTCCGATGACTATAGGGTCGTCCCTACCACCCCGGGACTAGGTTGGCCAGCCGCCGACATGTCCGACGTCTATAGGGTCGTCCCCACGACCCCGGGGCTAGGTTGGCCCGCCGCCGACTTGTCCGACGACTATAGGGTCGTCCCCACGACCCCGGGACTAGGTCGGCCCGCCGCCGTCATGTCCGACGACTATAGGGTCGTCTACACGACCCCGGGACTAGGTTGGCCCGCCGCCGACTTGTCCGACGACTATAGGGTCGTCCCCACGACCACTGGCCAAAGTTGCCCAGCCGCCGACATGTCCGACGACTATAGGGTCGTCCCCACGACCCCGGGCCAAAGTTGCCCTGCCGCCGACATGTCAGACGACTATAGGGTCGTCCCCACGACCCCGGGACTAGGTTGGCCCGCCGCCGACATGTCCGACGTCTATAGGGTCGTCCCCACGACCCCGGGGCTAGATTGCCCCGGCACCGTCATGTCCGACAACTATAGGGTCGTCCCCACGACCCCGGGACTAGATTGGCCCGCCACCGTCATGTCCGACGACTATGGGTTCGTCCCTACGACCCTGGGCATACGTTGGCCCGCCGCCGACATGTCCGCCGACTATAGGGTCGTCCCCACGATCCCGGGACTAGGTTGGCCAGCCGCCGACATGTCCGACGACTATAGGGTCGTCCCCACGGCCCCAGGAATAGATTGGCCCACCACCGTCATGTCCGACGACTATAGGGTCATACCCACGACCACGGGCCAAAGTTGCCCTGCCGCCGACATGTCCGACGACTATAGGGTCGTCCCCACGACCCCGGGACTAGATTGGCCCGCCACCGTCATGTCCGACGACTATAGGGTCGTCTCCACGACCCCGGGACTAGGTTGGCCAGTCACCGACATGTCCTACGACTATGGGGTCGTCCCCACGACCACGAGACTATGTTGGCCAGTCGCCGACATGTCCGACGACTATAGGGTCGTCCCCACGACCCCGGGACTAGATTGGCCCGCCACCGTCATGTCCGACGACTATAGGGTCGTCCCCACGACCCCGGGATTAGATTGGCCCGCCACCGTCATGTCCGACGACTATACGGTCGTCCCCACGACCACGGGCCAAAGTTGCCCTGCCGCCGACATGTCCGACGACTATAGGGTGGTCCCCACGACCCCGGGGCTAGATTGCCCCGGCACCGTCATGTCCGACGACTATAGGGTCGTCCCCACGACCCCGGGGCTAGGTTGGCCCGCCGCCGACTTGTCCGACGACTATAGGGTCGTCTCCACGACCCCGGGACTAGGTTATCCAGACGCCGACATGTCCGACGACTATAGGGTCGTCCCCACGAACACGGGCCAAAGTTGCCTGCCGCCGACATGTCCGACGACTATAGGGTCGTCCCCACGACCCCGGGACTAGGTTGGCCCGCCGCCGACTTGTCCGACGACTATAGGGTCGTCTCCACGACCCCGGGACTAGGTTGGCCAGTCACCGACATGTCCCACGACTATTGGGTCGTCACCACGACCACGGGCCAAAGTTGCCCTGCCGCCGACATGTCCGACGACTATAGGGTCGTCCCCACGACCCCGGGGCTAGATTGCCCCGGCACCGTCATGTCCGACGACTATAGGGTCGTCCCCACGACCCCGGGGCTAGGTTGGCCCGCCGCCGACTTGTCCGACGACTATAGGGTCGTCTCCACGACCCCGGGACTAGGTTGGCCGTCACCGACATGTCCCACGACTATAGGGTCGTCACCACGACCACGGGCCAAAGTTGCCCTGCCGCCGACATGTCCGACGACTATAGGGTCGTCCCCATGACCCCGGGGCTAGATTGCCCCGGCACCGTCATGTCCGACGACTATAGGGTCGTCTCCACGACCCCGGGACTAGGTTGGCCAGCCCCGACATGTCCGACGACTATAGGGTCGTCCCCACGAACACGGGCCAAAGTTGCCCTGCCGCCGACATGTCCGACGACTATAGTGTCGTCCCCACGACCCCGGGGCTAGATTGGCCCGCCACCGTCATGTCCGACGACTATAGGGTCGTCCCCACGACCACTGGCCAAAGTTGTCCAGCCGCCGACATGTCCGACGACTATAGGGTCGTCCCCACGACCCGGGACTAGGTTGGCCCGCCGCCGACATGTCCGACGACTATAGGGTTGTCCCCACGACCACGGGCCAAAGTTGCCCTGCCGCCGACATGTCCGACGACTATAGGGTCGTCCCCACGCCCCGGTCCAAAGTTGGCCCGCCGCCGACATGTCCGACGACTATAGGGTCGTCCCCACGACCCCGGGACTAGGTTGGCCCGCCGCCGACATGTCCGTAGACTATAGGGTCGTCCCCACGCCCCGGGCCAAAGTTGGCCAGCCGCCGACATGTCCGACGACTATAGGGTCGTCCCCACGACCCCGGGGCTAGGTTGGCCCGCCGCCGACTTGTCCGACGACTATAGGGTCGTCTCCACGACCCCGGGACTAGGTTGGCCGTCACCGACAGGTCCAACGACTATAGGGTCGTCACCACGACCACGGGCCAAAGTTGCCCTGCCGCCGACATGTCCGACGACTATAGGGTCGTCCCCACGACCCCGGGACTAGGTTGGCCCGCCGCCGTCTTGTCCGACGAATATAGGGTCGTGGAGACGACCCCGGGACTAGGTTGGCCAGCCGCCGACATGTCCGACGACTATAGGGCCGTCCCCACGACCACGGGCCAAAGTTGCCCTGCCGCCGACATGTCCGACGACTACACGGTCGTCCTCTCGACCCCGGGACTAGATTGGCCCGCCACCGTCATGTCCGACGACTATAGGTTCGTCCCCACGACCACGGGACGAGGTTGGCCCGCCGCCGACTTGTCCGACGACTATAGGGTCGTCCCCACGACCCCGGGACTAGGTCGGCCCGCCGCCGACTTGTCCGACGACTATAGGGCCGTCCCCACGACCACGGGCCAAAGTTGCCCTGCCGCCGACATGTCCGACGACTATAGGGTCGTCCCCACGATCCCGGGACTAGGTTGGCCCGCCGCCGACATGTCCGACGACTATAGGGTCGTCCCCACGACCACTGGCCAAAGTTGCCCAGCCGCCGACATGTCCGACGACTATAGGGTCGTGCCTACCACCCCGGGACTAGGATGACCCGCCGCCGACTTTTCCGACGACTATAGGGTCGTCCCCACGAACCCGGGACTAGGTTGGCCAGTCACCGACATGTCCGACGACTATAGGTTCGTCCCCACGGCCCCGGGACTAGGTTGGCCTGCCGCCGACATGTCCGATGACTATAAGGTCGTCTCCACGACCCCGGGACTAGGTTGGCCAGCCGCCGACATGTCCGACGACTATAGGGTCGTCCCCGCGACCACGGGCCAAAGATGCCCTGCCGCCGACATGTCCGACGACTATAGGGTCGTCCCCACGACCCCGGGACTAGGTTGGCCCGCCGTCGACATGTCCGACGACTATAGGGTCGTCCCCACGACCGCGGGTCTAGGTTGGCGCGCCGCCGACTTTTCCGACGACTATAGGTTCGTCCCCACGACCACGGGACGAGGTTGGCCCGCCGCCGACTTGTCCGACGACTATAGGGTCGTCCCCACGACCCCGGGACTAGGTTGGCCAGTCACCGACATGTCCGACGACTATAGGGTCGTCCTCACGACCACGGGCCAAAGTTGCCCTGCCGCCGACATGTCCGACGACTATAGGGTCGTCCCCACGACCGCGAGTCTAGGTTGGCCCGCCGCCGACTTTTCCGACGACTATAGGGTCGTCCCCACGACCACGGGCCAAAGCTGGCCAGCCGCCGACATGTCCGACGACTATAGGGTCGTCTCCACGACCCCGGCACTAGATTGGCCCGCCACCGTCATGTCCGACGACAATAGGGTCGTCCCCACGACCACGGGCCAAAGCTGGCCAGCCGCCGACATGTCCGACGACTATAGGGTCGTCCCCACGACCCCGGGACTAGGTTGGCCCGCCGCCGACTTGTCCGACGACTATAGGGTCGTCCCCACGACCACGGGCCAAAGTTGACCTGCCGCCGACATGTCCGACGACTATAGGGTCGTCCCCACGACCCCGGGACTAGATTGGCCCGCCACCGTCATGTCCGACGACTATAGGGTCGCCCCCACGACCACGGGCCAAAGTTGCCCTGCCGCCGACATGTCCGACGACTATAGGGTCGTCCCCACGACCCCGGGTCTAGGTTGGCCCGCCGCCGACTTTTCCGACGACTATAGGGTCGTCCCCACGACCCCGGGAGTAGGTTGGCCCGCCGCCGACTTGTCCGACGGCTATAGGGTCGTCCCCACGACACCGGATCTAGGCTGGCCCGCCGCCGACTTTTCCGACGACTATAGGGTCGTCCCCACGACCCCGGGAGTATGTTGGCCCGCCGCCGACTTGTCCGACGGTATAGGGTCGTCCCCACGACCCCGGGACTAGGTTGGCCCGCCGCCGACTTGTCCGACGACTATAGGGTCGTCTCCAGGACCCCGGGACTAGGTTGGCCAGCCGCCGACATGTCCGACGACTATAGGGTCGTCCCCGCGACCACGGGCCAAAGATGCCCGGCCGCCGACATGTCCGACGACTATAGGGTCGTCCCCACGATCCCGCGACTAGGTTGGCCAGCCGCCGACATGTCCGACGACAATAGGGTCGTCCCCACGACCCCGGGACTAGATTGGCCCGCCACAGTCATGTCCGACGACTATAGGGTCGTCCCCACGACCACGGGCCAAAGTTGCCCTGCCGCCGACATGTCCGACGACTATAGGGTCGTCCCCACGACCCCGGGACTAGGTCGGCCCGCCGCCGACTTGTCCGACGACTATAGGGCCGTCCCCACGACCACGGGCCAAAGTTGCCCTGCCGCCGACATGTCCGACGACTATAGGGTCGTCCCCACGATCCCGGGACTAGGTTGGCCCGCCGCCGACATGTCCGACGACTATAGGGTCGTCCCCACGACCACTGGCCAAAGTTGCCCAGCCGCCGACATGTCCGACGACTATAGGGTCGTCCCCACGACCCCGGGACTAGGTTGGCCCGCCGCCGACTTGTCCGACGACTATAGGGTCGTGCCTACCACCCCGGGACTAGGATGACCCGCCGCCGACTTTTCCGACGACTATAGGGTCGTCCCCACGAACCCGGGACTAGGTTCGCCAGTCACCGACATGTCCGACGACTATAGGTTCGTCCCCACGGCCCCGGGACTAGGTTGGCCTGCCGCCGACATGTCCGATGACTATAGGGTCGTCTCCACGAACCCGGGACTAGGTTGGCCAGTCACCGACATGTCCGACGACTATAGGGTCGTCCCCAAGACCACGGGCCAAAGTTGCCCTGCCGCCGACATGTCCGACGACTATAGGGTCGTCCCCACGACCCCGGGTCTAGGTTGGCCCGCCGCCGACTTGTCCGACTACTATAGGGTCGTCCCCACGACCCCGGGAGTAGGATGGCCCGCCGCCGACTTGTCCGACGACTATAGGGTCGTCCCCACGACCACGGGACTAGGTTGGCCCGCCGCCGACTTGTCCGACGACTATAGGGACGTCCCTACCACCCCGGGACTAGGTTGGCCAGCCGCCGACATGTCCGACGTCTATAGGGTCGTCCCCACGACCCCGGGGCTAGATTGCCCCGGCACCGTCATGTCCGACGACTATAGGGTCGTCCCCACGACCGCGGGACTAGGTTGGCCTGCCGCCGACATGTCCGACGTCTATAGGGTCGTCCCCACGACCCCGGGTCAAGATTGGCCCGCCACCGTCATGTCCGACGACTATACGGTCGTCCCCTCGACCCCGGGAATAGGTTGGCCCGCCGCCGACGTGTCGTACGACTATGGGGTCGACCCCACGACCACGAGACTAGGTTGGCCAGCCGCCGACATGTCCGACGACTATAGGGTCGTCCCCACGACCCCGGGACAAGATTGGCCCGCCACCGTCATGTCCGACGACTACACGGTTGTCCTCTCGACCCCGGGACTAGATTGGCCCGCCACCGTCATGTCCGACGACTATAGGTTCGTCCCCACGACCACGGGACGAGGTTGGCCCGCCGCCGACTTGTCCGACGACTATAGGGTCGTCCCCACGACCCCGGGACTAGGTCGGCCCGCCGCCGACTTGTCCGACGACTATAGGGCCGTCCCCACGACCACGGGCCAAAGTTGCCCTGCCGCCGACATGTCCGACGACTATAGGGTCGTCCCCACGATCCCGGGACTAGGTTGGCCCGCCGCCGAATTGTCCGACGTCTATAGGGTCGTCTCCACGACCCCGGGACTAGGTTGGCCCGCCGCCGACTTGTCCGACGACTGTAGGGTCGTCCCCACGACCCCGGGACTAGGTTGGCCAGCCGCCGACATGTCCGACGACTATACGGTCGTCCCCACGACCACGGGACTAGGTTGGCCCGCCGCCGACTTGTCCGACGACTATAGGGTCGTCCCCACGACCACGGGCCAAAGTTGCCCTGCCGCCGACATGTCCGACGACTATAGGGTCGTCCCCACGAACCCGGGACTACGTTGGCCAGTCACCGACATGTCCGACGACTATAGGGTCGCCCCCACGGCCACGGGCCAAAGTTGCCGTGCCGCCGGCATGTCCGACGACTATAGGGTCGTCCCCACGACCCCGGGTCTAGGTTGGGCCGCCGCTGACTTTTCCGACGACTGTAGGGTCGCCCCCACGACCACAGGACTAGATTGGCCCGCTACCATCATGTCCGACGACTATAGGGTCGTCCCCACGATCACGGGCCAAAGCTGGCCAGCCGCCGACATGTCCGACGACTATAGGGTCGTCTCCACGAACCCGGGACTAGGTTGGCCAGCCGCCGACATGTCCGACGACTATAGGGTCGTCCCCACGACCACGGTCCAAAGCTGGCCAGCCGCCGACATGTCCGACGACTATAGGGTCGTCTCCACGACCCCGGCACTAGATTGGCCCGCCACCGTCATGTCCGACGACAATAGGGTCGTCCCCACGACCACGGGCCAAAGCTGGCCAGCCGCCGACATGTCCGACGACTATAGGGTCGTCCCCACGACCCCGGGACTAGGTTGGCCCGCCGCCGACTTGTCCGACGACTATAGGGTCGTCCCCACGGCCCGGGACTAGGTTGGCCAGCCGCAGACATGTCCGACGACTATAGGGTCGTCCCCACGACCCCGGGACTAGATTGGCCCGCCACCATCATGTCCGACGACTATAGGGACGTCCCCACGACCCCGGGTCTAGGTTGGCCCGCCGTCGACATGTCCGACGTCTATAGGGTCGTCCCCTCGACCCCGGGGCTAGATTGCCCCGGCACCGTCACGTCCGACGACTATAGGGTCGTCTCCACGACCCCGGGACTAGGTTGGCCAGTCACCGGCATGTCCGACGACTATAGGGTCGTCCCCACGACCCCGGGCCAAATTTGCGCTGCCGCCGACATGTCCGACGACTATAGGGTCGTCCCCACGAACCCGGGCCAAAGCTGGCCAGCCGCCAACATGTCCGACGACTATAGGGTCGTCCCCACGACCCCGGGACTAGGTTGGCCAGTCACCGACATGTCCGACGACTATAGGGTCGTCCTCACGACCACGGGCCAAAGTTGCCCTGCCGCCGACATGTCCGACGACTATAGGGTCGTCCCCACGACCGCGGGTCTAGGTTGGCCCGCCGCCGACTTTTCCGACGACTATAGGGTCGTCCCCACGACCACGGGCCAAAGCTGGCCAGCCGCCGACATGTCCGACGACTATAGGGTCGTCTCCACGACCCCGGCACTAGATTGGCCCGCCACCGTCATGTCCGACGACAATAGGGTCGTCCCCACGACCACGGGCCAAAGCTGGCCAGCCGCCGACATGTCCGACGACTATAGGGTCGTCCCCACGACCCCGGGACTAGGTTGGCCCGCCGCCGACTTGTCCGACGACTATAGGGTCGTCCCCACGACCACGGGCCAAAGTTGACCTGCCGCCGACATGTCCGACGACTATAGGGTCGTCCCCACGACCCCGGGACTAGGTTGGCCCGCCGCCGACTTGTCCGACGACTATAGGGTCGTCCTCACGACCACGGGCCAAAGATGCCCGGCCGCCGACATGTCCGACGACTATAGGGTCGTCCCCACGATCCCGCGACTAGGTTGGCCAGCCGCCGACATGTCCGACGACAATAGGGTCGTCCCCACGACCCCGGGACTAGATTGGCCCGCCACAGTCATGTCCGACGACTATAGGGTCGTCCCCACGACCACGGGCCAAAGTTGCCCTGCCGCCGACATGTCCGACGACTATAGGGTCATCCCCACTACCCCGGGCCAAAGCTGGCCAGCCGCCAACATGTCCGACGACTATAGGGTCGTCCCCACGACTCCGGGACTAGGTTGGCCCGCCACCGTCATGTCCGACGACTATGGGTTCGTCCCTACGACCCCGGGACTAGGTTGGCCAGTCACCGACATGTCCGACGACTATAGGGTCGTCCCAACGACCCCGGGACTAGATTGGCCCGCCACCGTCATGTCCGACGACTATAGGGTCGTCTCCACGACCCCGGGACTAGGTTGGCCAGTCACCGACATGTCCGACGACTATAGGGTCGTCCCAACGACCCCGGGACTAGGTTGGCCCGCCACCGTCATGTCCGACGACTATGGGTTCGTCCATACGACCCCGGGACTAGGTTGGCCAGTCACCGACATGTCCGACGACTATAGGGTCGTCCCAACGACCCCGGGACTAGATTGGCCCGCCACCGTCATGTCCGACGACTATAGGGTCGTCCCCACGACCCTGGGACTAGGTTGGCCAGCCGCCGACTTGTCCGACGACTATACGGTCGTCCCCACGACCACGGGAGTAGGTTGGCCCGCCGCCGACTTGTCCGACGACTATAGGGTCGTCCCTACCACCCCGGGACTAGGTTGGCCAGCCGCCGACATGTCCGACGTCTATAGGGTCGTCCCCACGACCCCGGGGCTAGGTTGGCCCGCCGCCGACTTGTCCGACGACTATAGGGTCGTCCCCACGACCCCGGGACTAGGTCGGCCCGCCGCCGTCTTGTCCGACGACTATAGGGTCGTCCCCACGACCACGGGCCAAAGTTGCCCTGCCACCGTCATGTCCGACGACTATAGGGTCGTCCCCACGAACCCGGGACTACGTTGGCCAGTCACCGACATGTCCGACGACTATAGGGTCGCCCCCACGACCACGGGCCAAAGTTGCCCTGCCGCCGACATGTCCGACGACTATAGGGTCGTCCGCACGACCCCGGGACTAGATTGGCCCGCCACCGTCATGTCCGACGACAATAGGGTCGTCCCCACGACCACGGGTCAAAGCTGGCCAGCCGCCGACATGTCCGACGACTATAGGGTCGTCTCCACGACCCCGGGACTAGGTTGGCCAACCGCCGACATGTCCGACGACTATAGGGTCGTCCCCACGACCGCGGGCCAAAGCTGGCCAGCCGCCGACATGTCCGACGACTATAGGGTCGTCTCCACGACCCCGGGACTAGATTGGCCCGCCACCGTCATGTCCGACGACAATAGGGTCGTCCCCACGACCACGGGCCAAAGCTGGCCAGCCGCCGACATGTCCGACGACTATAGGGTCGTCCCCACGACCCCGGGACTAGGTTGGCCCGCCGCCGACTTGTCCGACGACTATAGGGTCGTCTCCACGACCCCGGGACTAGGTTGGCCAGCCGCCGATATGTCCGACGACTATAGTGTCGTCCCCGCGACCACGGGCCAAAGATGCCCTGCCGCCGACATGTCCGACGACTATAGGGTCGTCCCCACGACCCCGGGACTAGGTTGGCCCGCCGCCGACATGTCCGACGTCTATAGGGTCGTCTCCACCACCCCGGGACTAGGTTGGCCAGCCGCCGAAATGTCCGACGTCTATAGGGTCGTCCCCACGACCCCGGGGCTAGATTGCCCCGGCACCGTCATGTCCGACGACTATAGGGTCGTCCCCACGACCCAGGGACCAGGTTGGCCCGCCGCCGACTTGTCCCGCCGCCGACTTGTCCGACGAATATAGGGTCGTCTCCACGACCCCGGGACTAGGTTGGCCAGTCACCGACATGTCCGACGACTATAGGGTCGTCCCCACGACCCCGGGACTAGGTTGGCCAGTCCCCGACATGTCCGACGACTATAGGGTCGTCCTCACGACCACGGGCCAAAGTTGCCCTGCCGCCGACATGTCCGACGACTATAGGGTCGTCCCCACGACCGCGGGTCTAGGTTGGCCCGCCGCCGACTTTTCCGACGACTATAGGGTCGCCCCCACGACCCCAGGACTAGATTGGCCCGCCACCATCATGTCCGACGACTATAGGGTCGTCCCCACGACCCCGGGCCAAAGCTGGCCAGCCGCCAACATGTCCGACGACTATAGGGTCGTCCCCACGACCCCGGGACTAGGTTGGCCAGCCGCCGACATGTCCGACGACTATACGGTGGTCCCCACGACCACGGGACTAGGTTGGCCCGCCGCCGACTTGTCCGACGACTATAGGGTCGTCCCCACGACCACGGGCCAAAGTTGCCCTGCCGCCGACATGTCCGACGACTATAGGGTCGTCCCCACGAACCCGGGACTACGTTGGCCAGTCACCGACATGTCCGACGACTATAGGGTCGCCCCCACGACCACGGGCCAAAGTTGCCGTGCCGCCGGCATGTCCGACGACTATAGGGTCGTCCCCACGACCCCGGGTCTAGGTTGGCCCGCCGCCGACTTTTCCGACGACTGTAGGGTCGCCCCCACGACCCCAGGACTAGATTGGCCCGCCACCATCATGTCCGACGACTATAGGGTCGTCCCCACGATCACGGGCCAATGCTGGCCAGCCGCCGACATGTCCGACGACTATAGGGTCGTCCCCACGACCCCGGGACTAGGTTGGCCCGCCACCATCATGTCCGACGACTATAGGGACGTCCCCACGACCCCGGGTCTAGGTTGGCCCGCCGTCGACATGTCCGACGTCTATAGGGTCGTCCCCTCGACCCCGGGGCTAGATTGGCCCGCCACCGTCGTGTCCGACGACAATAGGGTCGTCCCCACGACCACGGGCCAAAGCTGGCCAGCCGCCGACATGTCCGACGACTATAGGGTCGTCCCCACGACCCCGGGACTAGATTGGCCCGCCACCATCATGTCCGACGACTATAGGGACGTCCCCACGACCCCGGGTCTAGGTTGGCCCGCCGTCGACATGTCCGACGTCTATAGGGTCGTCCCCTCGACCCCGGGGCTAGATTGGCCCGCCACCGTCGTGTCCGACGACAATAGGGTCGTCCCCACGACCACGGGCCAAAGCTGGCCAGCCGCCGACATGTCCGACGACTATAGGGTCGTCCCCACGACCCCGGGACTAGGTTGGCCCGCCGCCGACTTGTCCGACGACTATAGGGTCGTCTCCACGACCCCGGGACTAGGTTGGCCAGCCGCCGATATGTCCGACGACTATAGGGTCGTCCCCACGACCCCGGGACTAGGTTGGCCAGTCACCGACATGTCCGACGACTATAGGGTCGTCCTCACGACCACGGGCCAAAGTTGCCCTGCCGCCGACATGTCCGACGACTATAGGGTCGTCCCCACGACCGCGGGTCTAGGTTGGCCCGCCGCCGACTTTTCCGACGACTATAGGGTCGTCCCCACGACCACGGGCCAAAGCTGGCCAGCCGCCGACATGTCCGACGACTATAGGGTCGTCTCCACGACCCCGGCACTTGATTGGCCCGCCACCGTCATGTCCGACGACAATAGGGTCGTCCCCACGACCACGGGCCAAAGCTGGCCAGCCGCCGACATGTCCGACGACTATAGTGTCGTCCCCACGACCCCGGGACTAGGTTGGCCCGCCGCCGACTTGTCCGACGACTATAGGGTCGTCCCCACGACCACGGGCCAAAGTTGACCTGCCGCCGACATGTCCGACGACTATAGGGTCGTCCCCACGACCCCGGGACTAGATTGGCCCGCCACCGTCATGTCCGACGACTATAGGGTCGCCCCCACGACCACGGGCCAAAGTTGCCCTGCCGCCGACATGTCCGACGACTATAGGGTCGTCCCCACGACCCCGGGTCTAGGTTGGCCCGCCGCCGACTTTTCCGACGACTATAGGGTCGTCCCCACGACCCCGGGAGTAGGTTGGCCCGCCGCCGACTTGTCCGACGGCTATAGGGTCGTCCCCACGACACCGGATCTAGGTTGGCCCGCCGCCGACTTTTCCGACGACTATAGGGTCGTCCCCACGACCCCGGGAGTATGTTGGCCCGCCGCCGACTTGTCCGACGGTATAGGGTCGTCCCCACGACCCCGGGACTAGGTTGGCCCGCCGCCGACTTGTCCGACAACTATAGGGTCGTCTCCACGACCCCGGGACTAGGTTGGCCAGCCGCCGACATGTCCGACGACTATAGGGTCGTCCCCGCGACCACGGGCCAAAGATGCCCGGCCGCCGACATGTCCGACGACTATAGGGTCGTCCCCACGATCCCGCGACTAGGTTGGCCAGCCGCCGACATGTCCGACGAAAATAGGGTCGTCCCCACGACCCCGGGACTAGATTGGCCCGCCACAGTCATGTCCGACGACTATAGGGTCGTCCCCACGACCACGGGCCAAAGTTGCCCTGCCGCCGACATGTCCGACGACTATAGGGTCATCCCCACTACCCCGGGCCAAAGCTGGCCAGCCGCCAACATGTCCGACGACTATAGGGTCGTCCCCACGACCCCGGGACTAGGTTGGCCCGCCACCGTCATGTCCGACGACTATGGGTTCGTCCCTACGACCCCGGGACTAGGTTGGCCAGTCACCGACATGTCCGACGACTATAGGGTCGTCCCAACGACCCCGGGACTAGATTGGCCCGCCACCGTCATGTCCGACGACTATAGGGTCGTCTCCACGACCCCGGGGCTAGGTTGGCCAGTCACCGACATGTCCGACGACTATAGGGTCGTCCCAACGACCCCGGGACTAGGTTGGCCCGCCACCGTCATGTCCGACGACTATGGGTTCGTCCCTACGACCCCGGGACTAGGTTGGCCAGTCACCGACATGTCCGACGACTATACGGTCGTCCCAACGACCCCGGGACTAGATTGGCCCGCCACCGTCATGTCCGACGACTATAGGGTCGTCCCCACGACCCCGGGACTAGGTTGGCCAGCCGCCGACTTGTCCGACGACTATACGGTCGTCCCCACGACCACGGGAGTAGGTTGGCCCGCCGCCGACTTGTCCGACGACTATAGGGTCGTCCCTACCACCCCGGGACTAGGTTGGCCAGCCGCCGACATGTCCGACGTCTATAGGGTCGTCCCCACGACCCCGGGGCTAGGTTGGCCCGCCGCCGACTTGTCCGACGACTATAGGGTCGTCCCCACGACCCCGGCACTAGGTCGGCCCGCCGCCGTCTTGTCCGACGACTATAGGGTCGTCCCCACGACCCCGGGACTAGATTGGCCCGCCACCGTCATGTCCGACGTCTATAGGGTCGTCTCCACGACCCCGGGACTAGGTTGGCCCGCCGCCGACTTGTCCGACGACTATAGAGTCGTCCCCACGACCCCGGGACTAGGTTGGGCCGCCGCCGACTAGTCCGACGACTATAGGGTCGTCCCAACGACCCCGGGACTAGATTGGCCCGCCACCATAATGTCCGACGACTATAGGGACGTCCCCACGACCACGGGACTAGGTTGGCCCGCCGCCGACTTGTCCGACGACTATAGGGTCGTGCCTACCACCCCGGGACTAGGATGACCCGCCGCCGACTTTTCCGACGACTATAGGGTCGTCCCCACGAACCCGGGACTACGTTGGCCAGTCACCGACATGTCCGACGACTATAGGGTCGCCCCCACGACCACGGGCCAAAGTTGCCCTGCCGCCGACATGTCCGACGACTATAGGGTCGTCCGCACGACCCCGGGACTAGATTGGCCCGCCACCGTCATGTCCGACGACAATAGGGTCGTCCCCACGACCACGGGTCAAAGCTGGCCAGCCGCCGACATGTCCGACGACTATAGGGTCGTCTCCACGACCCCGGGACTAGGTTGGCCAACCGCCGACATGTCCGACGACTATAGGGTCGTCCCCACGACCGCGGGCCAAAGCTGGCCAGCCGCCGACATGTCCGACGACTATAGGGTCGTCTCCACGACCCCGGGACTAGATTGGCCCGCCACCGTCATGTCCGACGACAATAGGGTCGTCCCCACGACCACGGGCCAAAGCTGGCCAGCCGCCGACATGTCCGACGACTATAGGGTCGTCCCCACGACTCCGGGACTAGGTTGGCCCGCCGCCGACTTGTCCGACGACTATAGGGTCGTCTCCACGACCCCGGGACTAGGTTGGCCAGCCGCCGATATGTCCGACGACTATAGGGTCGTCCCCGCGACCACGGGCCAAAGATGCCCTGCCGCCGACATGTCCGACGACTATAGGGTCGTCCCCACGACCCCGGGACTAGGTTGGCCCGCCGCCGACATGTCCGACGTCTATAGGGTCGTCTCCACCACCCCGGGACTAGGTTGGCCAGCCGCCGACATGTCCGACGTCTATAGGGTCGTCCCCACGACCCCGGGGCTAGATTGCCCCGGCACCGTCATGTCCGACGACTATAGGGTCGTCCCCACGACCCAGGGACCAGGTTGGCCCGCCGCCGACTTGTCCCACCGCCGACTTGTCCGACGAATATAGGGTCGTCTCCACGACCCCGGGACTAGGTTGGCCAGTCACCGACATGTCCGACGACTATAGGGTCGTCCCCACGACCCCGGGACTAGGTCGGCCCGCCGCCGACTTGTCCGACGACTATAGGGTCGTCCCCACGACCACGGGCCAAAGTTGCCCTGCCGCCGTCATGTCCGACGACTACAGGATCGTCCCCACGACCCCCGGACTTGATTGCCCCGCCACCGTCATGTCCGACGACTATAGGGTCGTCCCCACGACCCCGGGACTAGGTTGGCCCGCCGCCGACATGTCCGACGACTATAGGGTCGTCCCCACGCCCCGGGCCAAAGTTGGCCAGCCGCCGACATGTCCGACGACTATAGGGTCGTCCCCAAGACCCCGGGAATAGGTTGGCCCGCCGCCGACATGTCCGACGTCTAAAGGGTCGTCCCCACGACCCCGGGGCTAGATTGCCCCGGCACCGTCATGTCCGACGACTATAGGGTCGTCCCCACGACCCAGGGACCAGGTTGGCCCGCCGCCGACTTGTCCCGCCGCCGACTTGTCCGACGAATATAGGGTCGTCTCCACGACCCCGGGACTATGTTGGCCAGTCACCGACATGTCCGACGACTATAGGGTCGTCCCCACGACCCCGGGACTAGGTTGGCCCGCCGCCGACATGTCCGACGACTATAGGGTCGTCCCCGCGACCACGGGCCAAAGATGCCCTGCCGCCGACATGTCCGACGACTATAGGGTCGTCCCCACGACCCCGGGACTAGGTCGGCCCGCCGCCGACTTGTCCGACGACTATAGGGTCGTCCCCACGACCACGGGCCAAAGTTGCCCTGCCGCCGTCATGTCCGACGACTACAGGATCGTCCCCACGACCCCCGGACTTGATTGCCCCGCCACCGTCATGTCCGACGACTATAGGGTCGTCTCCACGACCCCGGGACTAGGTTGGCCAGCCGCCGACATGTCCGACGACTATAGGGTCGTCCCCGCGACCACGGGCCAAAGATGCCCTGCCGCCGACATGTCCGAAGACTATAGGGTCGTCCCCACGACCCCGGGGCTAGGTTGGCCCGCCGCCGACTTGTCCGACGACTATAGGGTCGTCCCCACGACCCCGGGACTAGGTCGGCCCGCCGCCGTCATGTCCGACGACTATAGGGTCGTCTACACGACCCCGGGACTAGGTTGGCCCGCCGCCGACTTGTCCGACGACTATAGGGTCGTCCCCACGACCACTGGCCAAAGTTGCCCAGCCGCCGACATGTCCGACGACTATAGGGTCGTCCCCACGACCCCGGGCCAAAGTTGCCCTGCCGCCGACATGTCAGACGACTATAGGGTCGTCCCCACGACCCCGGGACTAGGTTGGCCCGCCGCCGACATGTCCGACGTCTATAGGGTCGTCCCCACGACCCCGGGGCTAGATTGCCCCGGCACCGTCATGTCCGACAACTATAGGGTCGTCCCCACGACCCCGGGACTAGATTGGCCCGCCACCGTCATGTCCGACGACTATGGGTTCGTCCCTACGACCCTGGGCATACGTTGGCCCGCCGCCGACATGTCCGCCGACTATAGGGTCGTCCCCACGATCCCGGGACTAGGTTGGCCAGCCGCCGACATGTCCGACGATTATAGGGTCGTCCCCACGGCCCCAGGAATAGATTGGCCCACCACCGTCATGTCCGACGACTATAGGGTCATACCCACGACCACGGGCCAAAGTTGCCCTGCCGCCGACATGTCCGACGACTATAGGGTCGTCCCCACGACCCCGGGACTAGATTGGCCCGCCACCGTCATGTCCGACGACTATAGGGTCGTCTCCACGACCCCGGGACTAGGTTGGCCAGTCACCGACATGTCCTACGACTATGGGGTCGTCCCCACGACCACGAGACTATGTTGGCCAGTCGCCGACATGTCCGACGACTATAGGGTCGTCCCCACGACCCCGGGACTAGATTGGCCCGCCACCGTCATGTCCGACGACTATAGGGTCGTCCCCACGACCCCGGGATTAGATTGGCCCGCCACCGTCATGTCCGACGACTATACGGTCGTCCCCACGACCACGGGCCAAAGTTGCCCTGCCGCCGACATGTCCGACGACTATAGGGTGGTCCCCACGACCCCGGGGCTAGATTGCCCCGGCACCGTCATGTCCGACGACTATAGGGTCGTCCCCACGACCCCGGGGCTAGGTTGGCCCGCCGCCGACTTGTCCGACGACTATAGGGTCGTCTCCACGACCCCGGGACTAGGTTATCCAGCCGCCGACATGTCCGACGACTATAGGGTCGTCCCCACGAACACGGGCCAAAGTTGCCTGCCGCCGACATGTCCGACGAATATAGGGTCGTCCCCACGACCCCGGGACTAGGTTGGCCCGCCGCCGACTTGTCCGACGACTATAGGGTCGTCTCCACGACCCCGGGACTAGGTTGGCCAGTCACCGACATGTCCCACGACTATTGGGTTGTCACCACGACCACGGGCCAAAGTTGCCCTGCCGCCGACATGTCCGACGACTATAGGGTCGTCCCCACGACCCCGGGATTAGATTGGCCCGCCACAGTCATGTCCGACGACTATAGGGTCGTCCCCACGACCACGGGCCAAAGTTGCCCTGCCGCCGACATGTCCGACGACTATAGGGTCATCCCCACTACCCCGGGCCAAAGCTGGCCAGCCGCCAACATGTCCGACGACTATAGGGTCGTCCCCACGACCCCGGGACTAGGTTGGCCCGCCACCGTCATGTCCGACGACTATGGGTTCGTCCCTACGACCCCGGGACTAGGTTGGCCAGTCACCGACATGTCCGACGACTATAGGGTCGTCCCAACGACCCCGGGACTAGATTGGCCCGCCACCGTCATGTCCGACGACTATAGGGTCGTCTCCACGACCCCGGGGCTAGGTTGGCCAGTCACCGACATGTCCGACGACTATAGGGTCGTCCCAACGACCCCGGGACTAGGTTGGCCCGCCACCGTCATGTCCGACGACTATGGGTTCGTCCCTACGACCCCGGGACTAGGTTGGCCAGTCACCGACATGTCCGACGACTATACGGTCGTCCCAACGACCCCGGGACTAGATTGGCCCGCCACCGTCATGTCCGACGACTATAGGGTCGTCCCCACGACCCCGGGACTAGGTTGGCCAGCCGCCGACTTGTCCGACGACTATACGGTCGTCCCCACGACCACGGGAGTAGGTTGGCCCGCCGCCGACTTGTCCGACGACTATAGGGTCGTCCCTACCACCCCGGGACTAGGTTGGCCAGCCGCCGACATGTCCGACGTCTATAGGGTCGTCCCCACGACCCCGGGGCTAGGTTGGCCCGCCGCCGACTTGTCCGACGACTATAGGGTCGTCCCCACGACCCCGGCACTAGGTCGGCCCGCCGCCGTCTTGTCCGACGACTATAGGGTCGTCCCCACGACCCCGGGACTAGATTGGCCCGCCACCGTCATGTCCGACGTCTATAGGGTCGTCTCCACGACCCCGGGACTAGGTTGGCCCGCCGCCGACTTGTCCGACGACTATAGAGTCGTCCCCACGACCCCGGGACTAGGTTGGGCCGCCGCCGACTAGTCCGACGACTATAGGGTCGTCCCAACGACCCCGGGACTAGATTGGCCCGCCACCATAATGTCCGACGACTATAGGGACGTCCCCACGACCACGGGACTAGGTTGGCCCGCCGCCGACTTGTCCGACGACTATAGGGTCGTGCCTACCACCCCGGGACTAGGATGACCCGCCGCCGACTTTTCCGACGACTATAGGGTCGTCCCCACGAACCCGGGACTACGTTGGCCAGTCACCGACATGTCCGACGACTATAGGGTCGCCCCCACGACCACGGGCCAAAGTTGCCCTGCCGCCGACATGTCCGACGACTATAGGGTCGTCCGCACGACCCCGGGACTAGATTGGCCCGCCACCGTCATGTCCGACGACAATAGGGTCGTCCCCACGACCACGGGTCAAAGCTGGCCAGCCGCCGACATGTCCGACGACTATAGGGTCGTCTCCACGACCCCGGGACTAGGTTGGCCAACCGCCGACATGTCCGACGACTATAGGGTCGTCCCCACGACCGCGGGCCAAAGCTGGCCAGCCGCCGACATGTCCGACGACTATAGGGTCGTCTCCACGACCCCGGGACTAGATTGGCCCGCCACCGTCATGTCCGACGACAATAGGGTCGTCCCCACGACCACGGGCCAAAGCTGGCCAGCCGCCGACATGTCCGACGACTATAGGGTCGTCCCCACGACTCCGGGACTAGGTTGGCCCGCCGCCGACTTGTCCGACGACTATAGGGTCGTCTCCACGACCCCGGGACTAGGTTGGCCAGCCGCCGATATGTCCGACGACTATAGGGTCGTCCCCGCGACCACGGGCCAAAGATGCCCTGCCGCCGACATGTCCGACGACTATAGGGTCGTCCCCACGACCCCGGGACTAGGTTGGCCCGCCGCCGACATGTCCGACGTCTATAGGGTCGTCTCCACCACCCCGGGACTAGGTTGGCCAGCCGCCGACATGTCCGACGTCTATAGGGTCGTCCCCACGACCCCGGGGCTAGATTGCCCCGGCACCGTCATGTCCGACGACTATAGGGTCGTCCCCACGACCCAGGGACCAGGTTGGCCCGCCGCCGACTTGTCCCACCGCCGACTTGTCCGACGAATATAGGGTCGTCTCCACGACCCCGGGACTAGGTTGGCCAGTCACCGACATGTCCGACGACTATAGGGTCGTCCCCACGACCCCGGGACTAGGTCGGCCCGCCGCCGACTTGTCCGACGACTATAGGGTCGTCCCCACGACCACGGGCCAAAGTTGCCCTGCCGCCGTCATGTCCGACGACTACAGGATCGTCCCCACGACCCCCGGACTTGATTGCCCCGCCACCGTCATGTCCGACGACTATAGGGTCGTCCCCACGACCCCGGGACTAGGTTGGCCCGCCGCCGACATGTCCGACGACTATAGGGTCGTCCCCACGCCCCGGGCCAAAGTTGGCCAGCCGCCGACATGTCCGACGACTATAGGGTCGTCCCCAAGACCCCGGGAATAGGTTGGCCCGCCGCCGACATGTCCGACGTCTAAAGGGTCGTCCCCACGACCCCGGGGCTAGATTGCCCCGGCACCGTCATGTCCGACGACTATAGGGTCGTCCCCACGACCCAGGGACCAGGTTGGCCCGCCGCCGACTTGTCCCGCCGCCGACTTGTCCGACGAATATAGGGTCGTCTCCACGACCCCGGGACTATGTTGGCCAGTCACCGACATGTCCGACGACTATAGGGTCGTCCCCACGACCCCGGGACTAGGTTGGCCCGCCGCCGACATGTCCGACGACTATAGGGTCGTCCCCGCGACCACGGGCCAAAGATGCCCTGCCGCCGACATGTCCGACGACTATAGGGTCGTCCCCACGACCCCGGGACTAGGTCGGCCCGCCGCCGACTTGTCCGACGACTATAGGGTCGTCCCCACGACCACGGGCCAAAGTTGCCCTGCCGCCGTCATGTCCGACGACTACAGGATCGTCCCCACGACCCCCGGACTTGATTGCCCCGCCACCGTCATGTCCGACGACTATAGGGTCGTCTCCACGACCCCGGGACTAGGTTGGCCAGCCGCCGACATGTCCGACGACTATAGGGTCGTCCCCGCGACCACGGGCCAAAGATGCCCTGCCGCCGACATGTCCGAAGACTATAGGGTCGTCCCCACGACCCCGGGGCTAGGTTGGCCCGCCGCCGACTTGTCCGACGACTATAGGGTCGTCCCCACGACCCCGGGACTAGGTCGGCCCGCCGCCGTCATGTCCGACGACTATAGGGTCGTCTACACGACCCCGGGACTAGGTTGGCCCGCCGCCGACTTGTCCGACGACTATAGGGTCGTCCCCACGACCACTGGCCAAAGTTGCCCAGCCGCCGACATGTCCGACGACTATAGGGTCGTCCCCACGACCCCGGGCCAAAGTTGCCCTGCCGCCGACATGTCAGACGACTATAGGGTCGTCCCCACGACCCCGGGACTAGGTTGGCCCGCCGCCGACATGTCCGACGTCTATAGGGTCGTCCCCACGACCCCGGGGCTAGATTGCCCCGGCACCGTCATGTCCGACAACTATAGGGTCGTCCCCACGACCCCGGGACTAGATTGGCCCGCCACCGTCATGTCCGACGACTATGGGTTCGTCCCTACGACCCTGGGCATACGTTGGCCCGCCGCCGACATGTCCGCCGACTATAGGGTCGTCCCCACGATCCCGGGACTAGGTTGGCCAGCCGCCGACATGTCCGACGACTATAGGGTCGTCCCCACGGCCCCAGGAATAGATTGGCCCACCACCGTCATGTCCGACGACTATAGGGTCATACCCACGACCACGGGCCAAAGTTGCCCTGCCGCCGACATGTCCGACGACTATAGGGTCGTCCCCACGACCCCGGGACTAGATTGGCCCGCCACCGTCATGTCCGACGACTATAGGGTCGTCTCCACGACCCCGGGACTAGGTTGGCCAGTCACCGACATGTCCTACGACTATGGGGTCGTCCCCACGACCACGAGACTATGTTGGCCAGTCGCCGACATGTCCGACGACTATAGGGTCGTCCCCACGACCCCGGGACTAGATTGGCCCGCCACCGTCATGTCCGACGACTATAGGGTCGTCCCCACGACCCCGGGATTAGATTGGCCCGCCACCGTCATGTCCGACGACTATACGGTCGTCCCCACGACCACGGGCCAAAGTTGCCCTGCCGCCGACATGTCCGACGACTATAGGGTGGTCCCCACGACCCCGGGGCTAGATTGCCCCGGCACCGTCATGTCCGACGACTATAGGGTCGTCCCCACGACCCCGGGGCTAGGTTGGCCCGCCGCCGACTTGTCCGACGACTATAGGGTCGTCTCCACGACCCCGGGACTAGGTTATCCAGCCGCCGACATGTCCGACGACTATAGGGTCGTCCCCACGAACACGGGCCAAAGTTGCCTGCCGCCGACATGTCCGACGAATATAGGGTCGTCCCCACGACCCCGGGACTAGGTTGGCCCGCCGCCGACTTGTCCGACGACTATAGGGTCGTCTCCACGACCCCGGGACTAGGTTGGCCAGTCACCGACATGTCCCACGACTATTGGGTTGTCACCACGACCACGGGCCAAAGTTGCCCTGCCGCCGACATGTCCGACGACTATAGGGTCGTCCCCACGACCCCGGGATTAGATTGGCCCGCCACCGTCATGTCCGACGACTATACGGTCGTCCCCACGACCACGGGCCAAAGTTGCCCTGCCGCCGACATGTCCGACGACTATAGGGTCGTCCCCACGACCCCGGGCCAAAGTTGCCCTGCCGCCGACATGTCAGACGACTATAGGGTCGTCCCCACGACCCCGGGACTAGGTTGGCCCGCCGCCGACATGTCCGACGTCTATAGGGTCGTCCCCACGACCCCGGGGCTAGATTGCCCCGGCACCGTCATGTCCG
Organism: Andrena fulva; assembly: GCA_946251845.1. Taxonomy (NCBI): domain Eukaryota; kingdom Metazoa; phylum Arthropoda; class Insecta; order Hymenoptera; family Andrenidae; genus Andrena; species Andrena fulva. Next base: position 1,236,359 of record CAMITZ010000126.1, on the reverse strand, counting down.
ACAACTATAGGGTCGTCCCCACGACCCCGGGACTAGATTGGCCCGCCACCGTCATGTCCGACGACTATGGGTTCGTCCCTACGACCCTGGGCATATGTTGGCCCGCCGCCGACATGTCCGCCGACTATAGGGTCGTCCCCACGATCCCGGGACTAGGTTGGCCAGCCGCCGACATGTCCGACGACTATAGGGTCGTCCCCACGGCCCCAGGAATAGATTGGCCCACCACCGTCATGTCCGACGACTATAGGGTCATACCCACGACCACGGGCCAAAGTTGCCCTGCCGCCGACATGTCCGACGACTATAGGGTCGTCCCCACGACCCCGGGACTAGATTGGCCCGCCACCGTCATGTCCGACGACTATAGGGTCGTCTCCACGACCCCGGGACTAGGTTGGCCAGTCACCGACATGTCCTACGACTATGGGGTCGTCCCCACGACCACGAGACTATGTTGGCCAGTCGCCGACATGTCCGACGACTATAGGGTCGTCCCCACGACCCCGGGACTAGATTGGCCCGCCACCGTCATGTCCGACGACTATAGGGTCGTCCCCACGACCCCGGGATTAGATTGGCCCGCCACCGTCATGTCCGACGACTATACGGTCGTCCCCACGACCACGGGCCAAAGTTGCCCTGCCGCCGACATGTCCGACGACTATAGGGTGGTCCCCACGACCCCGGGGCTAGATTGCCCCGGCACCGTCATGTCCGACGACTATAGGGTCGTCCCCACGACCCCGGGGCTAGGTTGGCCCGCCGCCGACTTGTCCGACGACTATAGGGTCGTCTCCACGACCCCGGGACTAGGTTATCCAGCCGCCGACATGTCCGACGACTATAGGGTCGTCCCCACGAACACGGGCCAAAGTTGCCTGCCGCCGACATGTCCGACGACTATAGGGTCGTCCCCACGACCCCGGGACTAGGTTGGCCCGCCGCCGACTTGTCCGACGACTATAGGGTCGTCTCCACGACCCCGGGACTAGGTTGGCCAGTCACCGACATGTCCCACGACTATTGGGTCGTCACCACGACCACGGGCCAAAGTTGCCCTGCCGCCGACATGTCCGAGGACTATAGGGTCGTCCCCACGACCCCGGGGCTAGATTGCCCCGGCACCGTCATGTCCGACGACTATAGGGTCGTCCCCACGACCCCGGGGCTAGGTTGGCCCGCCGCCGACTTGTCCGACGACTATAGGGTCGTCTCCACGACCCCGGGACTAGGTTGGCCGTCACCGACATGTCCCACGACTATAGGGTCGTCACCACGACCACGGGCCAAAGTTGCCCTGCCGCCGACATGTCCGACGACTATAGGGTCGTCCCCACGACCCCGGGGCTAGATTGCCCCTGCACCGTCATGTCCGACGACTATAGGGTCGTCTCCACGACCCCGGGACTAGGTTGGCCAGCCCCGACATGTCCGACGACTATAGGGTCGTCCCCACGAACACGGGCCAAAGTTGCCCTGCCGCCGACATGTCCGACGACTATAGTGTCGTCCCCACGACCCCGGGGCTAGATTGGCCCGCCACCGTCATGTCCGACGACTATAGGGGCGTCCCCACGACCACTGGCCAAAGTTGTCCAGCCGCCGACATGTCCGACGACTATAGGGTCGTCCCCACGACCACGGGACTAGGTTGGCCCGCCGCCGACATGTCCGACGACTATAGGGTCGTCCCCACGACCACGGGCCAAAGTTGCCCTGCCGCCGACATGTCCGACGACTATAGGGTCGTCCCCACGCCCCGGTCCAAAGTTGGCCCGCCGCCGACATGTCCGACGACTATAGGGTCGTCCCCACGACCCCGGGACTAGGTTGGCCCGCCGCCGACATGTCCGTAGACTATAGGGTCGTCCCCACGCCCCGGGCCAAAGTTGGCCAGCCGCCGACATGTCCGACGACTATAGGGTCGTCCCCACGACCCCGGGGCTAGGTTGGCCCGCCGCCGACTTGTCCGACGACTATAGGGTCGTCTCCACGACCCCGGGACTAGGTTGGCCGTCACCGACAGGTCCAACGACTATAGGGTCGTCACCACGACCACGGGCCAAAGTTGCCCTGCCGCCGACATGTCCGACGACTATAGGGTCGTCCCCACGACCCCGGGACTAGGTTGGCCCGCCGCCGTCTTGTCCGACGACTATAGGGTCGTGGAGACGACCCCGGGACTAGGTTGGCCAGCCGCCGACATGTCCGACGACTATAGGGTCGTACCCACGACCCCGGGACTAGATTGGCCCGCCACCGTCATGTCCGACGACTATAGGGTCGTCCCCACGACCCCGGGACTAGGTTGGCCCGCCGCCGACTTGTCCGACGACTATAGGGTCGTCTCCACGACCCCGGGACTAGGTTGGCCAGCCGCCGACATGTCCGACGACTATAGTGTCGTCCCCACGAACACGGGCCAAAGTTGCCCTGCCGCCGACATGTCCGACGACTATAGGGTCGTCCACACGACCCCGGGACTAGGTTGGCCCGCCGCCGACATGTCCGACGACTATAGGGTCGTCCCCACGCCCCGGTCCAAAGTTGGCCAGCCGCCGACATGTCCGACGTCTATAGGGTCGTCCCCACGACCCCGGGGCTAGATTGCCCCGGCACCGTCATGTCCGACGACTATAGGGTCGTCCCCACGACCCCGGGACTAGGTCGGCCCGCCGCCGACTTGTCCGAAGACTATAGGGTCGTCCCCACGACCACGGGCCAAAGTTGCCCTGCCGTCGACATGTCCGACGGCTATAGGGTCGTCCCCACGCCCCCGGGACTAGGTTGCCCCGCCGCCGACTTGTCCGACGACTATAGGGTCTTCTCCACGACCCCGGGACTAGGTCGGCCAGCCGCCGACATGTCCGACGACTATAGGGTCGTCCCCACGACCCCGGGGCTAGATTGCCCCGGCACCGTCATGTCCGACGACTATACGGTCGTCCCCACGATCCCGGGACTAGGTTGGCCCGCCGCCGACTTGTCCGACGATTATAGGGTCGTCCCCACGACCCCGGGACTAGGTTGGCCAGCCGCCGACATGTCCGACGACTATAGGGTCGTCCCCGCGACCACGGGCCAAAGATGCCCTGCCGCCGACATGTCCGACGACTATAGGGTCGTCCCCACGACCCCGGGACTAGGCTGGCCCGCCGTCGACATGTCCGACGTCTATAGGGTCGTCTCCACGACCCCGGGACTAGGTTGGCCCGCCGCCGACTTGTCCGACGACTATAGAGTCGTCCCCACGACCCCGGGACTAGGTTGGTCCGCCGCCGACTAGTCCGACGACTATAGGGTCGTCCCAACGACCCCGGGACTAGATTGGCCCGCCACCATCATGTACGACGACTATAGGGACGTCCCCACGACCACGGGACTAGGTTGGCCCGCCGCCGACTTGTCCGACGACTATAGGGTCGTGCCTACCACCCCGGGACTAGGATGACCCGCCGCCGACTTTTCCGACGACTATAGGGTCGTCCCCACGAACCCGGGACTAGGTTGGCCAGCCTCCGACATATCCGACGACTATAGGGTCGTCCCCACGACCACGGGCCAAAGTTGACCTCCCGCCGACATGTCGGACGACAATAGGGTCGTCCGCACGACCCCGGGACTAGATTGGCCCGCCACCGTCATGTCCGACGACAATAGGGTCGTCCCCACGACCACGGGCCAACGCTGGCCAGCCGCCGACATGTCCGACGACTATAGGGTCGTCCCAACAACCCCGGGACTAGATTGGCCCGCCACCATCATGTCCGACGACTATAGGGACGTCCCCACGACCACGGGACTAGGTTGGCCCGCCGCCGACTTGTCCGACGACTATAGGGTCGTGCCTACCACCCCGGGACTATGATGACCCGCCGCCGACTTTTCCGACGACTATAGGGTCGTCCCCACGAACCCGGGACTAGGTTGACCAGTCACCGACATGTTCGACGACTGTAGGTTCGTCCCCACGGCCCCGGGACTAGGTTGGCCTGGCGCCGACATGTCCGATGACTATAGGGTCGTCTCCACGAACCCGGGACTAGGTTGGCCAGTCACCGACATGTCCGACGACTATAGGGTCGTCCCCAAGACCACGGGCCAAAGTTGCCCCGCCGCCGACATGTCTGACGACTATAGGGTCGTCCCCACGACCCCGGGTCTAGGTTGGCCCGCCGCCGACTTGTCCGACTACTATAGGGTCGTCCCCACGACCCCGGGAGTAGGATGGCCCGCCGCCGACTTGTCCGACGACTATAGGGTCGTCCCCACGACCACGGGACAAGGTTGGCCCGCCGCCGACTTGTCCGACGACTATAGGGACGTCCCTACCACCCCGGGACTAGGTTGGCCAGCCGCCGACATGTCCGACGTCTATAGGGTCGTCCCCACGACCCCGGGGCTAGATTGCCCCGGCACCGTCATGTCCGACGACTATAGGGTCGTCCCCACGACCGCGGGACTAGGTTGGCCTGCCGCCGACATGTCCGACGTCTATAGGGTCGTCCCCACGACCCCGGGTCAAGATTGGCCCGCCACCGTCATGTCCGACGACTATACGGTCGTCCCCTCGACCCCGGGAATAGGTTGGCCCGCCGCCGACGTGTCGAACGACTATGGCGTCGACCCCACGACCACGAGACTAGGTTGGCCAGCCGCCGACATGTCCGACGACTATAGGGTCGTCCCCACGACCCCGGGACTAGATTGGCCCGCCACCGTCATGTCCGACGACTATAGGTTCGTCCCTACGACCCTGGGCATACGTTGGCCAGCCGCCGACATGCCCGACGACTATAGGGTCGTCCCCACGACCCCGGGACAAGATTGGCCCGCCACCGTCATGTCCGACGACTACACGGTCGTCCTCTCGACCCCGGGACTAGATTGGCCCGCCACCGTCATGTCCGACGACTATTGGTTCGTCCCCACGACCACGGGACGAGGTTGGCCCGCCGCCGACTTGTCCGACGACTATAGGGTCGTCCCCACGACCACTGGCCAAAGTTGCCCAGCCGCCGACATGTCCGACGACTATAGGGTCGTCCCCACGACCCCGGGACTAGATTGGCCCGCCACCATCATGTCCGACGACTATAGGGACGTCCCCACGACCCCGGGTCTAGGTTGGCCCGCCGTCGACATGTCCGACGTCTATAGGGTCGTCCCCTCGACCCCGGGGCTAGATTGCCCCGGCACCGTCACGTCCGACGACTATAGGGTCGTCTCCACGACCCCGGGACTAGGTTGGCCAGTCACCGGCATGTCCGACGACTATAGGGTCGTCCCCACGACCCCGGGCCAAATTTGCGCTGCCGCCGACATGTCCGACGACTATAGGGTCGTCCCCACGAACCCGGGCCAAAGCTGGCCAGCCGCCAACATGTCCGACGACTATAGGGTCGTCCCCACGACCCCGGGACTAGGTTGGCCAGTCACCGACATGTCCGACGACTATAGGGTCGTCCTCACGACCACGGGCCAAAGTTGCCCTGCCGCCGACATGTCCGACGACTATAGGGTCGTCCCCACGACCGCGGGTCTAGGTTGGCCCGCCGCCGACTTTTCCGACGACTATAGGGTCGTCCCCACGACCACGGGCCAAAGCTGGCCAGCCGCCGACATGTCCGACGACTATAGGGTCGTCTCCACGACCCCGGCACTAGATTGGCCCGCCACCGTCATGTCCGACGACAATAGGGTCGTCCCCACGACCACGGGCCAAAGCTGGCCAGCCGCCGACATGTCCGACGACTATAGGGTCGTCCCCACGACCCCGGGACTAGGTTGGCCCGCCGCCGACTTGTCCGACGACTATAGGGTCGTCCCCACGACCACGGGCCAAAGTTGACCTGCCGCCGACATGTCCGACGACTATAGGGTCGTCCCCACGACCCCGGGACTAGGTTGGCCCGCCGCCGACTTGTCCGACGACTATAGGGTCGTCCTCACGACCACGGGCCAAAGATGCCCGGCCGCCGACATGTCCGACGACTATAGGGTCGTCCCCACGATCCCGCGACTAGGTTGGCCAGCCGCCGACATGTCCGACGACAATAGGGTCGTCCCCACGACCCCGGGACTAGATTGGCCCGCCACAGTCATGTCCGACGACTATAGGGTCGTCCCCACGACCACGGGCCAAAGTTGCCCTGCCGCCGACATGTCCGACGACTATAGGGTCATCCCCACTACCCCGGGCCAAAGCTGGCCAGCCGCCAACATGTCCGACGACTATAGGGTCGTCCCCACGACTCCGGGACTAGGTTGGCCCGCCACCGTCATGTCCGACGACTATGGGTTCGTCCCTACGACCCCGGGACTAGGTTGGCCAGTCACCGACATGTCCGACGACTATAGGGTCGTCCCAACGACCCCGGGACTAGATTGGCCCGCCACCGTCATGTCCGACGACTATAGGGTCGTCTCCACGACCCCGGGACTAGGTTGGCCAGTCACCGACATGTCCGACGACTATAGGGTCGTCCCAACGACCCCGGGACTAGGTTGGCCCGCCACCGTCATGTCCGACGACTATGGGTTCGTCCATACGACCCCGGGACTAGGTTGGCCAGTCACCGACATGTCCGACGACTATAGGGTCGTCCCAACGACCCCGGGACTAGATTGGCCCGCCACCGTCATGTCCGACGACTATAGGGTCGTCCCCACGACCCTGGGACTAGGTTGGCCAGCCGCCGACTTGTCCGACGACTATACGGTCGTCCCCACGACCACGGGAGTAGGTTGGCCCGCCGCCGACTTGTCCGACGACTATAGGGTCGTCCCTACCACCCCGGGACTAGGTTGGCCAGCCGCCGACATGTCCGACGTCTATAGGGTCGTCCCCACGACCCCGGGGCTAGGTTGGCCCGCCGCCGACTTGTCCGACGACTATAGGGTCGTCCCCACGACCCCGGGACTAGGTCGGCCCGCCGCCGTCTTGTCCGACGACTATAGGGTCGTCCCCACGACCACGGGCCAAAGTTGCCCTGCCACCGTCATGTCCGACGACTATAGGGTCGTCCCCACGAACCCGGGACTACGTTGGCCAGTCACCGACATGTCCGACGACTATAGGGTCGCCCCCACGACCACGGGCCAAAGTTGCCCTGCCGCCGACATGTCCGACGACTATAGGGTCGTCCGCACGACCCCGGGACTAGATTGGCCCGCCACCGTCATGTCCGACGACAATAGGGTCGTCCCCACGACCACGGGTCAAAGCTGGCCAGCCGCCGACATGTCCGACGACTATAGGGTCGTCTCCACGACCCCGGGACTAGGTTGGCCAACCGCCGACATGTCCGACGACTATAGGGTCGTCCCCACGACCGCGGGCCAAAGCTGGCCAGCCGCCGACATGTCCGACGACTATAGGGTCGTCTCCACGACCCCGGGACTAGATTGGCCCGCCACCGTCATGTCCGACGACAATAGGGTCGTCCCCACGACCACGGGCCAAAGCTGGCCAGCCGCCGACATGTCCGACGACTATAGGGTCGTCCCCACGACCCCGGGACTAGGTTGGCCCGCCGCCGACTTGTCCGACGACTATAGGGTCGTCTCCACGACCCCGGGACTAGGTTGCCCAGCCGCCGATATGTCCGACGACTATAGTGTCGTCCCCGCGACCACGGGCCAAAGATGCCCTGCCGCCGACATGTCCGACGACTATAGGGTCGTCCCCACGACCCCGGGACTAGGTTGGCCCGCCGCCGACATGTCCGACGAAAATAGGGTCGTCCCCACGACCCCGGGACTAGATTGGCCCGCCACAGTCATGTCCGACGACTATAGGGTCGTCCCCACGACCACGGGCCAAAGTTGCCCTGCCGCCGACATGTCCGACGACTATAGGGTCATCCCCACTACCCCGGGCCAAAGCTGGCCAGCCGCCAACATGTCCGACGACTATAGGGTCGTCCCCACGACCCCGGGACTAGGTTGGCCCGCCACCGTCATGTCCGACGACTATGGGTTCGTCCCTACGACCCCGGGACTAGGTTGGCCAGTCACCGACATGTCCGACGACTATAGGGTCGTCCCAACGACCCCGGGACTAGATTGGCCCGCCACCGTCATGTCCGACGACTATAGGGTCGTCTCCACGACCCCGGGGCTAGGTTGGCCAGTCACCGACATGTCCGACGACTATAGGGTCGTCCCAACGACCCCGGGACTAGGTTGGCCCGCCACCGTCATGTCCGACGACTATGGGTTCGTCCCTACGACCCCGGGACTAGGTTGGCCAGTCACCGACATGTCCGACGACTATACGGTCGTCCCAACGACCCCGGGACTAGATTGGCCCGCCACCGTCATGTCCGACGACTATAGGGTCGTCCCCACGACCCCGGGACTAGGTTGGCCAGCCGCCGACTTGTCCGACGACTATACGGTCGTCCCCACGACCACGGGAGTAGGTTGGCCCGCCGCCGACTTGTCCGACGACTATAGGGTCGTCCCTACCACCCCGGGACTAGGTTGGCCAGCCGCCGACATGTCCGACGTCTATAGGGTCGTCCCCACGACCCCGGGGCTAGGTTGGCCCGCCGCCGACTTGTCCGACGACTATAGGGTCGTCCCCACGACCCCGGCACTAGGTCGGCCCGCCGCCGTCTTGTCCGACGACTATAGGGTCGTCCCCACGACCCCGGGACTAGATTGGCCCGCCACCGTCATGTCCGACGTCTATAGGGTCGTCTCCACGACCCCGGGACTAGGTTGGCCCGCCGCCGACTTGTCCGACGACTATAGAGTCGTCCCCACGACCCCGGGACTAGGTTGGGCCGCCGCCGACTAGTCCGACGACTATAGGGTCGTCCCAACGACCCCGGGACTAGATTGGCCCGCCACCATAATGTCCGACGACTATAGGGACGTCCCCACGACCACGGGACTAGGTTGGCCCGCCGCCGACTTGTCCGACGACTATAGGGTCGTGCCTACCACCCCGGGACTAGGATGACCCGCCGCCGACTTTTCCGACGACTATAGGGTCGTCCCCACGAACCCGGGACTACGTTGGCCAGTCACCGACATGTCCGACGACTATAGGGTCGCCCCCACGACCACGGGCCAAAGTTGCCCTGCCGCCGACATGTCCGACGACTATAGGGTCGTCCGCACGACCCCGGGACTAGATTGGCCCGCCACCGTCATGTCCGACGACAATAGGGTCGTCCCCACGACCACGGGTCAAAGCTGGCCAGCCGCCGACATGTCCGACGACTATAGGGTCGTCTCCACGACCCCGGGACTAGGTTGGCCAACCGCCGACATGTCCGACGACTATAGGGTCGTCCCCACGACCGCGGGCCAAAGCTGGCCAGCCGCCGACATGTCCGACGACTATAGGGTCGTCTCCACGACCCCGGGACTAGATTGGCCCGCCACCGTCATGTCCGACGACAATAGGGTCGTCCCCACGACCACGGGCCAAAGCTGGCCAGCCGCCCACATGTCCGACGACTATAGGGTCGTCCCCACGACTCCGGGACTAGGTTGGCCCGCCGCCGACTTGTCCGACGACTATAGGGTCGTCTCCACGACCCCGGGACTAGGTTGGCCAGCCGCCGATATGTCCGACGACTATAGGGTCGTCCCCGCGACCACGGGCCAAAGATGCCCTGCCGCCGACATGTCCGACGACTATAGGGTCGTCCCCACGACCCCGGGACTAGGTTGGCCCGCCGCCGACATGTCCGACGTCTATAGGGTCGTCTCCACCACCCCGGGACTAGGTTGGCCAGCCGCCGACATGTCCGACGTCTATAGGGTCGTCCCCACGACCCCGGGGCTAGATTGCCCCGGCACCGTCATGTCCGACGACTATAGGGTCGTCCCCACGACCCAGGGACCAGGTTGGCCCGCCGCCGACTTGTCCCACCGCCGACTTGTCCGACGAATATAGGGTCGTCTCCACGACCCCGGGACTAGGTTGGCCAGTCACCGACATGTCCGACGACTATAGGGTCGTCCCCACGACCCCGGGACTAGGTCGGCCCGCCGCCGACTTGTCCGACGACTATAGGGTCGTCCCCACGACCACGGGCCAAAGTTGCCCTGCCGCCGTCATGTCCGACGACTACAGGATCGTCCCCACGACCCCCGGACTTGATTGCCCCGCCACCGTCATGTCCGACGACTATAGGGTCGTCCCCACGACCCCGGGACTAGGTTGGCCCGCCGCCGACATGTCCGACGACTATAGGGTCGTCCCCACGCCCCGGGCCAAAGTTGGCCAGCCGCCGACATGTCCGACGACTATAGGGTCGTCCCCAAGACCCCGGGAATAGGTTGGCCCGCCGCCGACATGTCCGACGTCTAAAGGGTCGTCCCCACGACCCCGGGGCTAGATTGCCCCGGCACCGTCATGTCCGACGACTATAGGGTCGTCCCCACGACCCAGGGACCAGGTTGGCCCGCCGCCGACTTGTCCCGCCGCCGACTTGTCCGACGAATATAGGGTCGTCTCCACGACCCCGGGACTATGTTGGCCAGTCACCGACATGTCCGACGACTATAGGGTCGTCCCCACGACCCCGGGACTAGGTTGGCCCGCCGCCGACATGTCCGACGACTATAGGGTCGTCCCCGCGACCACGGGCCAAAGATGCCCTGCCGCCGACATGTCCGACGACTATAGGGTCGTCCCCACGACCCCGGGACTAGGTCGGCCCGCCGCCGACTTGTCCGACGACTATAGGGTCGTCCCCACGACCACGGGCCAAAGTTGCCCTGCCGCCGTCATGTCCGACGACTACAGGATCGTCCCCACGACCCCCGGACTTGATTGCCCCGCCACCGTCATGTCCGACGACTATAGGGTCGTCTCCACGACCCCGGGACTAGGTTGGCCAGCCGCCGACATGTCCGACGACTATAGGGTCGTCCCCGCGACCACGGGCCAAAGATGCCCTGCCGCCGACATGTCCGACGACTATAGGGTCGTCCCCACGACCCCGGGGCTAGGTTGGCCCGCCGCCGACTTGTCCGACGACTATAGGGTCGTCCCCACGACCCCGGGACTAGGTCGGCCCGCCGCCGTCATGTCCGACGACTATAGGGTCGTCTACACGACCCCGGGACTAGGTTGGCCCGCCGCCGACTTGTCCGACGACTATAGGGTCGTCCCCACGACCACTGGCCAAAGTTGCCCAGCCGCCGACATGTCCGACGACTATAGGGTCGTCCCCACGACCCCGGGCCAAAGTTGCCCTGCCGCCGACATGTCAGACGACTATAGGGTCGTCCCCACGACCCCGGGACTAGGTTGGCCCGCCGCCGACATGTCCGACGTCTATAGGGTCGTCCCCACGACCCCGGGGCTAGATTGCCCCGGCACCGTCATGTCCGACAACTATAGGGTCGTCCCCACGACCCCGGGACTAGATTGGCCCGCCACCGTCATGTCCGACGACTATGGGTTCGTCCCTACGACCCTGGGCATACGTTGGCCCGCCGCCGACATGTCCGCCGACTATAGGGTCGTCCCCACGATCCCGGGACTAGGTTGGCCAGCCGCCGACATGTCCGACGACTATAGGGTCGTCCCCACGGCCCCAGGAATAGATTGGCCCACCACCGTCATGTCCGACGACTATAGGGTCATACCCACGACCACGGGCCAAAGTTGCCCTGCCGCCGACATGTCCGACGACTATAGGGTCGTCCCCACGACCCCGGGACTAGATTGGCCCGCCACCGTCATGTCCGACGACTATAGGGTCGTCTCCACGACCCCGGGACTAGGTTGGCCAGTCACCGACATGTCCTACGACTATGGGGTCGTCCCCACGACCACGAGACTATGTTGGCCAGTCGCCGACATGTCCGACGACTATAGGGTCGTCCCCACGACCCCGGGACTAGATTGGCCCGCCACCGTCATGTCCGACGACTATAGGGTCGTCCCCACGACCCCGGGATTAGATTGGCCCGCCACCGTCATGTCCGACGACTATACGGTCGTCCCCACGACCACGGGCCAAAGTTGCCCTGCCGCCGACATGTCCGACGACTATAGGGTGGTCCCCACGACCCCGGGGCTAGATTGCCCCGGCACCGTCATGTCCGACGACTATAGGGTCGTCCCCACGACCCCGGGGCTAGGTTGGCCCGCCGCCGACTTGTCCGACGACTATAGGGTCGTCTCCACGACCCCGGGACTAGGTTATCCAGCCGCCGACATGTCCGACGACTATAGGGTCGTCCCCACGAACACGGGCCAAAGTTGCCTGCCGCCGACATGTCCGACGAATATAGGGTCGTCCCCACGACCCCGGGACTAGGTTGGCCCGCCGCCGACTTGTCCGACGACTATAGGGTCGTCTCCACGACCCCGGGACTAGGTTGGCCAGTCACCGACATGTCCCACGACTATTGGGTTGTCACCACGACCACGGGCCAAAGTTGCCCTGCCGCCGACATGTCCGACGACTATAGGGTCGTCCTCACGACCCCGGGATTAGATTGGCCCGCCACCGTCATGTCCGACGACTATACGGTCGTCCCCACGACCACGGGCCAAAGTTGCCCTGCCGCCGACATGTCCGACGACTATAGGGTCGTCCCCACGACCCCGGGCCAAAGTTGCCCTGCCGCCGACATGTCAGACGACTATAGGGTCGTCCCCACGACCCCGGGACTAGGTTGGCCCGCCGCCGACATGTCCGACGTCTATAGGGTCGTCCCCACGACCCCGGGGCTAGATTGCCCCGGCACCGTCATGTCCGACAACTATAGGGTCGTCCCCACGACCCCGGGACTAGATTGGCCCGCCACCGTCATGTCCGACGACTATGGGTTCGTCCCTACGACCCTGGGCATATGTTGGCCCGCCGCCGACATGTCCGCCGACTATAGGGTCGTCCCCACGATCCCGGGACTAGGTTGGCCAGCCGCCGACATGTCCGACGACTATAGGGTCGTCCCCACGGCCCCAGGAATAGATTGGCCCACCACCGTCATGTCCGACGACTATAGGGTCATACCCACGACCACGGGCCAAAGTTGCCCTGCCGCCGACATGTCCGACGACTATAGGGTCGTCCCCACGACCCCGGGACTAGATTGGCCCGCCACCGTCATGTCCGACGACTATAGGGTCGTCTCCACGACCCCGGGACTAGGTTGGCCAGTCACCGACATGTCCTACGACTATGGGGTCGTCCCCACGACCACGAGACTATGTTGGCCAGTCGCCGACATGTCCGACGACTATAGGGTCGTCCCCACGACCCCGGGACTAGATTGGCCCGCCACCGTCATGTCCGACGACTATAGGGTCGTCCCCACGACCCCGGGATTAGATTGGCCCGCCACCGTCATGTCCGACGACTATACGGTCGTCCCCACGACCACGGGCCAAAGTTGCCCTGCCGCCGACATGTCCGACGACTATAGGGTGGTCCCCACGACCCCGGGGCTAGATTGCCCCGGCACCGTCATGTCCGACGACTATAGGGTCGTCCCCACGACCCCGGGACTAGATTGGCCCGCCACCATCATGTCCGACGACTATAGGGACGTCCCCACGACCCCGGGTCTAGGTTGGCCCGCCGTCGACATGTCCGACGTCTATAGGGTCGTCCCCTCGACCCCGGGGCTAGATTGCCCCGGCACCGTCACGTCCGACGACTATAGGGTCGTCTCCACGACCCCGGGACTAGGTTGGCCAGTCACCGGCATGTCCGACGACTATAGGGTCGTCCCCACGACCCCGGGCCAAATTTGCGCTGCCGCCGACATGTCCGACGACTATAGGGTCGTCCCCACGAACCCGGGCCAAAGCTGGCCAGCCGCCAACATGTCCGACGACTATAGGGTCGTCCCCACGACCCCGGGACTAGGTTGGCCAGTCACCGACATGTCCGACGACTATAGGGTCGTCCTCACGACCACGGGCCAAAGTTGCCCTGCCGCCGACATGTCCGACGACTATAGGGTCGTCCCCACGACCGCGAGTCTAGGTTGGCCCGCCGCCGACTTTTCCGACGACTATAGGGTCGTCCCCACGACCACGGGCCAAAGCTGGCCAGCCGCCGACATGTCCGACGACTATAGGGTCGTCTCCACGACCCCGGCACTAGATTGGCCCGCCACCGTCATGTCCGACGACAATAGGGTCGTCCCCACGACCACGGGCCAAAGCTGGCCAGCCGCCGACATGTCCGACGACTATAGGGTCGTCCCCACGACCCCGGGACTAGGTTGGCCCGCCGCCGACTTGTCCGACGACTATAGGGTCGTCCCCACGACCACGGGCCAAAGTTGACCTGCCGCCGACATGTCCGACGACTATAGGGTCGTCCCCACGACCCCGGGACTAGATTGGCCCGCCACCGTCATGTCCGACGACTATAGGGTCGCCCCCACGACCACGGGCCAAAGTTGCCCTGCCGCCGACATGTCCGACGACTATAGGGTCGTCCCCACGACCCCGGGTCTAGGTTGGCCCGCCGCCGACTTTTCCGACGACTATAGGGTCGTCCCCACGACCCCGGGAGTAGGTTGGCCCGCCGCCGACTTGTCCGACGGCTATAGGGTCGTCCCCACGACACCGGATCTAGGCTGGCCCGCCGCCGACTTTTCCGACGACTATAGGGTCGTCCCCACGACCCCGGGAGTATGTTGGCCCGCCGCCGACTTGTCCGACGGTATAGGGTCGTCCCCACGACCCCGGGACTAGGTTGGCCCGCCGCCGACTTGTCCGACGACTATAGGGTCGTCTCCAGGACCCCGGGACTAGGTTGGCCAGCCGCCGACATGTCCGACGACTATAGGGTCGTCCCCGCGACCACGGGCCAAAGATGCCCGGCCGCCGACATGTCCGACGACTATAGGGTCGTCCCCACGATCCCGCGACTAGGTTGGCCAGCCGCCGACATGTCCGACGACAATAGGGTCGTCCCCACGACCCCGGGACTAGATTGGCCCGCCACAGTCATGTCCGACGACTATAGGGTCGTCCCCACGACCACGGGCCAAAGTTGCCCTGCCGCCGACATGTCCGACGACTATAGGGTCGTCCCCACGACCCCGGGACTAGGTCGGCCCGCCGCCGACTTGTCCGACGACTATAGGGCCGTCCCCACGACCACGGGCCAAAGTTGCCCTGCCGCCGACATGTCCGACGACTATAGGGTCGTCCCCACGATCCCGGGACTAGGTTGGCCCGCCGCCGACATGTCCGACGACTATAGGGTCGTCCCCACGACCACTGGCCAAAGTTGCCCAGCCGCCGACATGTCCGACGACTATAGGGTCGTCCCCACGACCCCGGGACTAGGTTGGCCCGCCGCCGACTTGTCCGACGACTATAGGGTCGTGCCTACCACCCCGGGACTAGGATGACCCGCCGCCGACTTTTCCGACGACTATAGGGTCGTCCCCACGAACCCGGGACTAGGTTCGCCAGTCACCGACATGTCCGACGACTATAGGTTCGTCCCCACGGCCCCGGGACTAGGTTGGCCTGCCGCCGACATGTCCGATGACTATAGGGTCGTCTCCACGAACCCGGGACTAGGTTGGCCAGTCACCGACATGTCCGACGACTATAGGGTCGTCCCCAAGACCACGGGCCAAAGTTGCCCTGCCGCCGACATGTCCGACGACTATAGGGTCGTCCCCACGACCCCGGGTCTAGGTTGGCCCGCCGCCGACTTGTCCGACTACTATAGGGTCGTCCCCACGACCCCGGGAGTAGGATGGCCCGCCGCCGACTTGTCCGACGACTATAGGGTCGTCCCCACGACCACGGGACTAGGTTGGCCCGCCGCCGACTTGTCCGACGACTATAGGGACGTCCCTACCACCCCGGGACTAGGTTGGCCAGCCGCCGACATGTCCGACGTCTATAGGGTCGTCCCCACGACCCCGGGGCTAGATTGCCCCGGCACCGTCATGTCCGACGACTATAGGGTCGTCCCCACGACCGCGGGACTAGGTTGGCCTGCCGCCGACATGTCCGACGTCTATAGGGTCGTCCCCACGACCCCGGGTCAAGATTGGCCCGCCACCGTCATGTCCGACGACTATACGGTCGTCCCCTCGACCCCGGGAATAGGTTGGCCCGCCGCCGACGTGTCGTACGACTATGGGGTCGACCCCACGACCACGAGACTAGGTTGGCCAGCCGCCGACATGTCCGACGACTATAGGGTCGTCCCCACGACCCCGGGACAAGATTGGCCCGCCACCGTCATGTCCGACGACTACACGGTTGTCCTCTCGACCCCGGGACTAGATTGGCCCGCCACCGTCATGTCCGACGACTATAGGTTCGTCCCCACGACCACGGGACGAGGTTGGCCCGCCGCCGACTTGTCCGACGACTATAGGGTCGTCCCCACGACCCCGGGACTAGGTCGGCCCGCCGCCGACTTGTCCGACGACTATAGGGCCGTCCCCACGACCACGGGCCAAAGTTGCCCTGCCGCCGACATGTCCGACGACTATAGGGTCGTCCCCACGATCCCGGGACTAGGTTGGCCCGCCGCCGAATTGTCCGACGTCTATAGGGTCGTCTCCACGACCCCGGGACTAGGTTGGCCCGCCGCCGACTTGTCCGACGACTGTAGGGTCGTCCCCACGACCCCGGGACTAGGTTGGCCAGCCGCCGACATGTCCGACGACTATACGGTCGTCCCCACGACCACGGGACTAGGTTGGCCCGCCGCCGACTTGTCCGACGACTATAGGGTCGTCCCCACGACCACGGGCCAAAGTTGCCCTGCCGCCGACATGTCCGACGACTATAGGGTCGTCCCCACGAACCCGGGACTACGTTGGCCAGTCACCGACATGTCCGACGACTATAGGGTCGCCCCCACGGCCACGGGCCAAAGTTGCCGTGCCGCCGGCATGTCCGACGACTATAGGGTCGTCCCCACGACCCCGGGTCTAGGTTGGGCCGCCGCTGACTTTTCCGACGACTGTAGGGTCGCCCCCACGACCACAGGACTAGATTGGCCCGCTACCATCATGTCCGACGACTATAGGGTCGTCCCCACGATCACGGGCCAAAGCTGGCCAGCCGCCGACATGTCCGACGACTATAGGGTCGTCTCCACGAACCCGGGACTAGGTTGGCCAGCCGCCGACATGTCCGACGACTATAGGGTCGTCCCCACGACCACGGTCCAAAGCTGGCCAGCCGCCGACATGTCCGACGACTATAGGGTCGTCTCCACGACCCCGGCACTAGATTGGCCCGCCACCGTCATGTCCGACGACAATAGGGTCGTCCCCACGACCACGGGCCAAAGCTGGCCAGCCGCCGACATGTCCGACGACTATAGGGTCGTCCCCACGACCCCGGGACTAGGTTGGCCCGCCGCCGACTTGTCCGACGACTATAGGGTCGTCCCCACGGCCCGGGACTAGGTTGGCCAGCCGCAGACATGTCCGACGACTATAGGGTCGTCCCCACGACCCCGGGACTAGATTGGCCCGCCACCATCATGTCCGACGACTATAGGGACGTCCCCACGACCCCGGGTCTAGGTTGGCCCGCCGTCGACATGTCCGACGTCTATAGGGTCGTCCCCTCGACCCCGGGGCTAGATTGCCCCGGCACCGTCACGTCCGACGACTATAGGGTCGTCTCCACGACCCCGGGACTAGGTTGGCCAGTCACCGGCATGTCCGACGACTATAGGGTCGTCCCCACGACCCCGGGCCAAATTTGCGCTGCCGCCGACATGTCCGACGACTATAGGGTCGTCCCCACGAACCCGGGCCAAAGCTGGCCAGCCGCCAACATGTCCGACGACTATAGGGTCGTCCCCACGACCCCGGGACTAGGTTGGCCAGTCACCGACATGTCCGACGACTATAGGGTCGTCCTCACGACCACGGGCCAAAGTTGCCCTGCCGCCGACATGTCCGACGACTATAGGGTCGTCCCCACGACCGCGGGTCTAGGTTGGCCCGCCGCCGACTTTTCCGACGACTATAGGGTCGTCCCCACGACCACGGGCCAAAGCTGGCCAGCCGCCGACATGTCCGACGACTATAGGGTCGTCTCCACGACCCCGGCACTAGATTGGCCCGCCACCGTCATGTCCGACGACAATAGGGTCGTCCCCACGACCACGGGCCAAAGCTGGCCAGCCGCCGACATGTCCGACGACTATAGGGTCGTCCCCACGACCCCGGGACTAGGTTGGCCCGCCGCCGACTTGTCCGACGACTATAGGGTCGTCCCCACGACCACGGGCCAAAGTTGACCTGCCGCCGACATGTCCGACGACTATAGGGTCGTCCCCACGACCCCGGGACTAGGTTGGCCCGCCGCCGACTTGTCCGACGACTATAGGGTCGTCCTCACGACCACGGGCCAAAGATGCCCGGCCGCCGACATGTCCGACGACTATAGGGTCGTCCCCACGATCCCGCGACTAGGTTGGCCAGCCGCCGACATGTCCGACGACAATAGGGTCGTCCCCACGACCCCGGGACTAGATTGGCCCGCCACAGTCATGTCCGACGACTATAGGGTCGTCCCCACGACCACGGGCCAATGTTGCCCTGCCGCCGACATGTCCGACGACTATAGGGTCATCCCCACTACCCCGGGCCAAAGCTGGCCAGCCGCCAACATGTCCGACGACTATAGGGTCGTCCCCACGACTCCGGGACTAGGTTGGCCCGCCACCGTCATGTCCGACGACTATGGGTTCGTCCCTACGACCCCGGGACTAGGTTGGCCAGTCACCGACATGTCCGACGACTATAGGGTCGTCCCAACGACCCCGGGACTAGATTGGCCCGCCACCGTCATGTCCGACGACTATAGGGTCGTCTCCACGACCCCGGGACTAGGTTGGCCAGTCACCGACATGTCCGACGACTATAGGGTCGTCCCAACGACCCCGGGACTAGGTTGGCCCGCCACCGTCATGTCCGACGACTATGGGTTCGTCCATACGACCCCGGGACTAGGTTGGCCAGTCACCGACATGTCCGACGACTATAGGGTCGTCCCAACGACCCCGGGACTAGATTGGCCCGCCACCGTCATGTCCGACGACTATAGGGTCGTCCCCACGACCCTGGGACTAGGTTGGCCAGCCGCCGACTTGTCCGACGACTATACGGTCGTCCCCACGACCACGGGAGTAGGTTGGCCCGCCGCCGACTTGTCCGACGACTATAGGGTCGTCCCTACCACCCCGGGACTAGGTTGGCCAGCCGCCGACATGTCCGACGTCTATAGGGTCGTCCCCACGACCCCGGGGCTAGGTTGGCCCGCCGCCGACTTGTCCGACGACTATAGGGTCGTCCCCACGACCCCGGGACTAGGTCGGCCCGCCGCCGTCTTGTCCGACGACTATAGGGTCGTCCCCACGACCACGGGCCAAAGTTGCCCTGCCACCGTCATGTCCGACGACTATAGGGTCGTCCCCACGAACCCGGGACTACGTTGGCCAGTCACCGACATGTCCGACGACTATAGGGTCGCCCCCACGACCACGGGCCAAAGTTGCCCTGCCGCCGACATGTCCGACGACTATAGGGTCGTCCGCACGACCCCGGGACTAGATTGGCCCGCCACCGTCATGTCCGACGACAATAGGGTCGTCCCCACGACCACGGGTCAAAGCTGGCCAGCCGCCGACATGTCCGACGACTATAGGGTCGTCTCCACGACCCCGGGACTAGGTTGGCCAACCGCCGACATGTCCGACGACTATAGGGTCGTCCCCACGACCGCGGGCCAAAGCTGGCCAGCCGCCGACATGTCCGACGACTATAGGGTCGTCTCCACGACCCCGGGACTAGATTGGCCCGCCATCGTCATGTCCGACGACAATAGGGTCGTCCCCACGACCACGGGCCAAAGCTGGCCAGCCGCCGACATGTCCGACGACTATAGGGTCGTCCCCACGACCCCGGGACTAGGTTGGCCCGCCGCCGACTTGTCCGACGACTATAGGGTCGTCTCCACGACCCCGGGACTAGGTTGGCCAGCCGCCGATATGTCCGACGACTATAGTGTCGTCCCCGCGACCACGGGCCAAAGATGCCCTGCCGCCGACATGTCCGACGACTATAGGGTCGTCCCCACGACCCCGGGACTAGGTTGGCCCGCCGCCGACATGTCCGACGTCTATAGGGTCGTCTCCACCACCCCGGGACTAGGTTGGCCAGCCGCCGAAATGTCCGACGTCTATAGGGTCGTCCCCACGACCCCGGGGCTAGATTGCCCCGGCACCGTCATGTCCGACGACTATAGGGTCGTCCCCACGACCCAGGGACCAGGTTGGCCCGCCGCCGACTTGTCCCGCCGCCGACTTGTCCGACGAATATAGGGTCGTCTCCACGACCCCGGGACTAGGTTGGCCAGTCACCGACATGTCCGACGACTATAGGGTCGTCCCCACGACCCCGGGACTAGGTTGGCCAGTCCCCGACATGTCCGACGACTATAGGGTCGTCCTCACGACCACGGGCCAAAGTTGCCCTGCCGCCGACATGTCCGACGACTATAGGGTCGTCCCCACGACCGCGGGTCTAGGTTGGCCCGCCGCCGACTTTTCCGACGACTATAGGGTCGCCCCCACGACCCCAGGACTAGATTGGCCCGCCACCATCATGTCCGACGACTATAGGGTCGTCCCCACGACCCCGGGCCAAAGCTGGCCAGCCGCCAACATGTCCGACGACTATAGGGTCGTCCCCACGACCCCGGGACTAGGTTGGCCAGCCGCCGACATGTCCGACGACTATACGGTGGTCCCCACGACCACGGGACTAGGTTGGCCCGCCGCCGACTTGTCCGACGACTATAGGGTCGTCCCCACGACCACGGGCCAAAGTTGCCCTGCCGCCGACATGTCCGACGACTATAGGGTCGTCCCCACGAACCCGGGACTACGTTGGCCAGTCACCGACATGTCCGACGACTATAGGGTCGCCCCCACGACCACGGGCCAAAGTTGCCGTGCCGCCGGCATGTCCGACGACTATAGGGTCGTCCCCACGACCCCGGGTCTAGGTTGGCCCGCCGCCGACTTTTCCGACGACTGTAGGGTCGCCCCCACGACCCCAGGACTAGATTGGCCCGCCACCATCATGTCCGACGACTATAGGGTCGTCCCCACGATCACGGGCCAATGCTGGCCAGCCGCCGACATGTCCGACGACTATAGGGTCGTCCCCACGACCCCGGGACTAGGTTGGCCCGCCACCATCATGTCCGACGACTATAGGGACGTCCCCACGACCCCGGGTCTAGGTTGGCCCGCCGTCGACATGTCCGACGTCTATAGGGTCGTCCCCTCGACCCCGGGGCTAGATTGGCCCGCCACCGTCGTGTCCGACGACATTAGGGTCGTCCCCACGACCACGGGCCAAAGCTGGCCAGCCGCCGACATGTCCGACGACTATAGGGTCGTCCCCACGACCCCGGGACTAGATTGGCCCGCCACCATCATGTCCGACGACTATAGGGACGTCCCCACGACCCCGGGTCTAGGTTGGCCCGCCGTCGACATGTCCGACGTCTATAGGGTCGTCCCCTCGACCCCGGGGCTAGATTGGCCCGCCACCGTCGTGTCCGACGACAATAGGGTCGTCCCCACGACCACGGGCCAAAGCTGGCCAGCCGCCGACATGTCCGACGACTATAGGGTCGTCCCCACGACCCCGGGACTAGGTTGGCCCGCCGCCGACTTGTCCGACGACTATAGGGTCGTCTCCACGACCCCGGGACTAGGTTGGCCAGCCGCCGATATGTCCGACGACTATAGGGTCGTCCTCACGACCACGGGCCAAAGTTGCCCTGCCGCCGACATGTCCGACGACTATAGGGTCGTCCCCACGACCGCGGGTCTAGGTTGGCCCGCCGCCGACTTTTCCGACGACTATAGGGTCGTCCCCACGACCACGGGCCAAAGCTGGCCAGCCGCCGACATGTCCGACGACTATAGGGTCGTCTCCACGACCCCGGCACTTGATTGGCCCGCCACCGTCATGTCCGACGACAATAGGGTCGTCCCCACGACCACGGGCCAAAGCTGGCCAGCCGCCGACATGTCCGACGACTATAGTGTCGTCCCCACGACCCCGGGACTAGGTTGGCCCGCCGCCGACTTGTCCGACGACTATAGGGTCGTCCCCACGACCACGGGCCAAAGTTGACCTGCCGCCGACATGTCCGACGACTATAGGGTCGTCCTCACGACCCCGGGATTAGATTGGCCCGCCACCGTCATGTCCGACGACTATACGGTCGTCCCCACGACCACGGGCCAAAGTTGCCCTGCCGCCGACATGTCCGACGACTATAGGGTCGTCCCCACGACCCCGGGCCAAAGTTGCCCTGCCGCCGACATGTCAGACGACTATAGGGTCGTCCCCACGACCCCGGGACTAGGTTGGCCCGCCGCCGACATGTCCGACGTCTATAGGGTCGTCCCCACGACCCCGGGGCTAGATTGCCCCGGCACCGTCATGTCCGACAACTATAGGGTCGTCCCCACGACCCCGGGACTAGATTGGCCCGCCACCGTCATGTCCGACGACTATGGGTTCGTCCCTACGACCCTGGGCATATGTTGGCCCGCCGCCGACATGTCCGCCGACTATAGGGTCGTCCCCACGATCCCGGGACTAGGTTGGCCAGCCGCCGACATGTCCGACGACTATAGGGTCGTCCCCACGGCCCCAGGAATAGATTGGCCCACCACCGTCATGTCCGACGACTATAGGGTCATACCCACGACCACGGGCCAAAGTTGCCCTGCCGCCGACATGTCCGACGACTATAGGGTCGTCCCCACGACCCCGGGACTAGATTGGCCCGCCACCGTCATGTCCGACGACTATAGGGTCGTCTCCACGACCCCGGGACTAGGTTGGCCAGTCACCGACATGTCCTACGACTATGGGGTCGTCCCCACGACCACGAGACTATGTTGGCCAGTCGCCGACATGTCCGACGACTATAGGGTCGTCCCCACGACCCCGGGACTAGATTGGCCCGCCACCGTCATGTCCGACGACTATAGGGTCGTCCCCCACGACCCCGGGATTAGATTGGCCCGCCACCGTCATGTCCGACGACTATACGGTCGTCCCCACGACCACGGGCCAAAGTTGCCCTGCCGCCGACATGTCCGACGACTATAGGGTGGTCCCCACGACCCCGGGGCTAGATTGCCCCGGCACCGTCATGTCCGACGACTATAGGGTCGTCCCCACGACCCCGGGACTAGATTGGCCCGCCACCATCATGTCCGACGACTATAGGGACGTCCCCACGACCCCGGGTCTAGGTTGGCCCGCCGTCGACATGTCCGACGTCTATAGGGTCGTCCCCTCGACCCCGGGGCTAGATTGCCCCGGCACCGTCACGTCCGACGACTATAGGGTCGTCTCCACGACCCCGGGACTAGGTTGGCCAGTCACCGGCATGTCCGACGACTATAGGGTCGTCCCCACGACCCCGGGCCAAATTTGCGCTGCCGCCGACATGTCCGACGACTATAGGGTCGTCCCCACGAACCCGGGCCAAAGCTGGCCAGCCGCCAACATGTCCGACGACTATAGGGTCGTCCCCACGACCCCGGGACTAGGTTGGCCAGTCACCGACATGTCCGACGACTATAGGGTCGTCCTCACGACCACGGGCCAAAGTTGCCCTGCCGCCGACATGTCCGACGACTATAGGGTCGTCCCCACGACCGCGAGTCTAGGTTGGCCCGCCGCCGACTTTTCCGACGACTATAGGGTCGTCCCCCACGACCACGGGCCAAAGCTGGCCAGCCGCCGACATGTCCGACGACTATAGGGTCGTCTCCACGACCCCGGCACTAGATTGGCCCGCCACCGTCATGTCCGACGACAATAGGGTCGTCCCCACGACCACGGGCCAAAGCTGGCCAGCCGCCGACATGTCCGACGACTATAGGGTCGTCCCCACGACCCCGGGACTAGGTTGGCCCGCCGCCGACTTGTCCGACGACTATAGGGTCGTCCCCACGACCACGGGCCAAAGTTGACCTGCCGCCGACATGTCCGACGACTATAGGGTCGTCCCCACGACCCCGGGACTAGATTGGCCCGCCACCGTCATGTCCGACGACTATAGGGTCGCCCCCCACGACCACGGGCCAAAGTTGCCCTGCCGCCGACATGTCCGACGACTATAGGGTCGTCCCCACGACCCCGGGTCTAGGTTGGCCCGCCGCCGACTTTTCCGACGACTATAGGGTCGTCCCCACGACCCCGGGAGTAGGTTGGCCCGCCGCCGACTTGTCCGACGGCTATAGGGTCGTCCCCACGACACCGGATCTAGGCTGGCCCGCCGCCGACTTTTCCGACGACTATAGGGTCGTCCCCACGACCCCGGGAGTATGTTGGCCCGCCGCCGACTTGTCCGACGGTATAGGGTCGTCCCCACGACCCCGGGACTAGGTTGGCCCGCCGCCGACTTGTCCGACGACTATAGGGTCGTCTCCAGGACCCCGGGACTAGGTTGGCCAGCCGCCGACATGTCCGACGACTATAGGGTCGTCCCCCGCGACCACGGGCCAAAGATGCCCGGCCGCCGACATGTCCGACGACTATAGGGTCGTCCCCACGATCCCGCGACTAGGTTGGCCAGCCGCCGACATGTCCGACGACAATAGGGTCGTCCCCACGACCCCGGGACTAGATTGGCCCGCCACAGTCATGTCCGACGACTATAGGGTCGTCCCCACGACCACGGGCCAAAGTTGCCCTGCCGCCGACATGTCCGACGACTATAGGGTCGTCCCCACGACCCCGGGACTAGGTCGGCCCGCCGCCGACTTGTCCGACGACTATAGGGCCGTCCCCACGACCACGGGCCAAAGTTGCCCTGCCGCCGACATGTCCGACGACTATAGGGTCGTCCCCACGATCCCGGGACTAGGTTGGCCCGCCGCCGACATGTCCGACGACTATAGGGTCGTCCCCCACGACCACTGGCCAAAGTTGCCCAGCCGCCGACATGTCCGACGACTATAGGGTCGTCCCCACGACCCCGGGACTAGGTTGGCCCGCCGCCGACTTGTCCGACGACTATAGGGTCGTGCCTACCACCCCGGGACTAGGATGACCCGCCGCCGACTTTTCCGACGACTATAGGGTCGTCCCCACGAACCCGGGACTAGGTTCGCCAGTCACCGACATGTCCGACGACTATAGGTTCGTCCCCACGGCCCCGGGACTAGGTTGGCCTGCCGCCGACATGTCCGATGACTATAGGGTCGTCTCCACGAACCCGGGACTAGGTTGGCCAGTCACCGACATGTCCGACGACTATAGGGTCGTCCCCAAGACCACGGGCCAAAGTTGCCCTGCCGCCGACATGTCCGACGACTATAGGGTCGTCCCCACGACCCCGGGTCTAGGTTGGCCCGCCGCCGACTTGTCCGACTACTATAGGGTCGTCCCCACGACCCCGGGAGTAGGATGGCCCGCCGCCGACTTGTCCCACGACTATAGGGTCGTCCCCACGACCACGGGACTAGGTTGGCCCGCCGCCGACTTGTCCGACGACTATAGGGACGTCCCTACCACCCCGGGACTAGGTTGGCCAGCCGCCGACATGTCCGACGTCTATAGGGTCGTCCCCACGACCCCGGGGCTAGATTGCCCCGGCACCGTCATGTCCGACGACTATAGGGTCGTCCCCACGACCGCGGGACTAGGTTGGCCTGCCGCCGACATGTCCGACGTCTATAGGGTCGTCCCCACGACCCCGGGTCAAGATTGGCCCGCCACCGTCATGTCCGACGACTATACGGTCGTCCCCTCGACCCCGGGAATAGGTTGGCCCGCCGCCGACGTGTCGTACGACTATGGGGTCGACCCCACGACCACGAGACTAGGTTGGCCAGCCGCCGACATGTCCGACGACTATAGGGTCGTCCCCACGACCCCGGGACAAGATTGGCCCGCCACCGTCATGTCCGACGACTACACGGTTGTCCTCTCGACCCCGGGACTAGATTGGCCCGCCACCGTCATGTCCGACGACTATAGGTTCGTCCCCACGACCACGGGACGAGGTTGGCCCGCCGCCGACTTGTCCGACGACTATAGGGTCGTCCCCACGACCCCGGGACTAGGTCGGCCCGCCGCCGACTTGTCCGACGACTATAGGGCCGTCCCCACGACCACGGGCCAAAGTTGCCCTGCCGCCGACATGTCCGACGACTATAGGGTCGTCCCCACGATCCCGGGACTAGGTTGGCCCGCCGCCGAATTGTCCGACGTCTATAGGGTCGTCTCCACGACCCCGGGACTAGGTTGGCCCGCCGCCGACTTGTCCGACGACTGTAGGGTCGTCCCCACGACCCCGGGACTAGGTTGGCCAGCCGCCGACATGTCCGACGACTATACGGTCGTCCCCACGACCACGGGACTAGGTTGGCCCGCCGCCGACTTGTCCGACGACTATAGGGTCGTCCCCACGACCACGGGCCAAAGTTGCCCTGCCGCCGACATGTCCGACGACTATAGGGTCGTCCCCACGAACCCGGGACTACGTTGGCCAGTCACCGACATGTCCGACGACTATAGGGTCGCCCCCACGGCCACGGGCCAAAGTTGCCGTGCCGCCGGCATGTCCGACGACTATAGGGTCGTCCCCACGACCCCGGGTCTAGGTTGGGCCGCCGCTGACTTTTCCGACGACTGTAGGGTCGCCCCCACGACCACAGGACTAGATTGGCCCGCTACCATCATGTCCGACGACTATAGGGTCGTCCCCACGATCACGGGCCAAAGCTGGCCAGCCGCCGACATGTCCGACGACTATAGGGTCGTCTCCACGAACCCGGGACTAGGTTGGCCAGCCGCCGACATGTCCGACGACTATAGGGTCGTCCCCACGACCACGGTCCAAAGCTGGCCAGCCGCCGACATGTCCGACGACTATAGGGTCGTCTCCACGACCCCGGCACTAGATTGGCCCGCCACCGTCATGTCCGACGACAATAGGGTCGTCCCCACGACCACGGGCCAAAGCTGGCCAGCCGCCGACATGTCCGACGACTATAGGGTCGTCCCCACGACCCCGGGACTAGGTTGGCCCGCCGCCGACTTGTCCGACGACTATAGGGTCGTCCCCACGGCCCGGGACTAGGTTGGCCAGCCGCAGACATGTCCGACGACTATAGGGTCGTCCCCACGACCCCGGGACTAGATTGGCCCGCCACCATCATGTCCGACGACTATAGGGACGTCCCCACGACCCCGGGTCTAGGTTGGCCCGCCGTCGACATGTCCGACGTCTATAGGGTCGTCCCCTCGACCCCGGGGCTAGATTGCCCCGGCACCGTCACGTCCGA
Organism: Andrena fulva; assembly: GCA_946251845.1. Taxonomy (NCBI): domain Eukaryota; kingdom Metazoa; phylum Arthropoda; class Insecta; order Hymenoptera; family Andrenidae; genus Andrena; species Andrena fulva. Next base: position 1,209,018 of record CAMITZ010000126.1, on the reverse strand, counting down.
CGACTATAGGGTCGTCTCCACGACCCCGGGACTAGGTTGGCCAGTCACCGGCATGTCCGACGACTATAGGGTCGTCCCCACGACCCCGGGCCAAATTTGCGCTGCCGCCGACATGTCCGACGACTATAGGGTCGTCCCCACGAACCCGGGCCAAAGCTGGCCAGCCGCCAACATGTCCGACGACTATAGGGTCGTCCCCACGACCCCGGGACTAGGTTGGCCAGTCACCGACATGTCCGACGACTATAGGGTCGTCCTCACGACCACGGGCCAAAGTTGCCCTGCCGCCGACATGTCCGACGACTATAGGGTCGTCCCCACGACCGCGGGTCTAGGTTGGCCCGCCGCCGACTTTTCCGACGACTATAGGGTCGTCCCCACGACCACGGGCCAAAGCTGGCCAGCCGCCGACATGTCCGACGACTATAGGGTCGTCTCCACGACCCCGGCACTAGATTGGCCCGCCACCGTCATGTCCGACGACAATAGGGTCGTCCCCACGACCACGGGCCAAAGCTGGCCAGCCGCCGACATGTCCGACGACTATAGGGTCGTCCCCACGACCCCGGGACTAGGTTGGCCCGCCGCCGACTTGTCCGACGACTATAGGGTCGTCCCCACGACCACGGGCCAAAGTTGACCTGCCGCCGACATGTCCGACGACTATAGGGTCGTCCCCACGACCCCGGGACTAGGTTGGCCCGCCGCCGACTTGTCCGACGACTATAGGGTCGTCCTCACGACCACGGGCCAAAGATGCCCGGCCGCCGACATGTCCGACGACTATAGGGTCGTCCCCACGATCCCGCGACTAGGTTGGCCAGCCGCCGACATGTCCGACGACAATAGGGTCGTCCCCACGACCCCGGGACTAGATTGGCCCGCCACAGTCATGTCCGACGACTATAGGGTCGTCCCCACGACCACGGGCCAATGTTGCCCTGCCGCCGACATGTCCGACGACTATAGGGTCATCCCCACTACCCCGGGCCAAAGCTGGCCAGCCGCCAACATGTCCGACGACTATAGGGTCGTCCCCACGACTCCGGGACTAGGTTGGCCCGCCACCGTCATGTCCGACGACTATGGGTTCGTCCCTACGACCCCGGGACTAGGTTGGCCAGTCACCGACATGTCCGACGACTATAGGGTCGTCCCAACGACCCCGGGACTAGATTGGCCCGCCACCGTCATGTCCGACGACTATAGGGTCGTCTCCACGACCCCGGGACTAGGTTGGCCAGTCACCGACATGTCCGACGACTATAGGGTCGTCCCAACGACCCCGGGACTAGGTTGGCCCGCCACCGTCATGTCCGACGACTATGGGTTCGTCCATACGACCCCGGGACTAGGTTGGCCAGTCACCGACATGTCCGACGACTATAGGGTCGTCCCAACGACCCCGGGACTAGATTGGCCCGCCACCGTCATGTCCGACGACTATAGGGTCGTCCCCACGACCCTGGGACTAGGTTGGCCAGCCGCCGACTTGTCCGACGACTATACGGTCGTCCCCACGACCACGGGAGTAGGTTGGCCCGCCGCCGACTTGTCCGACGACTATAGGGTCGTCCCTACCACCCCGGGACTAGGTTGGCCAGCCGCCGACATGTCCGACGTCTATAGGGTCGTCCCCACGACCCCGGGGCTAGGTTGGCCCGCCGCCGACTTGTCCGACGACTATAGGGTCGTCCCCACGACCCCGGGACTAGGTCGGCCCGCCGCCGTCTTGTCCGACGACTATAGGGTCGTCCCCACGACCACGGGCCAAAGTTGCCCTGCCACCGTCATGTCCGACGACTATAGGGTCGTCCCCACGAACCCGGGACTACGTTGGCCAGTCACCGACATGTCCGACGACTATAGGGTCGCCCCCACGACCACGGGCCAAAGTTGCCCTGCCGCCGACATGTCCGACGACTATAGGGTCGTCCGCACGACCCCGGGACTAGATTGGCCCGCCACCGTCATGTCCGACGACAATAGGGTCGTCCCCACGACCACGGGTCAAAGCTGGCCAGCCGCCGACATGTCCGACGACTATAGGGTCGTCTCCACGACCCCGGGACTAGGTTGGCCAACCGCCGACATGTCCGACGACTATAGGGTCGTCCCCACGACCGCGGGCCAAAGCTGGCCAGCCGCCGACATGTCCGACGACTATAGGGTCGTCTCCACGACCCCGGGACTAGATTGGCCCGCCATCGTCATGTCCGACGACAATAGGGTCGTCCCCACGACCACGGGCCAAAGCTGGCCAGCCGCCGACATGTCCGACGACTATAGGGTCGTCCCCACGACCCCGGGACTAGGTTGGCCCGCCGCCGACTTGTCCGACGACTATAGGGTCGTCTCCACGACCCCGGGACTAGGTTGGCCAGCCGCCGATATGTCCGACGACTATAGTGTCGTCCCCGCGACCACGGGCCAAAGATGCCCTGCCGCCGACATGTCCGACGACTATAGGGTCGTCCCCACGACCCCGGGACTAGGTTGGCCCGCCGCCGACATGTCCGACGTCTATAGGGTCGTCTCCACCACCCCGGGACTAGGTTGGCCAGCCGCCGAAATGTCCGACGTCTATAGGGTCGTCCCCACGACCCCGGGGCTAGATTGCCCCGGCACCGTCATGTCCGACGACTATAGGGTCGTCCCCACGACCCAGGGACCAGGTTGGCCCGCCGCCGACTTGTCCCGCCGCCGACTTGTCCGACGAATATAGGGTCGTCTCCACGACCCCGGGACTAGGTTGGCCAGTCACCGACATGTCCGACGACTATAGGGTCGTCCCCACGACCCCGGGACTAGGTTGGCCAGTCCCCGACATGTCCGACGACTATAGGGTCGTCCTCACGACCACGGGCCAAAGTTGCCCTGCCGCCGACATGTCCGACGACTATAGGGTCGTCCCCACGACCGCGGGTCTAGGTTGGCCCGCCGCCGACTTTTCCGACGACTATAGGGTCGCCCCCACGACCCCAGGACTAGATTGGCCCGCCACCATCATGTCCGACGACTATAGGGTCGTCCCCACGACCCCGGGCCAAAGCTGGCCAGCCGCCAACATGTCCGACGACTATAGGGTCGTCCCCACGACCCCGGGACTAGGTTGGCCAGCCGCCGACATGTCCGACGACTATACGGTGGTCCCCACGACCACGGGACTAGGTTGGCCCGCCGCCGACTTGTCCGACGACTATAGGGTCGTCCCCACGACCACGGGCCAAAGTTGCCCTGCCGCCGACATGTCCGACGACTATAGGGTCGTCCCCACGAACCCGGGACTACGTTGGCCAGTCACCGACATGTCCGACGACTATAGGGTCGCCCCCACGACCACGGGCCAAAGTTGCCGTGCCGCCGGCATGTCCGACGACTATAGGGTCGTCCCCACGACCCCGGGTCTAGGTTGGCCCGCCGCCGACTTTTCCGACGACTGTAGGGTCGCCCCCACGACCCCAGGACTAGATTGGCCCGCCACCATCATGTCCGACGACTATAGGGTCGTCCCCACGATCACGGGCCAATGCTGGCCAGCCGCCGACATGTCCGACGACTATAGGGTCGTCCCCACGACCCCGGGACTAGGTTGGCCCGCCACCATCATGTCCGACGACTATAGGGACGTCCCCACGACCCCGGGTCTAGGTTGGCCCGCCGTCGACATGTCCGACGTCTATAGGGTCGTCCCCTCGACCCCGGGGCTAGATTGGCCCGCCACCGTCGTGTCCGACGACATTAGGGTCGTCCCCACGACCACGGGCCAAAGCTGGCCAGCCGCCGACATGTCCGACGACTATAGGGTCGTCCCCACGACCCCGGGACTAGATTGGCCCGCCACCATCATGTCCGACGACTATAGGGACGTCCCCACGACCCCGGGTCTAGGTTGGCCCGCCGTCGACATGTCCGACGTCTATAGGGTCGTCCCCTCGACCCCGGGGCTAGATTGGCCCGCCACCGTCGTGTCCGACGACAATAGGGTCGTCCCCACGACCACGGGCCAAAGCTGGCCAGCCGCCGACATGTCCGACGACTATAGGGTCGTCCCCACGACCCCGGGACTAGGTTGGCCCGCCGCCGACTTGTCCGACGACTATAGGGTCGTCTCCACGACCCCGGGACTAGGTTGGCCAGCCGCCGATATGTCCGACGACTATAGGGTCGTCCTCACGACCACGGGCCAAAGTTGCCCTGCCGCCGACATGTCCGACGACTATAGGGTCGTCCCCACGACCGCGGGTCTAGGTTGGCCCGCCGCCGACTTTTCCGACGACTATAGGGTCGTCCCCACGACCACGGGCCAAAGCTGGCCAGCCGCCGACATGTCCGACGACTATAGGGTCGTCTCCACGACCCCGGCACTTGATTGGCCCGCCACCGTCATGTCCGACGACAATAGGGTCGTCCCCACGACCACGGGCCAAAGCTGGCCAGCCGCCGACATGTCCGACGACTATAGTGTCGTCCCCACGACCCCGGGACTAGGTTGGCCCGCCGCCGACTTGTCCGACGACTATAGGGTCGTCCCCACGACCACGGGCCAAAGTTGACCTGCCGCCGACATGTCCGACGACTATAGGGTCGTCCCCACGACCCCGGGACTAGATTGGCCCGCCACCGTCATGTCCGACGACTATAGGGTCGCCCCCACGACCACGGGCCAAAGTTGCCCTGCCGCCGACATGTCCGACGACTATAGGGTCGTCCCCACGACCCCGGGTCTAGGTTGGCCCGCCGCCGACTTTTCCGACGACTATAGGGTCGTCCCCACGACCCCGGGAGTAGGTTGGCCCGCCGCCGACTTGTCCGACGGCTATAGGGTCGTCCCCACGACACCGGATCTAGGTTGGCCCGCCGCCGACTTTTCCGACGACTATAGGGTCGTCCCCACGACCCCGGGAGTATGTTGGCCCGCCGCCGACTTGTCCGACGGTATAGGGTCGTCCCCACGACCCCGGGACTAGGTTGGCCCGCCGCCGACTTGTCCGACAACTATAGGGTCGTCTCCACGACCCCGGGACTAGGTTGGCCAGCCGCCGACATGTCCGACGACTATAGGGTCGTCCCCGCGACCACGGGCCAAAGATGCCCGGCCGCCGACATGTCCGACGACTATAGGGTCGTCCCCACGATCCCGCGACTAGGTTGGCCAGCCGCCGACATGTCCGACGAAAATAGGGTCGTCCCCACGACCCCGGGACTAGATTGGCCCGCCACAGTCATGTCCGACGACTATAGGGTCGTCCCCACGACCACGGGCCAAAGTTGCCCTGCCGCCGACATGTCCGACGACTATAGGGTCATCCCCACTACCCCGGGCCAAAGCTGGCCAGCCGCCAACATGTCCGACGACTATAGGGTCGTCCCCACGACCCCGGGACTAGGTTGGCCCGCCACCGTCATGTCCGACGACTATGGGTTCGTCCCTACGACCCCGGGACTAGGTTGGCCAGTCACCGACATGTCCGACGACTATAGGGTCGTCCCAACGACCCCGGGACTAGATTGGCCCGCCACCGTCATGTCCGACGACTATAGGGTCGTCTCCACGACCCCGGGGCTAGGTTGGCCAGTCACCGACATGTCCGACGACTATAGGGTCGTCCCAACGACCCCGGGACTAGGTTGGCCCGCCACCGTCATGTCCGACGACTATGGGTTCGTCCCTACGACCCCGGGACTAGGTTGGCCAGTCACCGACATGTCCGACGACTATACGGTCGTCCCAACGACCCCGGGACTAGATTGGCCCGCCACCGTCATGTCCGACGACTATAGGGTCGTCCCCACGACCCCGGGACTAGGTTGGCCAGCCGCCGACTTGTCCGACGACTATACGGTCGTCCCCACGACCACGGGAGTAGGTTGGCCCGCCGCCGACTTGTCCGACGACTATAGGGTCGTCCCTACCACCCCGGGACTAGGTTGGCCAGCCGCCGACATGTCCGACGTCTATAGGGTCGTCCCCACGACCCCGGGGCTAGGTTGGCCCGCCGCCGACTTGTCCGACGACTATAGGGTCGTCCCCACGACCCCGGCACTAGGTCGGCCCGCCGCCGTCTTGTCCGACGACTATAGGGTCGTCCCCACGACCCCGGGACTAGATTGGCCCGCCACCGTCATGTCCGACGTCTATAGGGTCGTCTCCACGACCCCGGGACTAGGTTGGCCCGCCGCCGACTTGTCCGACGACTATAGAGTCGTCCCCACGACCCCGGGACTAGGTTGGGCCGCCGCCGACTAGTCCGACGACTATAGGGTCGTCCCAACGACCCCGGGACTAGATTGGCCCGCCACCATAATGTCCGACGACTATAGGGACGTCCCCACGACCACGGGACTAGGTTGGCCCGCCGCCGACTTGTCCGACGACTATAGGGTCGTGCCTACCACCCCGGGACTAGGATGACCCGCCGCCGACTTTTCCGACGACTATAGGGTCGTCCCCACGAACCCGGGACTACGTTGGCCAGTCACCGACATGTCCGACGACTATAGGGTCGCCCCCACGACCACGGGCCAAAGTTGCCCTGCCGCCGACATGTCCGACGACTATAGGGTCGTCCGCACGACCCCGGGACTAGATTGGCCCGCCACCGTCATGTCCGACGACAATAGGGTCGTCCCCACGACCACGGGTCAAAGCTGGCCAGCCGCCGACATGTCCGACGACTATAGGGTCGTCTCCACGACCCCGGGACTAGGTTGGCCAACCGCCGACATGTCCGACGACTATAGGGTCGTCCCCACGACCGCGGGCCAAAGCTGGCCAGCCGCCGACATGTCCGACGACTATAGGGTCGTCTCCACGACCCCGGGACTAGATTGGCCCGCCACCGTCATGTCCGACGACAATAGGGTCGTCCCCCACGACCACGGGCCAAAGCTGGCCAGCCGCCGACATGTCCGACGACTATAGGGTCGTCCCCACGACTCCGGGACTAGGTTGGCCCGCCGCCGACTTGTCCGACGACTATAGGGTCGTCTCCACGACCCCGGGACTAGGTTGGCCAGCCGCCGATATGTCCGACGACTATAGGGTCGTCCCCGCGACCACGGGCCAAAGATGCCCTGCCGCCGACATGTCCGACGACTATAGGGTCGTCCCCACGACCCCGGGACTAGGTTGGCCCGCCGCCGACATGTCCGACGTCTATAGGGTCGTCTCCACCACCCCGGGACTAGGTTGGCCAGCCGCCGACATATCCGACGTCTATAGGGTCGTCCCCACGACCCCGGGGCTAGATTGCCCCGGCACCGTCATGTCCGACGACTATAGGGTCGTCCCCACGACCCAGGGACCAGGTTGGCCCGCCGCCGACTTGTCCCACCGCCGACTTGTCCGACGAATATAGGGTCGTCTCCACGACCCCGGGACTAGGTTGGCCCGCCGCCGACATGTCCGACGACTATAGGGTCGTCCCCACGCCCCGGGCCAAAGTTGGCCAGCCGCCGACATGTCCGACGACTATAGGGTCGTCCCCACGACCCCGGGACTAGGTCGGCCCGCCGCCGACTTGTCCGACGACTATAGGGTCGTCCCCACGACCACGGGCCAAAGTTGCCCTGCCGCCGTCATGTCCGACGACTACAGGATCGTCCCCACGACCCCCGGACTTGATTGCCCCGCCACCGTCATGTCCGACGACTATAGGGTCGTCTCCACGACCCCGGGACTAGGTTGGCCAGCCGCCGACATGTCCGACGACTATAGGGTCGTCCCCGCGACCACGGGCCAAAGATGCCCTGCCGCCGACATGTCCGAAGACTATAGGGTCGTCCCCACGACCCCGGGGCTAGGTTGGCCCGCCGCCGACTTGTCCGACGACTATAGGGTCGTCCCCCACGACCCCGGGACTAGGTCGGCCCGCCGCCGTCATGTCCGACGACTATAGGGTCGTCTACACGACCCCGGGACTAGGTTGGCCCGCCGCCGACTTGTCCGACGACTATAGGGTCGTCCCCACGACCACTGGCCAAAGTTGCCCAGCCGCCGACATGTCCGACGACTATAGGGTCGTCCCCACGACCCCGGGCCAAAGTTGCCCTGCCGCCGACATGTCAGACGACTATAGGGTCGTCCCCACGACCCCGGGACTAGGTTGGCCCGCCGCCGACATGTCCGACGTCTATAGGGTCGTCCCCACGACCCCGGGGCTAGATTGCCCCGGCACCGTCATGTCCGACAACTATAGGGTCGTCCCCACGACCCCGGGACTAGATTGGCCCGCCACCGTCATGTCCGACGACTATGGGTTCGTCCCTACGACCCTGGGCATACGTTGGCCCGCCGCCGACATGTCCGCCGACTATAGGGTCGTCCCCACGATCCCGGGACTAGGTTGGCCAGCCGCCGACATGTCCGACGACTATAGGGTCGTCCCCACGGCCCCAGGAATAGATTGGCCCACCACCGTCATGTCCGACGACTATAGGGTCATACCCACGACCACGGGCCAAAGTTGCCCTGCCGCCGACATGTCCGACGACTATAGGGTCGTCCCCACGACCCCGGGACTAGATTGGCCCGCCACCGTCATGTCCGACGACTATAGGGTCGTCTCCACGACCCCGGGACTAGGTTGGCCAGTCACCGACATGTCCTACGACTATGGGGTCGTCCCCACGACCACGAGACTATGTTGGCCAGTCGCCGACATGTCCGACGACTATAGGGTCGTCCCCACGACCCCGGGACTAGATTGGCCCGCCACCGTCATGTCCGACGACTATAGGGTCGTCCCTACGACCCCGGGATTAGATTGGCCCGCCACCGTCATGTCCGACGACTATACGGTCGTCCCCACGACCACGGGCCAAAGTTGCCCTGCCGCCGACATGTCCGACGACTATAGGGTGGTCCCCACGACCCCGGGGCTAGATTGCCCCGGCACCGTCATGTCCGACGACTATAGGGTCGTCCCCACGACCCCGGGGCTAGGTTGGCCCGCCGCCGACTTGTCCGACGACTATAGGGTCGTCTCCACGACCCCGGGACTAGGTTATCCAGCC